>CM031918.1:48190640-48693268 GCA_018703695.1 Prunus fruticosa | reverse complement strand
TCAAGTGGATCAATCATTGCTGTTGCTGGGTATAGCTCCAGTAATGTTAATGTGGTTATATGGAATACTTTGGCTCCACCTACGACCTCACGGGCTTCTATCCTTTGTCATGAAGGTTGTCTCTCTCTCTCTTTTTCAGCCATAGTTATTAACTTTTTTTGTTCAGTTAATAATTTTTCTTCATCTTGTATATGCCTTGTCCTTTTTGTGTGAAGGTGGTGCGCAGCTCTCTTTCTGTGTTTGATAATGACATAGGAAGTGGCTCTATTCTCCCCCTTATTGTGACTGGCGGAAAAGGTGGTGATGTTGGACTTCATGATTTCCGTCAATTGCTGACTGGGAAGAAGTAAAAGGCATAGACATTTAGATAAAGGTGAACAAGTCATGAAGACATCATCGAATATTGATATGCATCCTGGGAATGGTACCAAGCTTGGGGAACAAAATCAAAATGGAATGCTTTGGTATATACCAAAGGCTCACTCAGGTATAACCTGACAAATTTTTATGCAAGATTAACTCTGTATTATCATTTCCTTGTCCAA
Organism: Prunus fruticosa; assembly: GCA_018703695.1. Classification (NCBI taxonomy): domain Eukaryota; kingdom Viridiplantae; phylum Streptophyta; class Magnoliopsida; order Rosales; family Rosaceae; genus Prunus; species Prunus fruticosa. Next base: position 48,692,723 of record CM031918.1, on the reverse strand, counting down.
TTATGATTTAACTTTTTGATGAATGAATCCAAATGAAGGGAGTGTCACCAAGAGATATCTATAATCCCAAATACCAGTTTGTTCTTAACGGGAAGCAAAGATGGAGATGTTAAGCTTTGGGACGCCAAGAGAGCTAAGTTGGTATATCACTGGCCGAGATTGCATGAAAGGCACACATTTTTGCAACCAAGCACTCGAGGCTTTGGTGGTGTAGTCCAGGTAAGCCCTTTGTTCATGCAATAATGTTATGACTTAAAAGTCTTATATCTGTAGATAGACATGGTAAATGATTTCCGTTATGTCATAAGACAAAATAAGTGCCATTTGGCCACCTGTACTAAGGTGACACCACATTCTATGCCACAGGCTGCTGTCACGGATATAAAAGTTGTCTCACATGGTTTTCTCTCATGTGGTGGAGACGGAACTTGTAAAGCTGGTTCAACTGAAGGACCACCAACATCAGACATGATGAAATTGATTATAAGTTACATATGAACCCTTGGAAAATCACTCATGCATAGTATGACTGCGGAAAGCACTGAATATTGCTAAAACTGCCCCAACTGTTCAAGGTTGGTGAGAATGAGAGATACTCCCACATTGCTTGATTGTTGCTTGACACTAACATATACTATAGTCAACTCTGCAACATTTTGGATACCTACCACAGGTACAAAGCGACTTCTGAGGCTCAACGCTTCCAAACTTTGTACGTATTTTGATTAGTGACAACGGAGTATAAACAATACACTGCCTCTGCTTGAAGGTGTCGACTAGGACCATACAATAGAAAAGAAATCTGAGAAAGCGTTTTGGTATGTTTACTACAATTCTTATTGAGCAACATTGTTTGGAAGGCTGGCATGATTGAGCCTTTTCGATCAAGACCATTTGGTTTGTTTTCAATCTTGTTCTTCTGCTCTCCTGGATCTCGTGTGAAGCTAAAGCACAGGGAAGAGTTTCAAGTTTCCTGTACAATTTTTTTTTTAGTTCTTTTACTTAAATTTTCATGTGTATATAATTCTGGAAGAGTCGAGTTACCCCTTTGTACTTGTAGTATGCTGGATTCTCAGAAATTGTAAAGCTATTGTATATTAGGGTTGATGTAGGGAATTTTTAGAAACATAATGAGATTTGGTTTTCCTCTATCAGCAATAAATAGTAGGGTGCACACTTTCTTCCATCTGAAGCACCTGGTTTATGTATTTAAGCCATGGGCTGATAGATGGAATTGTTGTCGCATCCAGCTTTTTAATCTCTCCTAGATTTATTTGCGAGGTTTTTCTCATGGCATTCAAATTGAAAGCTCCATTTGACAACCCAAATAGAGAAATCTAAAGGGACGTGCTAAATAGTCTTTCTTCAACATTGATTTTTACCATTACTTCTTCGTTAGCTGTTTGAAAGTGCTTTTGCCGAAAGCTTACTGCCATTTAAGCCCACGGATAAAATGCAAAACGAAGGGAAAATGTGTCAAGTCTGTGGACAGAGCACAAAGAGTGAAGAACGCAAAATAAACGCGTGGCACTAAAAGGGCTCTGTATGTGTATGTGGCACATCAAAACTGGGCTTAGTTTGCATGGCCTGACTGCAAAAGTCAAAAAGAACGGCGAATTTTCAAGGATTGTGGTCTCTCTCTCTCTCTCTCTCTCTCTCTCTCTCTCTCTCTCTCTCTCTCTCCTGGTAGCTTTTAGTAGCAGAATGCTTCCGTTTTGATCCACCTACTGGAAACTTGAATTTACATCAATCAGACTCTTACAAGTCACCACTTAGTTAGGCAGCCATACACTTGGCCATAAAACAATGGGCTCACACACTGAAAACTCCCTCCATCTGCCTTGTTATTCACTTGGCCATAAAACAATGGGATCATATACAAAACAAAACACTGTACACATCAAACAGCCCCGCTTGATCAAAATCTTGATCGCTAATTCAAGTTAAAATCTTGGCCTTCACAAACACGGGGTCCACCTCATATGCTCCAATATGTAGTCTTTCATTCATGGGGTCCACTGTAGATGCCAATTTTCGTTCATATTTATCTGTTTCATAGGAGAAGCCGAAATGGTTGGTTGGTCGATTTAGACCCATCCCACCTCCTTACTTACTTGCCCTTAACACTGTTCCCTTCATAGAGATTTTCTATTTAAACTTCATACTTCTCTTAGTTCACCCCAATATTTAAATTATTAAGTGGTAAGTTTTATTATTGTGTAAAAAGATAAAAAAAGTCATCCAACTTAATACTTAACCCTATACACACACCCCACAACTCTTCAAAAGACACGAAACCAGGAAAGTTTTCTTCATATTATATTAATTGACATACACTTTCAAAAGCACACGAAACCAGGGAAGCCACACAGGTGGTCAGCTACAAAACTGAGTATGAATGGTACAGTACAAGTTGATCCATCTTTACCCACGTAAAAATAGAAAGCACATGTGTTCAAATTTCATCACCATAAACTAATAATATTATTAATATTGATGCAGTACATCTTTTGGTACAGTACATTGAGTCTGAAAAGGTCCTGCACACTTCTGATATTTTTCAAAATCATTATTCATCCCTTTTGTCCCATTGCTATAATTAACGTCTAGTGATCCAGCAAACCCAAAACCACCATAGCTCTTATATTCTTGATCACTTGCATGTTTATGCACTTGAAAATAAACAATTAATAAAACTCTGAAATATCATCAAAAAATTAATTTAATACTTACTATTTCTCATGCTCAGAACATATTTCTTCCTCTAAAGATAGCTTGTGGGTTTAAATAGAAAATCTATTTTATTTCTTATTTTTTCAGCTTGTGGTGTATTTAAGGGTAGTCGAGCAAGATAATCCTTTACTTAGAAATTTGTGAAAATTTAAATTAAAAATTGCGGTTAACTAAGAGAAGTGTGGGGTTTAAATAGAAATCTCTAACAGCTACTCTTACACACTAGAGATTGTGCGTTTCAATATCCTCAATTCCAATATCGCTAAAATAAAAAAAATAAAAAAATAAACAGATTAGTGTCCAATCCTATCCTATGTTACATGTTGGGTCCACCACCGCCCTTGGATTTCCCATCAGTGCCACGTGTCACTAACCCACCAGCGGATCCAAGCTACCAGCAACTTACATGCTAGTATTCAAACCCAAATTATGAAACATGGGGCCCCATTTGATATTGGGAAAATGCTGGTGTCAGCAAAACGGTGTCGTGCCGTTCTAAGCTTGAAGCTTTTTAATAGTTGCTGAATTGGAGAGCAAGCGTGGCTGTACAAAACTGCAAACCGACAACGTAGAAGTATGAAATGATAACTGAAAAACGAAAGCCCTCCTCCCCTCCCTCGTGGCCTTCTCTGACATGGGTCATCTTCTTCTTGCTTGGTTTTAGATTCTTTGTCTGCCTTGCATCTTAGAACCACAACGGTTCCTTTATAATAAAGCTTTCTTATTTCAATGGATCAGATCTAACAAGGACCCCACTTACCCATCTTCGCCCACTTCATTCAGTGCAGGTCTGTTTGTTTCTCTGTTTTCTTAGTTCTTTTGGGCAATTGAATTGCTGGGGTGCTTGTATTTTTGAGTGGTTTTTTATTTATGTTTTGGAATTGGTTGTGTTTTCCTTCATATTTGCTCATCTGGGTTTGTCTGATAATGGTGAAAATATCCTTTTGATTTCTGTTTAGACACATACATGAAGAGTATATTAGTCAGTTTAGTCTTATTTGACAGCTTTCATTGTTAGTGAATATGAGGCTTTGATTTGTTGTTGACTTTTCTTCCTTTGATTTTTTATTAGTTAATGGGATTTGGTGCTTAAATTCGGTCGGATTATAGCAAGTATTATTTTGTGGCAACCCTTTAGCATTTGCATTGGGGTGTATCTTATAGAAAGAAGGTTGGTCTTTGGTGACAATTGAAAGAACATTCAGTTTCTTTATGTTTAAAGGGTTGGTCGTTGGTAACTCATATTTGGCTCAGGGGCCAATTAGTTTGTTTAGCATTTGCAAAGTGTCTATTCTTAAATTACTTCTCTGGCATACCTTCAATGGTCAAGCCTTAACCTCCAGTGGAGGTAATGGAATTAGACTGTGAAGTTGGAAGTTAGGAATTTGCACCTAATCATATTTATGTATGAGATTTGAATGAAGATCCTTGTTATTATTATACAAAAATTTGGCACTGGTCAAAGTGGCTGGTTTGACCATTGTGGAAAAACCAGCTTCATCGTGATAATAAAGCATAGTAAGCTTTATAATCTCATGAGCAACTTTTATCTTTTGAGGTAATGAAGAGCTAGCTCTAGTGTGTAAGTTATGACATTCTATGGATTAATTGAAATAAGAGCAAAGAATTTTGCTTTAAGGTAATCATCACTCAGTAATATATGATTAAGTAAATGATGCATGGATAGATAGATCAAGTTATAACTGTGGTTGAAGCTGATAAAGAGATTTTAGACATATTCCAGCTTTCTAGTACATAACTTCGACTGGCACCATGGACCTTTAATAGCTCTGAGAACTGTCTCTCAGAAATGGTGATAATTTTATCATTCAAACCAAATGAATGGTGAAATTATCAAATATGTTGAAATAATGGTAAACACTGTCCGAAGAATCTAAGGAAGGTCATATCTGTAAAGTGCTCTTTTTAGCTTGCTAAACCTGCATAATCTTGATTTGAAACCTATCTTGGATTCTTCTGCAGAATAATTGTTTTGTTTTTACTCTTGTTTCCCTCCTTAATGGGTTTTGGGTGTTAAAAGAGTAGGATCCTTTCTGTTGGATTAAATTCTAATATTTTTCTTCTTTTGCTAACAATATGTAGCATATTCTCATTTTACAGAGTAAAATGTGCAAAAGAATAGGAAGTTGATGGCAGCAGCAGAAGCAAGGGCCGTGTGGCAGAGAGCAGCTAATCGTTGTTTTGTTCAAGAAGATGCCAAAAGAGCTCCCAAATTAGCTTGCTGCCAGTCCTCATCTTCAACAACTAAGCAGGTTGATGCAGGGCCTGCAACTGCAGCAGGAGGGCCAGATCATCCTGCTGCTGGTTTCATGCCTCTTAACAGGAATCCTTCATATTCCAGTCTACCCCCCGATGCAAGATGGTGGCTGCAAATGCAACCTAGCTATGGGTACCAAAAGGATTTTACATATGAACAGTTAAATGCGTTGGAGGCCGACATGGAAACACTAAGAGCTGGGTTTGTGAAATCAACACCTAAAACTAGCGAGGTCCGCCAACAGAAAGGAGAATGTACTGATGCTGATGGTCACAAGAACAGCAAAGTCCAAAAGCAAGATGTAAACGCCCAATATGGTAAGGACATGAAAGAACTTGTTCAGTACAAGGATATGAGAGAAAAATATGAAATTATGGGGATGGATACCATTGATTACTCCTTTTCCAAACAACCCGAGGAATTTTGTTGTGACTATCCTTGGATTGGAGGGGAGGGCTGAACCATGGTGGCGTACGACTGATAGAGATGAATTGGCCTCCTTGGTTGCGCAGAAGTCACTTAACCATATTGAGAACTGTGATCTTCCCCCACCTCAGAAAATGTATCATAAGAGACATCCGTATGCTGATATTGGATGTTCTGACCACAATGTAATATTGGGGACATCTTTAGATGGGAAGGCCCAAACTGGTTGTCTTTCCGATTTGACCAGTCATGCACGGTGCTATTCTGATCCTGGAATAACACGTGAAAGAAAGGGAGATGCAGCTGACGAAGGGCACTCTGACAAATCATTCAGGTAGTTTTTACATATTAGATTGATAATTTTCAGTGGATGTTTCAGGGCCCATGGTTATTTTCTTGAATTGTTTCATCTTTTTTATATCCTGAAATAGATAAGTTGATTTCCCAAAAGGTATTTAGTTAAAAGAAACTAATGAAATTATTCCGTAGATGAAAATGGTATGACTGTTTTGATATCCATATCTTATGGTCTTGTGAAATTTGAGTTAGTCAAGTTCATTTTTCACATTCATATGTATACAACATAACACACATGATACTCAAATCTTAAATTTCGCAGGGATGTCACAGAGACACAACAACTTTCTGAGGGAGAACCTACCAAAGCTCAGCTTATGGAAGCGCTCTGCCATTCTCAAACACGTGCAAGGGAAGCCGAGAAGGCAGCAAAGCAAGCTTATGCTGAGAAGGAGCACATTTTTAAGCTCTTCTTCAAACAAGCCTCTCAACTCTTTGCCTATAAGCAGTGGTTCCAATTGCTGCAGCTGGAAACCCTTTGCATCCAGATTAAGAACAACGACCAGCCAGGCTCTGCTGTTGTCCCAGTGGCCCTTCCATGGATGCCATTCAAAGGTAGGAAACTGCGGAGGAGCTGGCGTAAGGGTCCCAAGGGTAAAAGAGGCAGGCGGGCAGAACCCAGGCACGACATTACCAAGTATGCTGTTGCTTTTGCATTGGGATTCAGTCTTGTTGGTGCTGGCTTGCTCCTGGGATGGACTGTGGGATGGATGTTACCCCATTTCTAGGCAGTCTAGTAGTTCTGAGTTCTGAGCTCTAACCATTTCACGGGTCTTGTAATGATTGTTTAAAAGGGAATGTGTTTTGGGTTAATTTCTTTCTCTGTGTATTCCATTAGATTTTCTTAATTTTCCTATGTGAATATACCCCTATGTGTTTGTATAAATGTTGTGGTGACGGATGAGATTGGGTGTATATTATGTTTGGTTATTCTTCCACTTTGTGTATATAACAAGTCTTGCTTCTTCCTTTTTCCTTTTTCCCTCGCCCTGCAGACTATGTTTGGGGTTCAAAACTCGTGTTTTTGAGTTTGACGGTATGATTTATGGGGACTTATGTAGTATCTACCGGTCCCTTGTAACATTATTGACTTTGGATTGGTGGTACAAGAAAAGGGTAGGGTTTTTGAGTTTGATTGAATTCGACTAGCACCGTAAGATCAATGTAGAATAGTATGGTACTAGAATACAGTTGTGCGCCGTAAGATCAATGTAGAATAGTATGGTAAAAGAATACATATGGTACTAAAATACAGCCGCGTGTTATTATCCGCTTACATGTTTACAATATCAATGGAAGACAAGAACTAAAATTTCCCACTTTTACCTTTTTTTTTTTTTTTTTTTTTTACAAAGTCATATGGGGTTGGGGGAATTGAATATAAGACCTAACATGCAAGAGTAAAAACTCTTATTATATAGTACTGCAATATGAATGCGTACGTGTTATAATACCCGTGGAAGACAAGATTAAGATTTGCCACTTTTACTTGACATGAGATGTGTTATTGTGGTCTGTCTATAAATTTCTTTCTTATAATTTTTTATAAATAAAGGGAAAAAATATAGTTTAGTGCTTTTGGGCCCAAATTATCATTCCACCTAAGCCCATAGCCAAGTTTCAGCCTGGGCTATGGTTAGAACTTAAGTGAAGTTAGCAAGTCTATGCTTGAGCCCAAATGTTAATTGCTGAATCCGACCCGTTAAGGACCCGGATCATTTTGCCAAGCAGATCCGTTTTCGCTTCCATTTTCAGCTCTCTAGGTTCTAGCTCAGAGGTACAGAGACAAAGAAGAAGAGTCACTCACACAAATACACAGGCACGCATTTAAGAGAGATGGCAGTGATGGAGAAGCTGAGGATGTTCGTAGCACAAGAGCCTGTGGTCGCAGCTTCTTGCCTCATCGCTGGCTTTGGTACTCTCTCTCTCTCTCTCTCTGAGCTCTCGCAAAAACCCTATTTGATTTGGGATCAAATGGATGGGATTTGAATGCCAAAATTGAGGCACTAATGCAATTTTTTATCAACTGGGTTTTTGTTTCATGTGCAAAGCTTACAGAATTCGGGGCTTTTGTTCTCAGATTAGATATTTGCCAATCTCTTGTCTTTTGAGTGGTTTAGTTGTGAAGGTGTAATTTTGTGCATGTATATATATATATCTCTTTGATGCAATGTGAGTCTTGGTTTTTTGCCTTATGAAGTTGTTTCAGTTTTTAAATAAGGAATTAAATACACGGTTTAAGGCAAAGTTAGCATATTTTGGCTGAATTTTCGAAGATTTAGTTATCTAATTCCTCTCTTATGAATCACATTTTTGGATTACACTTACTGAATTCCATGTTTTGGAGCTGTTTGTATCAGTATTTATTTATCTGCGAAGAGAAATATAGGACTTGGCTTGGGTTCTTTTTATTCAATAACTTCATCCTAGGAGAGTAAAAATATGCTTCCATGGCCGGAAAAACATTGCCTGAAACCAGATATTTGAGCTCTATACTCATTTTGATATCCAAGTTGAACTTTGATATATTTTATTTTTTTACGTTCTCAGCCTAAGAAACCTTCTTTAATGGATTAGAATTGCATTTTCCAATTACGAAATTATCTCTATAAACGAGGAAGTGATCATTTGTGAAACTATTTTCAATTTTCTCTTTGACACAGAGGTCAATTTTGGTTACTGATATCTTCAGTTTAATAGATCAAACATTTTAAGAAGTATCAGTATCTATTAAGGATTGAAGGGCATCCCTGTTGGGGTTATGGCTATCTGCAACTGATTGATTATTGTGGATAAAATTTCAGGTCTCTTCCTTCCAGCTGTGGTAAGGCCAATTCTAGACTCCTTTGAAGCTTCTAAGCAAGTCCCTCAGCCTGCTTTAAGCGATGTGAGTGTTGAATGATGCATGTTTTAAATCTTTCATTCATAGTTCACCTAATTATGCATTTTACCCCATTGGAGTACTTGGATATTAAGATGTTCATAGTGAATATGTTCATGTTCCTTGCGGGATTAGAACTTAAATTTAACTTGAATTTAATTAGTGCTCAAAAGATGTAGCGTCAATAGTTGTAAATTATAAATAAATAAATAAAGCCTTATTGTTGTCATTGGTCCCAACATAGAGCATATCAGTACTGAGCTTCTTCAAGGAACCTTGTTTCCAATAAGTATGCCTTATTAGGTTGGTATTGTCCGGGCTGCACTTCATCTTATAGTTAGATTGGTGGTCTACATGGAATGCAATGGACCTTTTCAACCTGCTCCCCGTCTCTTAAAATAGGTCTACTTGGTTAGGTTATGTGCTCTTACACATCCATGAGCATCTAAGTTGAAAAGGATAGGAAAAGAGAGACATAGTACAACTTGATCCTCTCAACTTGCTCCATCCCATACATGGTGTGCATGATTTGGTTATGTTCTCTTATACAGCCATTAATATCTAAGTTCTAAAGGATGGGAAAATAGGGTTTGGTCATGTGATGGATGGTGCTTGCTAAAAATCTGCAAAATATTATTCACTTTGATTAGTGTTAGTAGCCAAAGAGGAACCGAGTCTATTTTAATATAAATTTCACACCCTCCTCTATTTTGGCCAGATATTTCATATGCAACTACAAAATTTTAACAAGATCCTTTTCACTTTAATGTTTCTTTATTGTCACTCTTTTCTGAATAACTGGACATTTTTTGCAGGTTGTTGCAGGTATGACAGGTAAAAAGTAGAGGTGATATGATTCATTGATACAGGCGACACAATTCGAACAATCCCCCCCTCCATTTTTCTCTTATTTCCATTTTCATCAGCAATGAAATAAGCCTGACAATCTTGTATGGAGAACTAAGTGATACTGCATATTGAATATTATCCTTTTTTGTTGTAAGCTTATGAATCATTTCGTCAGTGTTAACTTTAAGTAGCTGAGCTTCATTTGAAGCTTGATTAATGCATTCCTTGTTTTGCCAAAGGTTTTTGTTTTCATTTCATCTGCTACACGGTTGAAGACCATAACGTGTACTTAACAATTGTTGTGAGCATTTCTTTTAATGTGCTTCGTGTTAAAATCGTTGCTTTAGAATTCGGGCAGCAAATCGTAGCTATGTATAAAGGGTAGCCAGCAGGGGATTTCTAGATACAAATGCATACATAGCTAAACTGATCTTGCAAAAGTTGTGCTCGGATTCTTTTTTTCTTTATTCTATTCTCTTGTATAAACATTCTTTTGTCCCGATATACAAATGTAAATTTACTGAAAGCTTCCCATTTCATTTCCATTTTATATATAAACAATGCAAAGTGTGATCCCAACCAAGAAATTTACTAGTGATATGTTGCAGCTAATGGAGAAGAAAACAAAACAGCAAAATAAGGTCTACATTTTACATAAACACAATTACAAGCCATTTTCATTTCGCACGACAACGTCCACTTTTCCGGATTTCAGCATGAAATCCTTTGATTGTGTAGAAAAGAAAATGTCATTTTCAAGTCACATAGAATATTACTGGACTGCAGCAGTTGACAGGTAATTTTGATTTGGACCTACTCTAAGGTGCACAGAGATGAGTCTAGATCACAATCCCATCTTTCTTCAATTTTCTACTCTTCCATGGAACTGCCTGCTTCAAGCCCTGGTAAATTGTTGTCTGCAAATCAAAGTAATTTTACATCAAATACATAAAAAAATATATATAACAAAACTACAAAATTACCAAATGAAATTCTAAAAACTTGAAGACTATTCCCAAGTACAAAGCCTTGGACCCAACCTGCCAACATAACATGTTCTCTCACCCTCACTCCCTTTCGCAGCCTACCCTACGCAACCCAATTTATGTTATTTTACTTAGAGACCTGCTTAGTTGGGTACACTTTGATGTAGGGGACCTCCTCCTTTTGCAAAAAGCTAGGGGACCTCTAAAGGCTTTGGACCAGTTTCTCAAAAACTAACTCGAGTTCATTTCTTCTCCATCAAATTTATAATGTCATGTGATAACAGGTAGAGGAAAGCGCAAGCCAGAACGTGAGGCAGTGAGGCAACTAAAACTAAAACCAAATGATTAGATAAAAGAAATGAAAGAAAGAAATATTTACCCAGAAAGGTCTGGCATGAGAGAGACTAGAAAAGCTCCCAGCTCTTCTAATCCTTGTGGTCTTCACCTTCCTACTGCTGCTGCTCTCTCCCACACTGCTGCCATCACTCTCTCCATCCACAGATGATGGAAAGACATAACTAGCCCCACCAACCTCTCTTTTACCCTTCAAGATCCTCCTCCCCCATGAATCAAACCACCCTCTTTCTTTAAGCCCTCTCTTGCTCAGAACCACAGCACCAAACTGCCCTCTCTCAGGGCTAAAAGCCCCATAACACTCCATGCCCATCCTAAATGAAGAAGACTGAAACTTTGACCTGCCCACATAAGGACCCTCCAGGACTGTGGTGGGTGAAGGTTGTTTGGTTTCCAAAAGCAGCCTTGGAGGGAGTTCTAAGCACTTTTGAGTAAAGTCAGTTGGGTTTGGAAGGGCGATGAGGGCAGTGCAAGGCCTTGGCTTGCCAGGCTCTTCTTCCCAGCGAAATGGAACTGAAACTGAGGTGTATAGTGGTGGGGTTAAACTCCCAGAAGGCTCAAGTGACTGAATTTGAGGGACAGAAAACAAGGGTAGCTTTAGTGCCTCTTCCTCTACCTCTGCCTCAGATCCCATGGCCTCTAGTGATTCTCTCTGTGGCTGATCTTTGGTGATTGAATTTCATAAAAGAGTTGAAGAGTTTTTTGAGTGACTAAAAGAGAGGAGAGACAAAGGTAAAGAGAAAGGAAAGTCTTAAAAGGAAAAAGCCACCACTTTCAGTCACATCAGTCTTAATGGAGCCTTGCTATGTATGCTGAACACATAAGCTCTCATATAATTGTGACTTTGACAGGGGAAAAACCCAACATGCGGGTAATTGGTGGAGTGTACTAATATCCATTACACCTGCTCTTTTTTTTTAAGTAGAATTAAAATTGGAGAAAGACTTTCGTGAAACAGAAATAACACTATTTTATTATCCTGGCCGATAACGCTACGACGACACACGTGATAACACTGCTATTCTCATTGCAACTAAGTTTTTCTTGAGAATATGGTAATAAAAGCAAAGCAGCTTTATATCTTATCTCCTCTGTTACTGGGAAGTTTTGACAATGACTTCACTGTACACTGAGGTAGTCTTACTTACTCTGCCAATCACATGAGGGCTTGTGGTACATGGTAGCACAATTGTGCACATGAGCATACCTTATTGCAATTGTGAAGCATAGGATGCCAACCTGTGATAGAGAACAAAACCCTTTTCAGAAGTAGTACACTGAGCTTTTCTTGGACTTTAGTTAGTCAATCAAGGCCCTTCCAAAAAAAGTCATTCTCCATTGTCCTTTAGAATCTATAAAGGTTCTTTTTTCTTTATCGAAATCTATAAAAGGTTCAAGCACGAGAAAAAAATTAATGCAAAAGAGTTGAATTTAGAGAGGCTGGCACTAAGAGGACACCAGCTGGTTTTGAAAGTCTAAACAACCTGCCTCCAAATTGACCATAGATGTTATTAACGATCAAAGTAAATCCCTGCCTGTAACCAAAAAATTTAAATAAAAAAAGGTAAATCCCTGCCTGCATTGTTGAAAATTGGGCTCTACTTCTTTATAGTTTATACCCTGAATACTTAAAAGGAACCATGCGAATGCGAGGTGATGATCTCATAATGCACCAACAAATAATGCACCAACAACTTGCGGTCATTCACTAGCGCATAGATAATTAATATTAACGTGATTCTATTGGGTCTGCATGAATTGTAGAAAATTGGGCTCTACTTATATAAGCCTCGAGTACTTGCAACGAGCAATGCAAATAAGCTTATGATCTCACAATGCATCAATAACTCATAATTACTCGCAGACTAAAAACAATTGATACTAACATGATTCTATTGGCAAGATTTAGTTGATTTTGGAGCACACTACAAGTCTACTAAGCCTGATATGACATACAGCAAGAAGTAATATAATAATAAAAGCAAGATTTTCCTATAACTACAGGAGCAAAATGACAAATTAGTAAATGTCCAAACAATGATCTCATGATATGTGGTAATTAGCTTAGGGTGGTTATGTGGCCAAACAGTGTTCTAGCTAGCGTGTTAGCTGCGGCATGCCACCCAAATGCAAAAGTCAAGGGGAAAAGTAGAAAGCATCAAGTCATTTTCATAATCAAACAACCCCTTGCTCAAAGCAGATTTGTGATCTCACAAAGATCAAAGTGCTTTATTTATCTCTCCTTTGACTATAGAGTTTCAGAGTTTAGACCTCATTGCCACACGTTAACCTCAAAAAATTACCTCTTTCTTTCCCTGTGGATGAAGTAAGTGGAGGGCTGAATCTAGAAATCCGACTATCCTAATTGATGTTGATATAATTTGGTTTGTTTTATTTGGCAAAAACGCTAACACTTGCTAAATCCATAATCATTACCAAATTTCAACTAGTACATAAACTGGGGCAACCAATGATTAAAGTGTATTAAAGTGTAAACAGCTCTAAAAAGTAGAAAGCAACAAAAGAAACAAAACACGTTTATTTTATTTTTTCCAGTGGAAAGAGAGTTTGGTGGTGGTGGCAAACAATCATGCTTACGACAGAAACCCCCCAACCCAAATGAAGCCCATTAATCAGTTCACGGCTGCTTATTAAAACCCATGAAACTAAACTTCTGTAGCTGATGAGGTGAAGCTATAAGAGCCTGAAATTTTCTGGGCTTTTTCTTTTGAGTTATGAGAACTCGGGCTTAGAAGACATAGACATTAAGATTAAGTGCTAGTTTGGTGTCTAAGTTTGGATTTAGTGACTTATTTAATTCAATTCAATTCAATTCTAGACACGAAACGGGTCCTAAGGCCATCTCAGCCATGGGCTATATCCCAAATATAGCCCTAAAATAATACAAAACTCATATCCAGCCATGGGCTAAATAAAATTTTGGTCAAATTTGGAGGGCCACATTTGGCCCTTTAGCCCTCCAACCAGGCCACATATAGCCCACCTTTAGTCTATGCCAAATTTTTGTGGGCTCATGCATTTGCTTTTTAAAAGCCAACAATAAAGTAAGATGATGACGTCATAGCTGGATATATATAATAAAATTTGAAGGATCCTAAAATATAGCCCTGCATGCTGGAGATGGAAAAATTTAGCCCTGCACTATTCTTTAAAAAATTAATATTTTGGAGGGCTAAATTTTTAGCCCTAGACTACATTTAGCCCTATGACTGGAGATGGCCTAAGGGACTAGATCAAGCTAAGTCATTGAGTGGCAGAGTGAATTTACAGGTCTGTTTATACCCAACTTCCACCATTAAAAATTTACAGCTCTATGAAAAATTGTCTGAATAAGTTTGTGTGTTTTTAAGTAAAGCTAGCCCAATTAAGAATTTGCACTCTCGTGCTCTTTTGCCAAAGTACTAGAGGTGTTTGGAGAATGCAAATAGCACCTTCCTCTGGTAAAACTAAAAATAAACGTAGAACAAAAGCAAGGGACAAATTTTCTTCCACTGTCCTGTCTTGTACAATTTTTGGTGAAATATTTTATATGCTTTTCATTATTGTTTTAAAACATAATATAAACAAGCCAGAGCTTTCACAAAATCTTTCCCAGCTCCATTTCCCCTAAAATCAAGCGTATATAATATGCTCTTCTATATTGAACAATTAACTTCTACTTCTTACGTCTTATCTTATCATACAAATTGTCAATTTTTGTCATGCATTAAAAAAGAATTCATGTTTTTTTAAATGATTTAAATTAATGGTGTGTGACAATATATATATATACATAAATTCTCCTATGCGAACGTCCGGATGTTATTATCATGCGAACGTCTGGATGTTATTATCATGTGGACGCTATGTATTTTCTATTATCTCTCCCCGCTTTCCTCCATGTTTATAATAGCTTCCGCATGATAATAACGTGCAGACATCCGGATGAGAGAATAACATAATGAAGTGCAGAAAAATTCAAAGAGCATGGCAAGGGTTCTATTTATAAAAATTATAATTTTTTTAAAAAAAAAAAAAGCATGGCAAGGGGTCTCTGCCAGTCTTCTTTTTCTTCTGAAGTTGTTTGAAAATGAATAGCAATTTTACAAGAAACCTCAGAGAAGCCAACTCCGGAAATGTCTGCAAAACACTAGGGGGAAAAAGGCATGACAGCCACTTCTTTTAACAATAATTGGGCCTTTTTTGTGTTTATAATATAATAATACATAGTTTCTTTTTCCCATGATATAAAGGCAAAAAATTTCTGAGCCTGATGCAAATTTGCCGCAGTATGATATTTTTAAGTTCATGCATAGCACATGGGCAATAGATTTCATATTGTTTGTTTCAGTATCTTACATTTGACTGGGAAGAAGATTGCCCTTTTACATGTTCAATTGAAAATTTTCCCTTTTTCTTAAAATGATTTTTAAAATGAATAAATGAAAGAGTTGGTGAGTTGAATTTGTCATTGCAGACAATGATAATGCTCTCATATCTTCTGTCGTTGTCAAATGGATTTTTGACCTTTTGATACTTCCTTTTCACCCTTTCTCCACCACACCTCCTTTCCAAGAAGTTATCTTTGTGAAAGCAACACACCTGCCTCCACATTTTAGACATCTTAAAGCAAAAGTTGCCAATTGTGACCAAAAGGACTAAATTGAAACCAAATACCAAACATATATATGTATTTTTACAGGCCGACTGAACTTAACCACAACCACACCAAGTATTGACAGATTCCATTTCTAATCTTGATGAAGAGTAGCTGCTCTGCTTCTGGCATGAAAGTCTACTAACCCATCACCAAAAACCCAAATCCCAACCTAGCCTTCTGCTTGCCTAGCACATGCTCCGAAAATATGAGCAAAACAACTACCAACTAACTTCTCCCAGAAGAAAAGGGAGATAAAATAAACCCACAACAAGAAGGAAGGAAATTTGAACTATCATGTTTCACATCTATGCTCAGAATCCACGCTAACCGTCCCTTCACAATCTAAAGATGAATTCTGAAGCTTACATCTATTCATCTTCTGTACTTCGTCGCTTGAATATATAAATATCTTCTTCACCAACTTACAGAAGTCCCTGCATTTGGAAGAAGTTGAATATTCTCAGAACCCTAGTTCATTTTTGTATTGAAATGAAATGGTGCAATAGCCAAAATCTTAAGTTACTTACAGCCACTGATCATCGCCCATAAGCATCATGTCATTTTCATCATCAGTAAAAACAACTGCCCATTTGTTCAGTGGACGAAGCTCTCCTTTGATCTCAAACATTTTCTCTAGCTCATCAATTAGATGATCGTAGCCTTTCAATGAAGTCAAGTCCACAGCACGACCAACAGCAACCCCTTGCATTTGCACCTTCTCAATAGACAATAACAATTGCTCATAAGAAACAACTGGTTTTTTAAGTAGTGGTGTGAAACAATAGAACTAGCAAGACTCCGCATTTTACCTTAGTACGAGTTCTTGTTGAGAGAGTCAATCCTTGCTTGCCCTGTGTCTCTCCCGGTGATGCCTCTGAGATTACTTGTTTCTGCTCCTTTGAGAGCTTTGAGACATCCAGATCCTGATCAACTTCAAATGCAGCAGCTGTAATAGGTCCTTTACCACCACACGACATTGTTTTACACACTGGCTCACTCTCTGGGGGAGAGACAGTTTTAGAGTTGTTTGTCAAGTTATATCCGAACAACCATAAATCTGAACTGTCAGATTTTTTCTTTTCCCACCTGGCCAGGTATCAGGGTATTACTTGGCTTTGATGATGCCTTCAATGAAACTCGGGAGGCAACGCTAGAGAGAACAGAACCCGTAGTTACATTTTTGTTGCCCTCCTTCCGAGTCTGGAAAAAGGCTTAAGGAGACATTCACGTGTGGAGAAGAAGGCCAGATGCCCTCTGAGTAGACCCTCGAGCTAGAGTAACTGCTTCTATTGCTTTCTTTCTGCCTCAGAGGCCAGACAACCTGACTACCAGAGCTTTGGACTTCATGAACACCACCTAATTGGTTTAACTCCACGGTCTGGGTTGAGCCATGATACCAGAAAGCTGAAGCGGGTGAATTGGTGGTAATTTCTACATTCCAATTGATGCATAGAAGTCAAGACACTAAGACCCGCCCAAGATTCCAACAAGAATATTAATCAATAAATAATCCACAGCAGTAAATTTTCATACCAGATGAAGAAATTTCTACAGGTCGAGGTCTTTTGCTCTTTACTACTGGTTGAGCAAGATTTATAGGAGCAGAAGCTACAAAAGGCTCTATCTCCCAAGGGGAAACCCTCTCTGGCCTTTGAACTGCAGCATGTTCATCCCATTGAATCTGTAAGAATAAGATTGAAAAATAAGTACACAAATGAGAGCAAATAAAACAGCATTCTGATCTGTAACTCAATAACATCTCAACCTTCAATGACCGCCATTTAGATTCAGACCACTGAGATGATAAATCCCCAACACCAACTATAGTGCCTGTGTACCTGGCCAAATAAATGATGTAGAAATTTACAATACAGTTCAGTTTAAGAAAACATTAATGACCAAAAATCCATTATAGACACCTCCTTTCAGGAGACTCTTCTCCTTCAAATCTCATCTTGAAGCGCATTCCCAACCGAAAACTTATTGTTAATGGCCTCCAGATATTTGTTTAAGCCAATAATGAACTGGCTTGTCCTGGAAAAAAAATATACAAATGTACTGGAATAAATGGATTTCCCAACTAACAGAAAAAGCTTAAATTACAAAAAATAAATGAAAGCAACCCCCAAACCTGGGCTTGTAGTACACGACAAAGAGGGTTTGTGTCATAAGAGCATGAGAAGCAGTTGCAAGCACTCCAAGATGCATGCTCTGGCTTGATATCACAGATGAAGGCATGTGACTTTGTTGACGAGCTAGACGCCGAACCCCAACCCGTAATTCCCCATTATCACCCCTACAAATAGGTTCTTGTTAACAAAAAGCCAAGCTACGAAGGGCGCATTCACATTAATTATAAAAATAAAATAGAAACGTCTTAAACTTCAAAAGCAAGTACCTCAAAAACACAAAGGCATCACCAGCAACCAATCTTTTTGAAGTGACGAATGTACTCCATCCTGTGGTAAGCAAATGCCTCCGGGGTTGACCTTAACATTTGAAATTAAAGTGAAACATAAGCCCAGAAATCATACACAGAAACAGAACAGTTCCTAACATTCAATATGGCTAAATACTATATTAGTGCTTCTGATTAGTTTACTTCAGAATCAAATAATTGTAGTTCTTACAATAAATAAAAACCCATATTCACATTCTATACAAAGCAAACTTTTGGCTGCACATACCTCTAAAGATATGCTTAAATTTCCACTCATACCCATGAAGATCTTTGGCGTTCAACTCCTGAGTTGGAGTTGCTTGGATCATGTCCTAATGAAATAGAAACAGCAGTGCATATGAAAAGAAAACGTTGATTAACCACTAGCATAAAAACAACAGAAATGCATGGAAATGAGAGTAAATACCAATGGAGGTAAGCACTCAGTGGCATGCTTTCGAAGAACTGAGAACCCTCCATGGGTGCTTGTATCAGAAGCGGTCAAAATCTTGCAGAAGCTGTGAACTGTTGGCTTTGAAGGTTCAGGGAGGCATGGATCAGGACTGGTAGGTTCACTTTGCTGTAGTACCAGCCGAAAGAAGATGAGTAGAAAGAAAAGGGGAAAAAATTATACTTCTTTCAGAGCTGGAACTTATAATTCTATACACACACTTTTGGTTACTACAAAAACTGTGGAAAAGAGCCAAAAAAAGGTGAAATTTTCAGTATTGGTTATTAAGAAAATAACTCAATTGATTTGAAGCGACTTTAACATTAATTTCTGGAACCAAAGCATTCACAGCATTTGGGTTATACATTTTGATTTTATATCTTTTTTCTCCTTCTTCTTAGTAATCAAACAGAGCAAGTTGACACAAAACAATAAATAAGACTAAAAAAGTGTTTCTCACATCTGCTTCTGGGTGCAAAGTGATCTGAGCATAAACCTCATCTGTCTCTTGTTCTGCCTGTTAGTTAAAAGAAACTCTCATTTCAACAAAAATCAATTTTCCAGATAACAAAATACAAAAAATTGCACAAACCCATAAATTTACATGGAAAACTACGATCTGAAGCACAATACCAGTAAATGAATATGAACCACACGACAAAGGATCTTAGAAGGAAGATTAAAGAGAGGGATTTGCTGATTTAGTTCCTGATTTGTTGATGCTTCCAACTGCAAAAACCAGAAATCATCAGAAACCCAGAAAAGGAAACAAATGTAACGAAAAAAAAAAGATTTTGATCCATTAAGAAACGACAAAAACAAGCGGATAGAAAGTATTGTACTTGTTCCATATGACCCTGAGGGAAGTAGAACACCCTCTCCCCAGGCCTTGGCACATCCACCAGAGGTCCTGCGCATAACTTCCATAGCTCTGTGTACAGATCACCACCTCCAAAGCCTATCAAACGAAATGTATACCATAAATCAGAAAAATGATAAATAAACATAAAGAGTATAAACTAATGATGTGCTTGGTTTCTGAAGAAACCCAGAAATGAAAACAAGCTCAAAATATTAAAGATGGAAACTTTATCATAGTCTGCAAGCTGAATTATCAGAATCCTCCCCTCCTCCACTGAGACATAAACAACTTTTTAGGCCACCACCCAACACAGAAAACAAACTAGAGACTTCAATGATTGTTTTTTCGTGTTTTCTCAGTACCCAAATAAAAAACACATAGAAAGGCAAAATCTTTAACATTTCCATTTCATTTTCCTATGCATCCAACTCTGCTCAACTTACCGAGCAAACCAACCCACCTGTTTCCGCCCGAGAAATCGAGGAGTCACACTCCAGGCGTGCCATTAAAAGCTCAAACCAACCCAGCAACGACGTCGTTAGTGGCGTGCAGGAGCAGAGAACCCAAGAGAACTGAAACAAAGCAAAGAAAAGCTCAAACAGCAGCCTCTTCAGTCTTCACGCACTATGGTAAATACCATAATAGTCTACCCCATTTACGAACAAGAAGTCCCGGAAGAGCAAAAAGGCTAAGCAGACAGGACGGTTATGCTAGCAGCCATAATTGCTAGTGCTCGTACTAGTTTCTTTTTATTTATTTTTATTTCTTTCTCTTTTTCTCTATTTTGGGTCTGTAACGGACTGTAGTTTTTAATAGTCTGGTGGCCTCTCTCTCCCTCTCTCCCTCTCTCTCTCTCTCTCTCTCTCTGAGTGTGTTTCAGTTACAAACCCGCTTTTTGCTTTGTCTTCTCGGCACAGCCAAAACAGCTTCTCTTTTGGTTTCTTTGTGATTGTGAAGCTTTAGCTCTCTCTCTCTCTCTCTCTCTCTTTCTGAGTGCTTTCTAATTCGGCTGGGTTTTTCTTGACTTGAATCGACGTTACCAAATCCCCAAAAAAGCTTTGGTTTTTTTTTTTCTCTTAAATCATATTATAATTGCAATTTCTCAAAAGCCCAATTATTTTTATTTTTATTTTCTCAATTCTCTTGCAATTGGGTGGGAATGGGATCTATCTATCATAGGCCAAATTCTTTTTTTCTAATTCTCTTATAATTGAGTGGGATCTATAATATTATAACAGTCATCCCACTGGAAAGAACTAGAACAACTAATTAATTAATTAATTAAATAATTAAATAATTGTACTTGCAATTGCTAATATTTTTCCTTCCCATTATGAATTTAGTGCTTGGTCCTTGAGTTTTAGCTCAAATCCTGACATCCTGTTTCAGTCTTTGCAGATGATGGTACATGGTAGGTGACTAATCATCATAATGAAGGTTTGGACCTTTACAACAAATATTTTATACACAAAATAAAATTCAATTTGTATATTCAAACATAAACCAATACAATTCTTATCATCTAACCCAAAAAAAAAATTACAAATTTCTTGACCAATAATTGGGACCACCCCCACTGTTTGTGTGGGATATTGGGACTCCACTGTTTTAATTAATTATCAGTACAAGTGTGGGATCCTGACCTAATGATAAAAAAAAAAAAAAGTATTGTGCAAGAAAAAAGAACCTCAAAATAATTAATTGTATTTCTAATGTTTGAATATTCTTTTGTTAGATATTTGGTATGTAATGAACATATTTAACATTTATGATCAAACATCAATAATTTAGCGACATAACATGCTATATTGTTTGACAAAAGAAACTAGTAGTATGGAAATATGGGATGTAGTATAACTTCAAAAAGAAAAACCCTTTCCCTGAAATAACAATCTAAATTGACAATTTAGAAATAGAACATGCCATGATGACAAGGAATAAATTTTTTTCCGAAGAAAAAAATCAACAATTTAATAAAGTTCTCTTTGAACCACTGAGGTTTTAAAAAAACAATAATTTAGAATGAAACACTTAATTTTAAATCTCTTATTTAAATCCCATATATAAAAAGCTTATATTTCTTAATTAATTAAGAAAACTCGAATATAATTTATGTTTTCTTTTTCTTTTTTTTAAATTTAATTTTCTATTCATTTTTGCTAGTGCTAGTTAATTAAGCTAGCTATACATGTAGGGCTCACGGGAAATTGAATCTGAACCGTCTAATAACGGCGGCGGAACAATTAATGCCTCCCGTAGTCATCACATTGCTGAAATGCGCCGAACGCGTCTGACGGCGCCTTTGAAAAGCTTTGATGACTTCAGGCGTAACGTAACGGCGTAAGAGAGCTCGTTATGTTTTGACGGCCTCCGTTTCGGGTTTTCCTCCTTTGCCGTCTTTTTCTCTGTCTACGTCGTGGCAGGCAATGGTATTTGGCTCGTGTAAACCCGGCAGAGATTTTTTCTTTTTCTTTTTCCATTTTCAATTTCAATTTATGGTCTTCAGACTTTTTAGTCGTTGTCTTTTGCCCTCATAAACGCCTCTTATTACGCACGTTGCCACTATGGGTGGGACCCCTTTCTGTTTTTTTTTTTTTTTTTGCCAAAAGACCCCTTTCTGTTCGATCTCTAGCATTCTCGTTAGGATTTGGATTCCGCGCGCTTTGGAAACTGGAAGGCACGCGCTGATGTTGCTATAGTACATCGATCTCGACAACTTAATACATGATTAAATGTTCATATTAAATTTATTCAGATTTCCAAAAATAAATTGTTCCATCATGTTCTAATGGTAAAAAGAGTTGCATTCTCCTCTAAATATTATATTTTTCTGATTAAAAGAAAAAAAAAATCAACATGGCATATAAATTTTAATAAATTTGGAATGTAGATGCTAGATGAAGCCAAAGAGTTCGTAACATCATTTTTTTTTAATGTGAAAAAAGTAATATATAAAAAAATTTAAAATATCAACTTCTAGCTCAAAAGGTACAATTCAAAATTAGATTAAAAAATCACTGTCACCAAATTAATTCATCTACTTATTCACTACGTAAAGTTGAAAGCACATCTCATTTGTCATAGATTTACCATAGAGCCATACATCACACACAAATTTTGGAAATTCTTTGACAATTTATGAATAGACTATGAAGTAATAGAAAAATACTACGTATTCCTTTTTCTTATGAGAAATGGAATTCATTCAAAATAATCACAGTACAATAACATCAACATCATAATTTTTTAAAATTGTGTATTTTGTGTGACAAAGAAGGCCAAAATAACAAGTACAAATGCTAATTGTTGAAGCAATAAATAGTTTTTAACATCGACGGGTCTAACCCCATTAGAAAAGGGCATTTACTTACATATCAGGTGGTCTTAAGTTTCAAACCCCATCACAACTTGGTAGTGTGTATAAGAAACTCACTCTCCTTTGTAGTATTTTTAAGTATTTACTTTGTATCTTGATTTTACAATATAACTTTTTAATTAAAAAATAAATTATTTTTTCTCATACTTTTGTATGGCCCAGTCAATAACATATCTCTAGTTCCACCATTGTGAAAACAACCTCCTTTAAGCATCCTCAACATTAACTTAACATCTTCAATCAATTGTGCTTCCATGCTTAAATTCTTATTTCGTGTATAGTTTCTCAAATATCATAAAGTGCATCACCCCTCAATGTCTAGGCTAGAAATGCCTTCCTCTCAAAGTCCAGCATTCAAAACCATAATTTCAGTAGCTCAAAGACAGAAAAATTTATTGGATAGGAATTGGCAAGCCAAACATGAAAATCACGCATCCATTCCTTAACAACTTTAAGACCATGCTTTCCACCATTTAAGTCACATGCTCCATCAAATTCAACTTGAATTAATGTTTTCCGGACTTGATACATGATACCCACATATATTATTTTTAAAAAAAATAAATAAATGTTGTTAAACCCAACATCAAAATGTATAACATTGTCTTGAAATGATATACTCTTTTTTAATTTACTTCATTTTTCGGTTTAAATTTAAGATGAGCGTGAAATGCACTTTCTTACAAAGATGGGGTTGGGGCTTGGCTTTGCCACTTCACCACACATATATATCCACTCCGATCTGTTTGGTGGTCCTGCTCCCGGAGATGAAATAATAAATAAATTAGGAAAAAAAAACCTGTGTGTGGTCCCACCGTACACGTCATAATGCCTAGCTCATTAAGCTTAGCCACGTGGTTTGGTCGTTTCCGTACCCACGTGTCATGAGCCCACTAGTTTTTCATCTCCGATGCAGGACATTCTGTTTCCAAGTCATTGGACAAAGCATAACCCAATGGATTATTTTATAAAAGAATTTCATAGAATATAAATAAAAAGAACAATAGTTGGTTGTTCTAAGAACAGGGTTTTTTTCTTATTTTCCAACAAAACAAAACAAAACAAAATAAGAACAAGGTTTTCCACGTTATTTTGTTGCTAAAAAAAATTACAAGCACACGTCATTATTACAATATTTGGGATGATATTTTCGCCTAATCTTTGTAAGAATTTGTTTCCTATCCATACAAAGTCAGTCAGTCACCCACACATAATAAATAGAAGAAAAAATATATATTATAGCCAAATTCCGTGAAAATTTCTAACGCCGCCCCGCCTTCGAGAATGTTGACAAATACATATTCACATTCGCGATAAGTAATTTAATTAATAATCTGCCTATTAAGTTGTCCCAAACCGTCGGACATGGTGATCCTCATTTTCATTAATCTAACATTTTATTACCTTATCTTTGTGACAAATGAAATTGAATAGTCAACTGAAGTTGATCCTGATAAATCACAGCTCTCTTGCAGTGGACCACACTTTTATTTTTATATTTTCCTCTTTGTATATTCTTTTGGCACCTTCAACAAGACGAGAACATTGATTGAGATAAGAGAAACAATGTTAACAACATAAATCAATGATACTGAAGAATAGAATATCTTATTGAGAAGGGGAAAAAAAATAGAAGAAAATAACAGAGAGCATTAAAACGAAATGCAATTGCCTAAAGAAGCACGAGGAAAGTTGAATTCCTTATTATACTTGAGCATTTTTTAGCTGACTTGCGTGGGAGCATTTTATCTTAAGGAATATTAGTCATAATTCTTTCTCTTTTCGTATGCGGATTAGTGTAATTGGTCTGGTCTGTGCATCTAATCCTTTGCACTCAAGTTCAATTCCCTCCTCTCTGTAAATTAACATATTAAAAATTTGTAAACCGAAGAAGCTATAGATTGAAAACCTCAAGTTCGAGTATTTCATCAATTGTATTTGAGGTAATTATACACAAATTTATAATATAACAATTATACTGCTTGTAAAAAAAAAAATAATAACATGCTTATTATTAAGCATACAAAACGAAGCAAAAGTTGGCCACATTCCCACCTCGTTGACCACGGAATGAAGGAAACATTGGAAAGTACAATTCCCACTTCATTGCTTCCTGGAAATTTAAATCGAGTAGGTTTGCCATCTAATTCTTTAATAGCGTGTTTATTAATTCGTAATCGGAATCAATCATATACAATCTTTTTTTTTTTTTGGATTAGTGAGGAAATTGTTTTGTGACTTCCAATTTCGAATTTAGAATTTTTTAAGTTTATAACTTCACATGCACAATCATATTTTTCAACCAAATAGGTATTTGAAACTATTACGAAATGAATTATCATTTAATTTTGTGATTAGACGGTTTAGCAAGAAATATTACTTTGGATATATGTACATATAATAATAATTTACAACAAATGGTGGCTGGTGGTGAATGCATGTTATTGGTTAATTGGGTTGTAGTTGAATGTGTATGCATGCATGCGTGTGATTTATTTTTATTTTAGGCCTCGAGTCTTTGACCAGACATAGGTAAGGGAATGGAGCTGTGGAAAGAATCATATTAGCTTCTTAATTATTTATTAATTAAAGGTAATTTTGAAGCTTAATGAGAACCATTGCTTCCAAAGCAACCACTAACTATGTACAAAATAATATTCTATTGCATAATGAAAGCACACGGGTAGGGATATTTTTTCATATATTAAGAAAAGCTTAGTGGTGGAGTAGGATCCAATATATAGTCTATAGTCTATACTCTACACTATGATTTATTTTATATATACCACCAAATTAATGACTCTTTATATATAATGCTAATATGTTTCACTGCCTAATTAAAGGCCTAATCAAAGATTAGCGAAGATTTTGTGCCTCAATTATAAATGCAATCTATCGTCTTTATCGTCTTTATCTTTAAAAAAACATCTTTGCTTAGGCCATGGAACGTAGGGCTTTTAGCTTCATATATAGGTAAGAGTTTGAGTTTATTTTTTGAGGAAAAAACTCAAAATTAAGTGCAAAGAGAAAAAAAAAACATAATTTTTTGTATGCCCTTTCTTTTATTTATTTATTTTTGTTTCTTTGTTTTTATATGATGAAATTGGCAAATGAATGTGAATCATGGAATGCATCTAGGTGGATAAGAGGCTTAATCTCCTTTTTAGAGAATAATTAGATGATAATGAGAGGGTATGTTTTAATAACCAACTTTAAATTAAGGGTAAAGAGGAGGATTTGATTCTTGCTTTGCATCTTTTCCAACATTAAGCGAGCTTTTTGACTCATAATCTTTCCTTCCTATTCCCACTAACCACCCAAAAAAAAACAAAAAAAGCTTTGACATGAGGCCAGTGGCTAACAATGCTCCAGCTACAGCTAACCCTAATTATTTAGAGTATTAATATTCAGATTAGAAATTATATTTTAAGCTTAAAAAAACAAGGTAAAATGACTCTTCCCACCTCTGAAGGGGTAAGACCTCCATTAGTTATAATTACCACTCAAATAATAAAAATAAGAACAAAAAAGTTGAATTAACCCTATCGTATAATCATATTCTTATCTATGTGTGATCTGTAGATTCCATTTGGATTGGAGATTAGATCCCTCAAAATTGACAAAAAATAAAATTATAACATGATTAAGGATCATGCTAATAGAAGGATGGCTTCTTTTGTCTTCTTGACCTGACCCTTAGCATCTCCTTTGCTTCTATTTGTCACAAATTTGTATAAAAAGAGTTGGTATCTTGGCAGAATCTTCTGAAACTACTGTACCCATTACTTTGGGTTGTAAATAAATGTTTTCAGAGAGAGAGAAAGAGAGAGAGAGAGGTGTGACCTCCACATATAGGGTATGTGCCCTACTTGTGTGACATTAAAATATTTTGAAAAAAAAAAAAAAAACATGATTGGTGGTGGGACTATTGATTTTGAATGCAAACCCCATGTGGAGACCAATTCAGTTTGTGTTTCTTGGCTGCCCTAATCCTTAACACATCATTAAGAAAGAGCTTGAGGCTGGGGTACCCTAGTCCTTTACCCTTCTTTTCCACTAAGGTTTTAGTATTATTTGATGTGGGTACCCTACCATGCCCTACCCTACCTAAATTTAATGAAACAAATAAGAATTTGAGGTTAGAAACTCATGTTAACACATGTGAAAACAATCATTAGTAGAATTATGGTGGCAACAAATAATATAGTTTCAATCAATTTAGCATCCTAAATTGAAAAAAAAAAATTTCATTCAATTTCAATCGGTTTTTCATAACCATGACGTAAATTAACGTCGCTCTTTTCGAAACTGTCTTCAATTCATGAGTTATGAATAAGATATTAGCTGCATTGTTAATATAATATTTATTTATAAATTTTCCTATAGAAAGTCAATAATGCAGAGTTGTTTAATGCAAATTAATGAAAAATTAATTATGCAAGAATGATTTTTCTACTTTTGTAATTCCAGCCTGATAATACCTTGATGGTCCATAACATTTTAAAACCATACAAGGGAGGCTGAGTGAGATATTGGTCCAGGATCATGACCCACTTTTGACAAAGTTTGAAACTCTCTAAGCCGTTGGATCCATTTCTTTGGCTCAGAAGATCCATTGGACCTCATATGCTTCTCTGCCCTTTCCTTTCCTTTCCACCTTCTTTTATCTACTTTTGGGTAAGAAACCTCATTTAATTTCGCCTTTACATATACGTTCAGAAAAAGGAGCTGAGGCCTCTGTGGAAGTCGCCACTAGAAAGCAAACATGTGGGGTCATTTTCCTTAGTTTTCTTCACTTTATTTCTGAAACCCCAATGGGAAATGGTTTTATTGGAATTTAAATGTGTCCCCAATGTAGTTTTCATACTGTTCACCCGTTTTGATTAGTTTCCTGAGATGAAAAGGGTAAAGTTCCTCATTAATCCAAAAACCATTGTTTGGCCATTGAACTAACTTCTTTTGTGTGTCGAGCGTGCCACCGTTAGCAATTTTTAAATTCTAACAGACTTGAAGAAAGAATAACTTGCGCCCCAAGCTATTGACTTTGAACAAACGATTGTGAATTTGGGTGAGGAATATCTCCCAAGTAAGTTCTTTTCTATGCCTTAGACTGGTAAGGACTTCATAATTTATCTAGTATAAAAATCGGTAGTTCTGGCCAGAATGGATGACGACAGAATGGATTGATCTGAGACGGAACTCCCCTGTCCAGGCAGAACTCAATTGTTTCAGGCAGAACTCCCTCTTTCCAGGGACAGAACTCCTTCTTCCAGGACTCAAAAGGAAAATTGACTGTATAAAGATGAAAAGGAGGGCGGGGTTCCATTTCCGCCTGGGCAAGCCGCCCCCGTTCTCGCGGACCGGATGTACCTGCGCTGGACCGGACGTGCCTGTGCCTGGACCGGATGTACCTGCGCTGGACCGGACGTGCCTGTGCCTGGACCGGATGTACCTGCGCTGGACCGGACGTGCCTGGTGGACCCGGACGTGCCTGTGCCTGGACCGGACTTCAAACAGCTTTTACCGAGAAGTTTTGGCTGCAAATCGATACCAAAGCTTGAGTTTGGAGAGCTTTAATCTATTTCAAGCCCTTGAGGCTTTGGGATGGGAGAACTGGATTTATCCAGTCTGGAGAGGGGCAGAAGTGGCTGGACTTGAGCTTGGAATCTGTACCTGGGACACCTGTGCGCTTCGAGCCGGAGCTTTTCATAAATTTGTTGAGGTTTTCATATTTGAGAAAACTCAAAACTCCGCTTGTAACGAGAGAAGTCTCGCTGTTGCCGTCTTGTGAACAAGATGATTCTGCAAGCTTGCTGGGAAGCTTTTGAGATTGGAATGCTTTAGACTTTGAGTCCGTCTGGAATCCCTGCTTGTGATCAAGTGATCATTTTGAGTGTTTGTCTTTTGACTGAGTTTTTGGTTGGGTTAGGTGGATGTACCTGCGCTGGATCGGACGTGCCTGTTGGACCGGATGTACCTGCTGGGACCGGACGTGCCTGTGCTGGACCCGGATGTACCTGCGCTGGACGGACGTGCCTGTGCCTGGACCGGACGTGCCCTGCCTGGACCGGACTTCAAACAGCTTTTACTGAGAAGTTTTGGCTGCAATTCGATACCAAAGCTTGAGTTTGGAGAGCTTTAATCTATTTCAAGCCCTGGAGGCTTTGGGATGGGGAGAACTGGGATTTATCCAGTCTTGGAGAGGGCAGAAGTGGCTGGACTTGAGCTGGAATCCGTACTAGGACACCTGTGCCCTGCTTCGAGCCGGAGCTTTTCATAAATTTGTTGAGGTTTTCGTATTTGAGAAAACTCAAAACTCCGCTTGTAACGAGAGAAGTCTCGCTGTTGCCGTCTTGTGAACAAGATGATTCTGAGCTTGCTGGGAAGCTTTTGAGATTGGAATGCTTCAGACTTTGAGTCCTGTCTGGAAACCTGCTTGTGATCAAGTGATCATTTTGAGTGTTTGTCTTTTGACTGAGTTTTTGGTTGGGTTGGGTGGATGTCCCCCTCCGTCGCCCTCTCCTGGTATTTATAGGAGGTGATCTCCCGTGGGGCTTTTCTATCTTTAAATAATGGGCGGCGTGAATATTTCCCTGTGTTTTGATGGGTCGCCATGCTTGCCTCCCATCTTTCGCGAGTTCCCAGTTTTTGTAAGAGTCTCCAGTCTGAGATGGTGAGTTCTCATTTTGAGCAACTCCCTGCTTTTCCCGCTTCCCTTCCCTTCAGAAAAGAGAGTCTGCTCAACTCTTAAAAAAGTGTTTATCAACAAATAACAGAATATCCCTAGATAAACTATCCTCTGGCCACAGAAAATGTTTCAGAAGCGCCCTATTTTATTCCCTGTCATGGGCACGGTCCTTTCTTTAATCGAAATCGTCAAGCCCAGCTCTTTTTGGCTCGGAACCGTTCCTGGTCCTTCTTGCGGCCCAGCCTTTTCAACGTTCTTTGGGCCACGTGACATGGGCCTGCTCACATTACTTAATGGGCTGGATGCGCGTCCAGGCTGACTTAACCATGAGTGGCCCATGATCGTGGGCTTTTGTTTTTCGGCCTGGGTACGCCAATTTTAGGCCCAAACAATGCCCCCATTAAGTCTGAATTGTTGTTTGAACGGTTTTAGATTTAATGATTTTGCCATTAAATTGCGCGCGAAATAAAACGTTCCCTTCTGCCACGTCGTCCACCACGAACTAGACTTCGTGGGAAAGTTTCAGTTACTAGCTAGTTACGGGCTGGTCACTGCCAGCTTTCAGGATCTTGTCTTCCCACGATTTCGAGTCTTTAAAAGAGATTTGAAACTCTCAGCTCCTGTTCATTTCGAAACCCTTGCCTCCTCAGCCTTTGCTTCTTTCCCAAATTTTCAGAACCCTTCCCACCAAAACTCTTCTTTGATCAATTCTTAGTTCCTTTTGAAAAACCTCCCAGAAAAATGTCTTCTCCAAAAGTTCGTGCTCGCGGTTCCTCTTCCTCTTCAGTTCCTCCTGATTACATTACTTGGGCTGGAGTCGATGCTCACGCCATGGAGGTTCAAGAGGCTTCATCCCTTTGTTCAGAAGAATCTGGATGAAAGCGTCCTTCATTTATTTGAGAGCACTCTCAATTCTGGGCCTCGGTGGTTTGGTTCTCTCCCGCTGAAATAGCAGAACTAATCCGAGAAGGATGCTGAAGCACCTCTGTGTTATCAAAGGACCTCTGCCTCTCTTCCTATTCCTGGGTCAGCAAGAATCCGAGCCGTTCGTTCCCGTCCAGCGAGGTGAGGAACTGTCCCGTGAAGTGGTCAGGCTGGATTGACAAACTTCTCCCAGAATTCGGAGCTCATTGGAGAGGGCAGGAATTTATGATGCAATTCTGCTGTCCAAGGTCCATTACCCGGATGAGAATCTGCTTGCTCGCCGCCTTTTGTTTCTGGAATTCTGCCAGCAACACATTCGATTTTCGGGTGGGTCCAATGGCGCCAACCCTGCTGGACATGGCTCAGATTTTGGGTTCAGACCCCATGGAAGACCCTTGATGCTGTTGGTGATTATCACCAGGAAGAGGAATCGGAGAAGCTGACCAAGCCTTTCACCATTTCTCCTGCCTGCCATCAACCAGAACTGCTCCTTTTCCAATTACTTGAAGAAATTCAATGTGGAGGAGGACAAGGATCAGCAGCATATGTTGTTCCTTCTGTATTGGCTGAATAGGTTTGTCTTCCCAAACCGCTCTTCTGCCATTTTGCTTGAGTATAGGCACTTGGCGGAAGCTTTGCACAATCACACAGACGTTGGGCTTGGACCATCAGTTCTGGCTCATCTATTCAAGAGTCTACACACTGCCACCATGGAGAATCCTCTGAATTTATCTGCTCCTGGCTCGTTCCTGGATGATTCAAGTTTGGCTGCAGGTGTATTTTCCGGAATTCGGTTCCCTGACCTTGTTCTGCCCTGAAATCAGGTCCTGGCTCTTCCTCTCATGTCGGCAGAAGTGCCCAAGCGCTCTATCGAGGAGTACCTGATGTGGTTCAGGCACTGTTCTAAGCGTTCCGCAGCTCGTGGCAAGTGGTGATCAGAAGAACCTATCCTTGGTTCCAGCCTGGGCATCGGATTTTTGAAAGGGAGCCAGAAGATGAAGCTGCCAGGACTGAATTCAGGAAGATCTTCCTGAGCGTATCTCCTGAGGGATCTGCCCTACGGAGGTGGGAAACCTCCAAGTTATCATTTGGGGGCTGAAATCTACCATCCCAACTTCTGCGCAAGACAGCTCGGCTGTCCACATGTCATTCCATTCAAGTATTACAGAAGTTGTAATCGGGCTTCTTCTTGGAGAGATTCAGACGGCCTGGAGGTGCACAAGGATGCTCGCTGTGCAGGAAATAAAATAAATAACAGTCTTGATGAACCCTATCCATCATGGGAGCTTAACTCATCCAGTTCTCCCGATTTCGATGCTTGGTGGAAAGCCAGATTCCGAGGGATGCCTGCTTCGGCCTGCAGTCAAAGTGCTCTTTGATGGCTGGACCTGTGGAAATGTGTTTGGAGAAGCAGAGACCAGAAAATTCACAGTCAAAGCCATCCAAGACACCAATGATCAAATTATAGAAGGTAACTTCTTCATTCTGTCCTGGATTTTCTTGTTCTATTGTCTATGTTTGTCTGATGCATCAATTCTGCATGTACCAGATCCTTCAATGAAGAACATCATCAGTGAACAAACGGTTCAGGCTGGAGCAATGTTTGGTAAGCTTTGATTTACCCTTCGTTTCCAATTTCTGTTGCTTGGATTCAGTTTGACTTTATATTTCTCTTATGCAGTTAGTTTTGTCATTGCGCGGTGGTGATCTGGAGCCCCCATCCGGTGATGACGAGGATGAGAATTCGCAGAACAACCAACCTGCGAGGCTGGCCTACCTGGCCGGCTCCGGAAAAAGAAGGGAAGTACTCCTCGAGGGCAACGTTGTCCAAACTGAAACTTCTGGTATGGTTCCTGGATTCAAACTTCATTTCCTTCGACCTGTTCTGCCTTGCCCTGTTCCTCTAATACTTGTTCGTTCTGTGCAGCTGAAAGTCCTCCTGCCTCCTCCTCTCATTAGGTCTAAAAGACTTAGGAAGAGGAGTGGAGCGGCGTTGGTGGGGCTGCCGCTATTCCAGCGCGGCGCCAAGTCTGATGATGATGAGCTGGAAGAGGCTTTCAAAGCGTTGAGCAGGAGAAAGGCCAGGCAGAAAATGTGACAGAAACCTGCTCAAAAGGAAAAGATTTTGAAGAAGAAGTGAGGCCCTCCTTTTGATCGTGTGATCATGTTTCTTTTTATTTTTACTTTTCAATTCCTGATTTATGTTTGCTCTTGCTAGGAGGAAATTCCTGCTGAAGTGATAGCAGAGAGCATCGCCTTGGCTCAAAAACAACGTGCTATGGTCCTAGAACTGACTAGCTCGGAACTGGCCGCCTTGAAGATTCGGAGGCTGAACATTCCACTGCAGTTCCAGCCTCTGATGAGCAGCCAGAGGGTTCCGTTTCAAGATCAAGGGAACAGGCAGAAACTCCCGCGGTCTGATCAGTTCGCCTGTATTTGAACCTGGAGAACAGGCAGAAACCCCTGTCGCAGTTCAAGCAGAACAGGCGACATTTGGGTCTGGGAGCGGGAGAGAGGTTCTGGCAGCATCGGAACCTGTGGAACAGGGTAGAGTTTCGGTTGCAACCCCAGAGCCAGAAGTAGAAATAACTGTTGCTGCTTCTGAAGCCATGGTAAATCCTTGTCACCTCTGGACTCGTTCATCCTTGCACTGTCATTCTGCCCTTGTTTCCCCTTTTAATTCCTATCTCTTCCAGGTGGAAGTGCCCGGAAACTGCAGGAGCCGTGGCCGTGGTGGCTAGTCCCTTGGAGCCTGTTCTCGCAGCTGTGAGTATCATCATGTTATGAACCCTTCTTTCATTTCCGTCCCTTTTTCTAATTCATAATTTTGATCATGCAGATGCCTATCCGGTCCCCGTGCCTGTCTCAGCCATCACAACCTCCCTTGCTGACCCCTGAATTGGCTGAATTTGAGGCTATGGACTTGGACGCCCGGCTGGACAGGCTGGAGAGGCTCAGTTCTCCTCCCAGGCAAGGCCAAACTCAAGGCAGTGGATGAGGCCATGGAGAGAGTGAAAATTTGGCAGTCTGACCGAGCTGGAGCTGGATGAAAATCGAGGGGCTGCCGAGCAATTGATGAAAGTCTCGGACCTCCTGCACAGGCAGAACATGGCTCCCAAGCCTATCCTTGAAATAAGTCTGAATCTGGCCAGAGATGTGCTCAACCTTCATGGTCGCTATGAGGATCTCAAACCTTCCTTCAAGACCTCTGAACTCTGCAAGGCTACTCATGATGCCAACTTGGCTGATTATACAAAACAAAAGGCAGAACTGGATCAGATGGTTGTGGGGTACAAAAGGGCCAAGGCTACTGCGGACAGGCTGGAGAGAAGCAGATCGAGGAACTTCAGAAACAACTGGCAGCTCAAAGGGAGGTGGAGCCCAAGCTGAGTGCTGGACTGAGTTCTAAGACCAAGGCTACCTTCCTTGTGCAAAGCATGGTTTCAGCTTCCAGGCCGGCTTTGGAAATTGCAGAAGCTTCGATCCATCAGGGGTGCTTCTTCAAAAGGAGCTTTCTATTAAGAAGACCAGCCTCAGGAGACACTCAAAAAACTAGGTTTTTAGGATTTTCGAGATTTGTAATGAACCAAATGGTCACTAAGGTGACTTTAATAAAAGTTTATTTATTTTTGTGGAATTCTGATTTTTTTCTGGATGAACTGAAAACTTGGAAAGTTATACTAACAGACAAGAATTAAAACTGAAACAAAATCAAACGATAGTTTCAAACTGTTCCCTTTCTATCCCAGGATCCATCTACAGCTTGTGAATCCCACATGGTTGGATAGAATTTCTTTAACCATTTGCCATTAATTGGCGCAGGCATGGACTTCTCCATTCCGCTCCTGGAGTTTGTATGCCCCTGATCCTAGGACTTGGTTAATTATGAAAGGTCCTTCCCAAGTTGGTGACCACTTTCCATAACCAGCTATATGTGTTCCGAGGGGAGAACTGCTCTCCAGACTATTTCCCCTTCTTCAAAACTCTTATTTTTGACTCTCTTGTTGTATGCTCTTGACACAGCCTCGCCTTTCCTGCTAAGAGTTTGTTGAGGGTATCAATTCTGCTTCATCCAGTCCTTCCAGTTCTAATAACATGGCCTGGTTGTAGTCTTCCCCAACCAATTCGTGTTGATAGGCAATCCTGAGGGATTGGACTGCTATTTCCATAGGCAGAATTGCATCATGGCCGTAAGTCAAAGCATATGGAGTCATACCAGTTGCCTCCCTTTTTGAAGTTCTGTATGCCCATAAGGTTTCTGAGAGCTTGTCATGCCACTCGCTTTGGATTTTTCTCAAGCATTTTCCTGATGATATTGATTATTATTTTGTTGCTTGATTCTCCCCCTGTCCATTGGCCTGAGCATAGTAAGGAGTAGACTGGAGTAGTTTAAATTTGAATGTTTCTGCCATATCTAGTATATCTCTAGATATGAAAGAAGATCCCCTGTCGGTGGTGATTGATTCCGGAATGCCAAATCTCTGTATGATCCGCTCCTCTATGAAAGTGATGATTTCTTGAGATGAAACAATGCTGCGGCTGCTCTATGAAAGTGGTAGATTTAACAGGCTTGGCCTCCACCCATTTGGTAAAATAATCCGTGGCCACAATGATGAAACAATGCTGCGGCCGCGGCCTGGATAAATCTTTCCAATGAGGTCCATTGCCCATCCTCTGAATGGCCATGGCTTGACTACTGGATTCATAGGAACCGAAGGCACCTGCTGGATTGGTCCATGTCTTTGACAAGCCTCACATCCCTTGGAATAATCGATGCAGTCTTTCATCATGGTCGGCCAGAAGTAGCCATACCTTCTGATCAGCCAACACATTTTCCTTCCGCCTTGGTGGGCTCCACATATCCCTTCATGAGTTTCTCCCATGACCTTCATGTACTCCTTCTTTCCCAGGCATCTTAACAACACCTCCTCCTTGCTCTTTTGGACCAGCTCCTCATTCCACATGAGGTAGTTTGAAGCCATGATTCTGACTCTCTTCTCAGAGGGAGAATTGGATACTGCAAGTAGTTTATAATAGGGGTCCTCCAATCATCTTCAGTGATTGTGGCAGAATTGACATCTATCTCCATTCCCCTAGCCAGAACAGATGGCAGGCTTTTTTCCTACTTTGATAATTCTTTGGACACAGCCTTCAGGGATTTGTATTCCCTAGCTATTTGAGCCAGTTCATTGGCTGCGAAGTTCTTTCTCTTGGGATGTGTTCCCAAGTAGCTTCCCTGAATTCTGTCAACAATTCCTAGCTGCTACCAAATAGACAGCTAGATCAGGGTTCAAACATTTGTATTCCCCAGCAATCTGTTTCAAAACAAGCATGGAGTCTCCCAAAATTTCCACAGACTGGACCCCCAGCTTCCACCAACATTTCAAGGCCAATGATTAGAGCTTCATATTCAGCTCTGTTATTGGTGCATTGAAAGTCCAACTGAAAAGAATAACAATGTCTAACTCCAAGGGTTCTTCTAGAACAATTCCCTTCTAGGAGGTTAAGTCAGTTTTTGATCCATCAAAGTACAGCTTCCAAGGGGTGAGGTGAATTGAATAAATGGGATTGTTAAGGCAAACATGAGCCCTTGTCAGGAGATCTGCGCTTGCTATATCCATAGAGTCCATATTCTCGATTTCTTCTCCTGGATGATCTGCGAGGAAATCTGCCCAGCTTGCCCTTCGACAGCTTTCCTGAGGAACGTACCTGAAAGCAAATTCTGTTAACGCCAGAGTCCATTTTCCAATTCTGCCTCTTAACATTGGCCTTGTCAGCATGTATTTGATCAGGTCTGTTCTGGCAATGATGTAGATGGTAAACGGCAACATGTAGTGTCTGAGTTTTACAGGAGTGAAGTATAAGGCCAGACAAAGCCTTTCAATCGCAGAATAGTTCCTTTCTACTTCTGCAGAGTTCCTGCTCAGACAGTAGACCGCTTGTTCCTTCCCTTCCTTGTTATCTTGAGCTAACAAGCTCCCCACAGATGTTTTGAATGCGGATATATAGAGCTTAAGTGGTCTGCCCTTCTTTGGTGGGGAGAGACTGGCGGATTGGAGAGATAACGTTTGATCTCTTCAAAAGCTCGTTGGTGTTGTTCTTCCCACTTGAAAGTCTGTTCCGCTTTAGTTTTAACAAGGAAGAAAAGGGCTGAATTTTTCCCGCAGAATTGGATATGAATCTTCTCAGGAAGTTAATTTTCCCAAGAAGACTTTGCAGTTCTTTCTTGTTCCGAGGCGGTTGAGCCTCTATGATGGACTTGGTTTTATTTTTGTCAACCTCTATGCCTCTTTGATGTACCAAAAATCCCAAGAAGTTTCCCGCCTGTACTCCAAAAACACATTTCTTAGGGTTCATTTTTAATTTGTGTTGCCTCATCCTTAGAAATGTCTTTCTTAGGTTTGATACATGATTCTCTAACTCTGGAGACTTGATCACCACATCATCTATATATACTTCCAGAGAATGTCCTATCATATCATGGAAAACAGAATTCATTGCTCTTTGATAAGTGGCTCCTGCGTTTCTTAAGCCAAAAGGCATTACAGTGTATTCAAAAGCACCCAAATGTCCTGGACACATGAAGGCTGTCTTGTGGATATCTTCTTCTGCCACCATAATCCTGATTATATCCTGCGTTGCCATCCATGAAAGATAACATCTGGTGGTGAGCAGCTCCATCTACTAGCATATCAGCCATTGGCATTGGATATTCATCCTTGGGGGATGCTTCATTTAGATTTCTGTAATCCACACATATCCTGACTGCCCTCTCTTTCTCTTCAAACTGGCACGATATTAGCTAGCCAGTCTGTGTAAATGCCGGCCTGATGAATCCTGCCTTGAGCAATCTCTCTATCTCTTCCTTGACTTTCAATTCTGTCTCCATGGACATTCTTCTTCTGGCCTGCTGACCGGAAGGTAGCCTTCCTTGATAGGCAGCTTGTGTTCAACCAATTTTCTGTCCAGTCCGGGCATCTCGTGATAATGCCAAGCAAAACAATCCTTGAAATCATGCAGAAGTGCGATGATTTCACTCTTGAGTGGTTCTTCTAATAGTGCGCTGACGAAAGTAGGTCTTGGGTCTTCTTCTCCGTCCCTAGATTGATCTCCTGTAACGGATCCTCCACTTCTGGCAAGGAGTCATCTAGTGCTCGCTGGTGCGAAATCCAATATTTCCTCCTGTAAACTCCCCTCCTGTTCTTCAAAGCTCTCATGCGTGAATTCTGCCATGTTAATGGCTGGATTCTGCGCAATAAGCTTCCTTTCTTCCCAGTATATCAACAATCTTTTTGTAATGGATCGGATTTTTGCAGCTCGATCCTTTTCCTGTTGATTGGGACTAAACATTGGAGTTCTCAGGTTGAGAACAAAAGGTCTATTCCAGTCTTCTAGAGAACTGGCAGACCGTTTTCAATGAGCCTTTGGGCCGTGACACCATGAGGGCGGCCGTTCTGATCGACTCCAAAGAAGGTGAAAGGACCAAGGTCATCATGATAATACCTTGCTTCAAAGCACAT
Organism: Prunus fruticosa; assembly: GCA_018703695.1. Classification (NCBI taxonomy): domain Eukaryota; kingdom Viridiplantae; phylum Streptophyta; class Magnoliopsida; order Rosales; family Rosaceae; genus Prunus; species Prunus fruticosa. Next base: position 48,654,938 of record CM031918.1, on the reverse strand, counting down.
GGCAGAAGGCAGAAATGGCCGTGGATCGGCCTCTACCATCTCCATGTATCCTTCCTCATGCCAAAGGGCTGGTTGCTGGTGTAGAGTAGAGGGAATGCAAAGGCTTTGGTGAATCGAGTCTCTTCCGACTAATGCATTGTAGGTGGTGGAAGTAGTGTCTACCACAAAGAATGCAATCTTCAGCTTTTTGGTTCCAACAATGACATCTACGTCCAGAATTCCATGAGTTTTAGTGATGCCTCCCGCAAAGTTGGTGACGGTCAGACGGGTTGGAATCAGATCCTTCTCTGTTCTGGCCATTTTACTCAGGTCTGTGTGGTATAATATTAATGGCTGCGCCTCCATCTACCATTACTTTGGAAATAGGAATTCCTCCAAAGTTTGCAGTGATGAATAAAGGTCTAAGGTGATTAGCCATTCCTTGGTTGGTATGGAGAAACAAAGCGTTCTGCAAATGATTTCATGGCGATTCTGTCGGTTCTGGCAGGCAAGTAGTTGCTGTTCTGGCACTCCTTCTATTTCCGCCAGTCTGCACTCAAAGTTCTCTTGTGAGAACACGTCTCCCTCCAAGGTACTTCCTTGTCCTTCCGCTGCCCTGAATTTTTCTGATAAGATGAACACCATGTTGATGCCTAGATCACCTTGTAACATGTCCTCTAATTCTGCACCAAAATCTTCGGTTTCTTCATCCAATCCTTCATCATACTCCATCTCTTCTGTCCAATCCTCCTCTCTCCTGCCTCAGAAAACCAGTCTGATCCTCCGTAGATGGTTCATAATCCAACTGTTCCTCCTCGTTCTCTTCAGCCCAGACTTGCCTGGTCCTTCTCTGGAGCAGATTTCGGGTCTAGCTTGTGCTTGTGGAAGCTCAAATTGATCGACTGAGGGTGAGTTTGAATGGACGGAGGGCTCGCCTGGAGGTTCTATCTTTTCCCGCTTTTGTGGCTCAGGTTCTGCTTGTTCCGCCTGAGGAGCCGTTTTTTGCTCTTCCTTTCCTCTGGCAGAATTCGACTCCTGCTAGTACCTGTGCAGCTCTCCCTGTCTCTAAGGAAGGTGGAATATTGTTTCTGGATTCTCCTCCTCTGAGTTCTGTTCAGTTCCAAGGTTGGTCTACCGCTTTTTCCAACGGAATACCATCTTCCTTCTATGATAGTTGCCAAAGGTTTGTCGTTTCCCGGCATGCTGATCGGTATCTCCTCCTCAGGCCGCTCTGGCATCCTTCCGTCCGTGCTGAACCGGCCTGAGGTAATCCCTTTGTCTGATTCCGTTTCTGGGAGGGTTGGAGCTATGTCTTGCTCGGTGTGACGTTCCAATCCTGTCAAACACGCTGGGGTGGGCTGCTTCTGCCTATCGAGAGTTATTTCCAACTCACATTCGCACTTGCATTTACTGCATAATACTATCCCAGCCGAGATGGTTGCCTTTGGCCTCCGGGAGTCCTCCTTTGCTGTTCTCTCACTTCTGCTGGAATTGGCATTTTCCCTTTGCTCTGGCCAATTTAAGTTGACCATGTTAACTTGAGGCTGGGGAAAAGGATTGGTCGTAACTGAAGGAGGTTTTTCCAGCTTCAAACTCCCTGCAGTTATTCCTTCCTGGATGACATCTCTGAACACGACGCAACTGTTGGTGCAGTGGTTCCAGGAGTTGTGCCATCTGCAATATTGCCTACCCTTGAGCTCTTCTGGTTTGGGCAACTTATGAGGCATCTCTATTGCCTTTTGCGCCAGCATTTCGTCAAACAAAGCATCAACTTTGGTCAGAATCGAAAGAGTAGACCTTGTTCTATGTTGGTTTGCTTGGAACGAACCCTCCTGTGAATGGTGGTGGCTTCTGGTCCTTCGGTGGCTTTATGAGAGTTTTGCAGCCGATGGGATGTTTTAGTTTTGCCATTTCCGCCACTGCAACCTCTCTTTCCTCCGAGTTATCCGTATCTTCTTCAGTTTCTACTTCAATCAAATGGACTGAAGAAGAAGGAGTCTTGTAGTACGTCCCTTTGGAAGAGTTCCTTTTTGCTGTTCTTCTCTCAAGGCTCCTCATATTTAGATGCCTTGTCTGCCAGTTCTGCCAGAATCTTCGAACAGCATCCCATCGAACCTTTTCCTTAAAGAAATCTTAAGGGAGGTTTGAGCCATCTGAATGAAATGTCTCTCTTCCATAGGGATTCGGCATTTCATCTTGAGCTTCCTAAATCTGGTTATGAAATCCTGGGCGGGCTCATCTTCACTTTGCTTGAGAGCTGCAAGATCACTGATGGTGACTTCCTGGCTGGATCCTGAAATAATAATCATGGAAAACGTTTTCCATTTGCTCCCAGGTCTGAATAGAATTGGCTGGTAGACTGGTATACCAAGTGAAAGCCTGTCCGAGAGAGAGAATTTCCAAAAAGCCTTAGCTTTAACAGGGGATTGTTCTCTATAGCTATGCATTGGACAGAAAATCTGCCTATGTGCTCAACCGACGAAGCATGGGGGTCTTCTCCATTGAATAGAGTGAAGTTTGGTACTTTGAAACCTGGGGGTAAAGGATCTGATCTATATAGGCCGGGTATGGCTTTCTATAGGTTGGCCTTTCTCCTCTTCTGGCTTCTGGCTCCATCATTTCCCTGATCATTCTCTGTAATGCCCTACGTCGTTTAACGCATTGGCAGGCTGTGGAATCGTCCCGCTCTGGGTGGTCGTGATCAAACCCTGTGCTCCCCTCTGTGTGGCCCTGGGAGAGCTTCTTCCCTGTGTTCTTCCTCCTCTTCAGCCTCTGGATAGTTCCTCCAGTCTTGCCCCGGTCCGTTTCTGTCGTTATTAGCAAAAAGGTTAATTCCCCCTCTGCCCTCTTCTGCCCCTTGCTAATGGAGGAAATGGATTGGGATCCATTCTCCTTGGTCTATAGGGTGGCACAGCTGGTGCCTCAGGCAGAAGTGGCAGTGGTTGATCTCGCGGAGCCACAGGTGGTGGGAGCAGGCGGTTTGGCTGATTCTGGGGAACCTGAACCTGGCGTAGGGACTTCCTGGCCTCGCTGGAGCCTCGTGTTCTTGGACGAGAAGGGCTCTTCCCCTCTGTCCCAGCCTGGATTTCTTCCTGGGTCCTGGTATTCCAGCTATCTGCGCAATAAGAGGGTTCTCTCTGATGTGGCCACGCTAGTCCTGGTGGAGCACCGAAGGGAAGGTCCAGCTTCGAATCACAGCATCAGGATTCGGAATTCTGGCCATGGCGGCCTCTCGGTCTTTCCTGAACTGCCTGTTGACTTGCCATTGCATCATGGCTGTTATAGTATTTAAAGACTCCTGACTCCTTTGTGCCGTAGCCTCCTGTCCGGAACACGCTTCGTGTATTTGATTTAGCCTCCTGGCACCAGTTCTGGAACGCGCTTCCTGGACCTGCCATGGGCTGATTGTCTCGCATCGCTTTCTTCTGATTCTGGTCCTTCTTGGAAGGCTGCTTGATCTCGCTCCATCGTGCGACGTGGATTCTGACTAGAATTTCCAATGTACATGTACTTTCAAAGTACGGCAGAGTGTATATACTGAGAAATCCCATCGGGCGTGCCAAATTGTTCACCCGTTTTGATTAGTTTCCTGAGATGGAAAGGGTAAAGTTCCCCATTAATCCAAAAACCATTGTTTGGCCATTGAACTAACTATCTTTGTGTGTCGAGCGTGCCACCGTTAGCAATTTTTAAATTCTAACAGACTTGAGAAAGAATAACTTGCGCCCCAAGCTATTGACTTTGAACAAACGATTGTGAATTTGGGTGAGGAATATCTCCCAAGTAAGTTCTTTTCTATGCCTTAGACTGGTAAGGACTTCATAATTTATCTCAGGATAAAAATCGGTAGTTCTGGCCAGAATGGATGACGACAGAATGGATTGATCTAGACCGAACTCCCCCTGCCATAGGCAGAACTCAATTGTTTCAGGCAGAACTCCCTCTTTAGAGACAGAACTCCTTCTTACAGGACTCAAAAAGGAAAATTAACTGTATAAAGATGAAAAGGAGGGCTGGGGTTCCATTTCTGCCTGGACAGCGTCTCCGTTCTAGGCGGATCCGGATGTGCCTGTGCTGGACCGGACGTGCCGTGCCTGGACTGGACTTCAAACAGCTTTTACTGAGAAGTTTTGGCTGCAAATCGATACCAAAGCTTGAGTTTGGCAGAGCTTTAATCTATTTCAAGCCCTTGAGGCTTTGGGATGGGCATAACTGGATTTATCCAGTCTGGAGAGGGCAGAAGTGGCTGGACTTGAGCTGGAATCTGTACTGGGACACCTGTGCCGCTTCAGCCGGAGCTTTTCATAAATTTGTTGAGGTTTTCGTATTTGAGAAAACTCAAAACTCTGCTTGTAACGAGAGAAGTCTCGTTGTTGCCGTCTTGTGAACAAGATGATTCTCGAGCTCCTGGGAAGCTTTTGAGATTGGAATGCTTCAGACTTTGAGTCTCGTCTGGAAACCTGCTTGTGATCAAGTGATCATTTTGAGTGTTTGTCTTTTGACTGAGTTTTTGGTTGGGTTAGGTGGATGTATCTGCGCTGGACCGGACGTGCCTGTGCTGGACCGGATGTACCCGCTGGACTGGACGTGCCTGTCCTGGGACCGGACTTCAAACAGCTTTTACTGAGAAGTTTTGGCTGCAAATCGATACCAAAGCTTGAGTTTGGCAGAGCTTTAATCTATTTCAAGCCCTGGAGGCTTTGGGATGGGCAGAACTGGATTTATCCAGTCTGGAGAGGGCAGAAGTGGCTGGACTTGAGCTGGAATCTGTCCTGGGACACCTGTGCTGCTGCTTCAGCCGGAGCTTTTCATAAATTTGTTGAGGTTTTCGTATTTGAGAAAACTCAAAACTCCGCTTGTAACGAGAGAAGTCTCGCTGTTGTTGTCTTGTGAACAAGATGATTCTGCAAGCTTGCTGGGAAGCTTTTGAGATTGGAATGCTTCAGACTTTGAGTCCGTCTGGAAACCTGCTTGTGATCAAGTGATCATTTTGAGTGTTTGTCTTTTGACTGAGTTTTTGGTTGGGTTGGGTGGATGTCCCCCGCCCGTTCGCCTCTCTGGTATTTATAGGAGGTGATCTCCCGTGGGGCTTTTCTATCTTTAAATAATGGGCGGCGTGAATATTTCCCTGTGTTTTGATGGGTCGCCATGCTTGCCTCCCATCTTTCGCGAGTTCCAGTTTTTGTAAGAGTCTCCAGTCTGAGATGGTGAGTTCTCAGTTTTGAGCAACTCCCGTTTCCCGCTTCCCTTCCCTTCACAGAAAAGAGAGTCTGCTCAACTCTTAAAAAAGTGTTTATCAACAAATAACAGAATATCCCTAGATAAACTATCCTCTGGCCACAGAAAATGTTTCAGAAGCGCCCTATTTTATTCATGTTCATGGGCACGGTCCTTTCTTTAATCGAAATCGTCAAGCCCAGCTCTTTTTGGCTCGGAACCGTTCTGATCCTTCTTGCGGCCCAGCCTTTTCAACGTTCTTTGGGCCACGTGACATGGGCCTGCTCACATTACTTAATGGGCTGGTTGCGCTGACAGGCTGACTTAACCATGAATGGCCCATGATCGTGGGCTTTTGTTTTTCGGCCTGGGTACGCCAATTTTAGGCCCAAACACATACCTTTGAAATTCTTGAATTTGTTGTTTACATATGACTAATAGCATTTGATGCAATGCAATCAACTATGCGATCACCAATAAAGTTAGTTTAGAGTTCGTTTGGGATTGCTCGTATAACAATTACATTTGTTCACACACTATTTTATTTTAGAAACTTGTTTTATTAGAAGAACGTCAAAATTTTAGTAAAAAATCCAACCATAAAAGCGTTTCTATGTATGTTAAGCGCAATTACAAGCACTTTTGGTTGTCAACAAACGTTTTTAACACTTTTAGAAACACTCCCAAGCAGGCCGTCAATAACTTTGTCAATGATGTTAGTCTAAATAGTACGTGTCTAGTTTTTAATAATATTCCTATTTGTTAAATTGACGTGAATTTTTATTGCTATCTTTCCCAATGACTTAAAATTTTGAGGTCTAATGATCCTCTAATAAGAAAGGATCTTAGCTTTGAAATATATATACATATGCCTTGTTGTGTTGGTCTAATGTCTTGTTTCCACCAAACAAGAGGAAATGCTTCCTTGGAACAATTGTTTTCAATGAAACACAGAATACAAGCCATACGCATATAGATGGCAAAGGATTGGTCAAAGGGATTAGGTGAAGTCACACCACTACCACTATTAAGTAGATTAACAAAAGTAGTAATATAGGGTGTGGCTTGTTAATTTTATAGGTCACAGAATGGCCTTTGGACCATCGACTTGGTGATGATGATGATAGGTTATCAGGGCATAGATGTGGGGACCACTGGCCTTGGACCATTTGGTGGGGTCCTCAAAAGACATGACCAATCATAGTTTTTCTTTGGTATCAATATTTGGATTGGAGAAGGCTTGCTGGTAAGAAACATGATATCATGCACTTGAAAAGATATAGTTATGTTATGTCAACCATACGCTAATTAATCCTCCAAGAAAAGATTACCAAAAAAAGAAGAAGAAAAAAAAAGGTTTTAGTGGAAGTCAGTTAGGCAGTCAAGCAAACTTCATAGCATTAGCTGATCATAATTTGATCACATTTCGTTAAACACTGCTTAGGGTTAGGGTTAGGGTTAACATCATTCTATTACTATATAGATGGTTAGTGCTTGTTTACGAAAATCATTAGTTGATTAAAAAAAAATTAAAACCTAGTTAAATTTCATTTATTTTATCAGCATTCAATAGGGAAAGAGAGGAAAAGAAACCCACAGAAACCTTTTTTTTGCTTTTGTTTTCTCTTTTATGGAATAACTGTTGTTGGACTGATTCAAGAAGTTTGTGTGTTTTTTCTTGGTGGTTTTTCTTTATTTATAAAGCTGATAGCAACAAATGGTTGGCGTTGGCTTAAGAAAGATTTAAATAAATTTTCAAAACTTACGTGGGCATGGCAAGTGCATGATGTCAGTTAAGGCCATGATATTTGTGTAATTAATTAACATCTAAGAAGGCTTTTAGCACTTGTTTAGCTTATAACTTCAGTTGCAGAGCCTTTTACATCTTACCAACTGGCGGAGAAAATAAAATATCATTATATTAGTAGTTGAGCGTTAGGCAATACGCCCACCTTTTAAACCCGAGTTCAATCCCCCTCCCCTATTAGAGTAATGCTCTAAGAACGACATTTTCACCTCCAACAAATACAACCTTAAGTAAGCCAGCCAACCAATATCATTTGCACCATTGGGAACCACAGATTGCAGGGTGCTCGAGAATGCAGTGCACTAACACAATATGCACATATGCTTCCACTAAAACTAGCTTTTCTTCGGCATCGACAAAGTTGAAAGTAAAGCTTTCTTTTCTTTTCTTTTCTTTTTTTCCTCAGACCTAAAGGCTTCCAGTTCTCCATGGTTTAGCAAACTTATGTGAAGTTTCATTTCTCAAAAACGCAAGGCAAAATGATTATTTAATTTTTGGTCTCTGCACACACTGGCTAAACAAGAAAAATGACGAACCTTCTTAACTTAAAATGATGCAATAACTTTCTTTTATATAAATATTTTTGAGAAGACGGTGGTGAAATAATGCATACATGCAATATTACTGAACAAAAACAAACTTACATGATAACAATACAGATCTACCATTTTTAGACAAATGCATGCTGAGAAAGGGCAGGAAGCCACAGAAATAACCCATGATGATGTATGATTTAAAACCTAAAATCCAATTAACCAGCGGGTGCTTGCTGTGCACGGTAGATCCACTCAGAGAAGTGTAACAAAAAATCCCGCATCATTTCTGCTTAAGATCTTAAAAGTTGCAGAGATGAAGAGAATCGTCCAAACCAATAGACTGCAAGATGGTATACGTTTGCTCACACATGCATGCTGACCAAGACTTGTTGAAACTTCAAACAAAAATAGTCCACATCTTCATCGCCACATAAAATTCTGGAAGTTCACACATGAAGTTTAGATGATTTCTTGAAGTGGTGGCACGAATTAAATTTCGATTGAACAGAAACTAAAATAGAACATAAAACAAAGATTTAAAGGGGGTAAAACTGTACAAAAGAGGAGCAGTAACTTGACTGGTTTATGCACTTATCTACACACAGATAGACAGAACAAATTTTCGCATATCATACATGCCATTAACAAGCTAGTACATGAAGAAATATACATTACCAACAAAAAAGGTTACAATTACATGTTATGCATGGCATACTGGGATAACTTCAACAACTATATTGAAAATATAGACAAACGTGCCTAATCATATTTACCACAATAGAGGAAGAAATGGCATCAAAGACACAGGAAAATTTGTCATACATAACTGTGACATACGCAAAAAGGGACGTGGGGAAATTCTTAGGTAACACACTCACTCGTGGGCTGAATAACATTGCTAGTTGATAAATGAAGACAAATACAGCCAGAGCTTAAAAAAGGTTTGAGCAGGTTTCAGATGTTTCAAAGACCTACAGGACCAACTAATCCATCATTACCAATATTTCCAGGTAAAATCTCACTGTGACTTGGGGAAACCCCTTGAGCATTGAACCAACAAGGCTAAATATCAGCCATAAAGACCCCTCCTCTAGTGCAGAAATGAAACCAAGACATACATCATTATTTCACTGTCACATACTCACAAAACTGGCCAAGGAAGCACAACTAATAGTCAACTCATCAGCAAGGCTGTTGCTTTCCTCCTGTCACACCATGAGCAAACCAATTTCTGGCAATACTCAAACCTCAAACCAGTCCCATTCAACCTAAAAAAGTTTTTGCAAACCACAAAAACACTCACCATAAAAATGTACCTACAAATCACAAAACACCGAAGTCTAATGCTCCCAGGCCACTGTTAATACCCCAGACTCACCATCTATTTTCAACTAACTTTTGTTTACACTTTAATCAATGAATATTTCCAAGCAAGTGATACTTTTCATTGTCATCCTAATTTAAATCTGTAGTTTCTTGGTGGCAGTATTTGCAACATGAATCAAACATGCTCACAACACTTGCCTAAACAAGATGTATTCCTGGATTTTTATGCAACGGGTAACTTTCGGGTCCAATGCACATATGTTCTCAGCCGATGGACAATATATCAATAAGATATGCACAAAAATTCTTATGAGTACACATCACTGAGAAATATGGTGTGGATGATTGAAAAAGAATAACACTCTATGAAGGTAAAAGCAATGATATAAAGAGACGGAAACATATTTTCTAAAAAGCAACCCTGGTTACATATCAGAGAGGGGAAGGAGAGCATATAATGGAAAAGAGAGACTAAGGTTAGAACATTCATCAAACTGCAAGTTAAAATCGTTGATGATGGTCAGTGCACATAATCAGTTTCTAATTAGTATAGGATAATGAGAAACAAATAACAAGGAAACAACCTTTTATAAATATAATTCAGTCTAGCACTGACTCAACTTTAATCCTCATTGTGTTTCACATGCTTATTCAACAAACTATTGTCAGACTCAGAATATAAATATATCACAAACAATTCCAAATTGTAATAACGACATGATTCATACACATCAGGACTAATAGAAAACAGTCCATAATTAATAAAGCAAGAAAATTTAACTTCAGATGCATACTCACTCAAACAATTGCACAATTATAGGAGCTGCAGAGACGAAGTAGTTCTGCCTGATTGGTTTGGTCAAGATATTGATTGATGATTTGAGGGTATCTGCCAGGGGAAAGTGCAGAAAGCCTAGCCAAAGAAGTCACCAAAAATTCCTTCGGATCCCTTATATCTTTGAGAGGGTCATCCTCTGTCTTCCCAGCATTGTGAAGACGAATAAAGGTCGCAGAATAACCCACATTTTCTGCAATATCAGGCATTTCTGGTTCTTCTTCAACCCTATCCTGCTCAGGCCGTGAAAGAAGGGTCACAATACTGTCCAGCATTTTCCCCCAATGTTCAACAGCTGCAGCATCCAGAAGGGCTGGAGATTCACATAGAAGTCTAGTTGATGCAACTGCAGTCAACTTAGTCTCAATGAATCCTGTAATAAGCTTAAGATTGGATATCCAAAACTGCACCAAGATCACCTGAAATATGTTGGCCTGAATAGCATTCATTGTATCTGCAAGGTTTTTAGAGCCGTGCTTGACCAGAAAGAGTGACATATAAATCAAGAGAGACTTGATGAACTTTCCTGTTTGTTTGCCTTGGAGCACGATGAAAAGGGCACTCCAAATTTGGCCAACGTAAGGCGCAATCACACTATAATCAAGGCTTTCAATAATAGTATTTAGCACATAGAAACCCTGTTCATCTGTGTTACGAGCTGAAACAAGTTTATAGGATATCCCAAGCACCTGTGTCAACCTACCCTCTTGATTGAGTTCATGTGGTACCTTATGAAGGAATGCTTGAAGCAATCGCACAAGAGCAGGAACATTAGAAGCCTTTCTCCATAAGTCAGGAGTCAAAAGTATCTCAAAAATCTGAATGTATGCCGATGAAATTGGCGGCCTATTCAACTCAACTAGTTGAGCTAGCAGCTGAAATGCATAAGGAAAGAACTCGGTCACATCTTCACCCAATATCTTCTGGAGGCTGGGAAATAGGCTTCTCTCAAAAATTGATATTAGAGAGGCATCCTTCCCACATGCACGCTTCAGAAGAACAGCAAGCGACTCAAAAATATAGTGGTTAAATACTGGATTCTTGGGATTTTCACAAGCTTTGTTGAGAATAACTATCAACCCAGTAATGCAAGGATCAGCAATCTCACGAGAGATGTCTGCAACCCCAAGAACTCGCATAATACACTTCATTACATATTGGTTTTCTTCAGATTCTGGAACCTTCAAGGCCTCAAAGAGGTTGGTCATCAGTTGTGGCAGCACAGGAGAAACATCTGCTGAATTATATCTTGCTCTTCCACCCTCATCCTTTACAAGCAAAAGTTTCTCAATACAACTTGCAGCATAAGAGTGAACAACATTTGACTCGGCACAGAAGGAACCGAATCAAATCCGGAAAAAACTGTAATGCCATAGGCTTTGGTATATGGTTCCGGAACATTGTGAAAAATTTCAGTGCACCAGCCTTGAGCATTGGAAACCCATTCACATCCTGACTCTGCAATTCCGGAACAATTACAGTCAAAAAGAAGTTCTGAACATCAACAAGATCAGTTCGAAACAGAAGTACCACTGGCCTTCTTAATAGCAAGTGATACAACCAAGTATATAGCACAGTCTTTATCCTTCCAATTCCCAACTGGGTTTGCAGCAAAAGAGCTTAGCAAATTCTGTATCTGTACAGAAACCAAATTGGTAACCTGTGGTTTATAATTGGTAGCAATCCCTTTAAGAAGCTCACATGCAATCCTCCTCCTAGTATCAAGATCACTACCTTCCATATCCCTTCTAATGAACTCAATATAGTTCATCTCAAACAGTTCTTCATCCTCATCCCTCAACCTCACATTAGGGATCACAATGCCCTGACAAATCTGTGGTATCACTCCCTCTCCAGCAAAAAGATTATGATGCACACTTGTGCTAACGGTGGTCAAAAACTTTATAGCTGTAACAGCAAGATGATCACGGCTTGACACCTGAGATACATTCGACAATAAATTCCACACAGAAAGAGCAAAACCATTCAAGAAGTTTTGAAACTCTTCCTCATTCTGCTCCATATAAAGGTTAATATTCTCGCACACGGCTGCGCGCAACTCGTCAACCACGGCAAGCCCATCAGCACTACTCTCAAGCGCTGGATAATTAGTGGTTAAATACTTTTGCATCTCACTCATCCACTCATTCATATGGTCCTCAAAAAATTCAGGCAAATCTTGAAAATTCAATGAGTAGAAAATCCTACAACACAATCTCTGCGACTCGAACAGCGGCTTAAGCACAACAGCGGACCCACCACGGGAATTGGCAGACTCAATCATATTCGCGGTTTTAATGAAAATTTCCAAAAGGGGTGCGGCAAAATGGTCCAAACAGTATTTCAAATCAAGCAAAAGATCATTGGTCTTGTACTGATAACGAAATTTCTTAAATATAGAGTTAGCAGTGCCAAGAATACCGTTAATGGCGGCGTAGTCGCCAGCGCTCGAAGCGTTCTGGAGGCGGGAAATGAGCTCGGGGAGCAAAGCGGGCCACCGCTTTGGGAAATCGTGCTTGCCGATGAGGACTAGTGCTTCGCTGAGTTGGCCCTGGATTTTGGGAGCGGCAGAGAGCATGAGGGAGACGATAAGGGCTTTGATCTGCTCCTTCTCGGCTTCGGTGATAGTGTGCTCGTCGTCGGAAGAGGAATCGGGGGCCCATCGGGCCTTGAGGTGGTTTTTGAAGTTGACGGAGGCGGCCTGCCGGATCTGGTCATCGACGGTGGGTTCGGCGACGAGGCGGAGGACGGCGAGGCCGTAGTTGGCTTGTTGAGAGACCTCGGAAAGCGAAGCCTCGGCGCGGCGGCGAGGTTCCGGGGCTGGAGAGAGAGTGTGGAGGAAGCACTGAGAGAGGAACTGTAAGTTTTCGGCGTTCCATTCCATTGATGGGTTTTTGAAGCTCTGTCGTTTCTCTAGGGTTTTGTGTGCAGGGAGACTGCTACTGGACTAGGGTTTATGCGAGATGTGGAGATTTTGAATGTGAGCCAAAGATGTTTGCGTAAGTAACTGAAAGAGAAGAGAGTTTGGCGAGAGGGAAAAACGAAAGATTTTCGGGGATTTTAATTTTGGGGTTTTGGTCTGTCAACTGAGTACTGCTGACCAAGAAAAGTTGGGATGCTTTCTTCGCCCTGGTTCTAAACGATGTCGTATTTAGGTTGTGAAGGTGAAAGTTTTATGTGGAAATTTCTTTATTCTTTATAGAAGTACAAATTAACCCTAACTATAATAGGGAATTTTTATACCCAAATAAACCCAATTAAATATTAATTAACTTTTTTAAATATATTTTTGTTATTGGTTATCCTAATTAAGAGTTTGGATCAAGTGAATGATATTTAGAACGTTTTACCTGTTGATTTGCCCTTTGAACTTGTACATAACTTTCAATTTATCCCATATGCGTTTTTTTAAAGAAAATTAAGGATATGAACTTTCTTTTTTTTTTTGCCAATTTCCCCCTACCGTCTAAACCTACAACATTTCATTCAATTTGCCGTTAAATATGAGTGCAAAATGGTCATTTCGTATGTTAAAAATAAATAAAGACTGAAAAATAAAATAAAACTTTTAAAAATTAAAATAATATTTTTTCTCTCTCTTTTTGCGTGTTGGGTTCTATGGGTGGGTGGTGGGAGTAGGGATCTATTGCCGCCACAAGAGGGAGGGGAGGGATGGATATGGGTCTAGGGGTGGATCTCCTCCTGGGGGAGAGGACAAGGACTGGGGGGATGGGTCTAGGTTGGTGCTGGGGATGGGGGTGGTTGTATGGTAACATTGGGCTTGGGGGTGGTATGGGTAGAGAGAAAAACATAGGGTGAGAGAGAGGAAGACAAGGAGGAAGCAAGTCAGGGAAGGTAGGATTGGGGGTTGGGTCGAGGAAGTGGGGTCTGTGATGTTGAGTTGGTGAGGGGGGTGCATCGGGAGAGGGTCTGTGGTCGATGGGGTTGGAGGAGGAGAGAGAGAGAGAGAGAGAGAGAGAGAGAGAGAGAGAGAGAGAGAGAGAGAGAGAGAGAGAGAGAGAGAGGGTGGGGGAGATGGAAGGGGAAGAGGAGGAGGGGGAGGGGAGGAGGGAGACAAAAGGGGAAGGAGGACTCGGTTCTTTGGGTTGAGGGGGGGGGGGTTGGCGCTAGGTTTGGTTCAATGGGGCCAATGAATTTGTTTTCCTCTTTTTTTTCAAATTCCCAATTTTTTTTTTTAAATGATTTAACAAAAAATCGGATGAAATGTTTAGGATTTAGACGGCAAGGGGGAAATTAAGAAAAAAAAGAAGTTAATATTCTTAAGAGTGCTGCTATTTCCACCCACTTGTCCTATTTCCTCACCCACCTAATCTTACAAATTTTAAAAACCAATTTATTCTTTTATAAAATGACTTCTATGGGCTTAAGGGAAAAGCATTAAAACCAATTAAAAAACATAAGAAAATGATTATAAAAAAAAAACTAAAAAGATTATTAACAAATATCAAACCCTTTCCCTCACAACATGCATACCCCACCCTTCTCCCTCTTCCTCCACCGCACAGCAGCCATCTCCCCCATTTGTTAGAAATGTGCCCTAAGAGCCAATACATTTGATGTAATCTCCTTAGAATACATTTCGTATATGATACATAAAAGGGCAAACTTATTTGTTATCTTTTACATCGTCTAAAGAAACAAATGTCCAGGGTATGCTAAATAAGAGATAAAGTAATCTAAAGAAGATTAGATTCATGAGACCTTTTATCTCTAACTGTAGTATCCCAAAATGTTCCTAATCATAGGTTATCAAATGGGCATTGATAAACCGTCAAGATTAGCACATATTATGTATGCTCAATTGGGAGGATGGTTAGTCTCAAACCATTTGTGTAGTTGACACTAATACAAGTATGTGGGTGCTCATTAGTGAATGAGTACACTGAACGCGATCAACCGTAGTTCTCGTATGGAGTATTTATCTGTATGTCAAACGAGAACTCATAGTTGCAATAATGCAAATTAGTCCTTAGACCTGAGGCATCATGGTTGTCCTGTGATGCGTTATTGATCTTTGATAGCTCTTAAAGGCAAGCCGTAAAAGATTTGTCTTAAGTGTTGTTGGGATCTTTTAATTCATCATAGGGGCATGTGAATGTACAATAAGGACTCTCTACTTTCGATAAAGAAAGAGAATGTTTCAAGATGTGATTTAGTAAGTCTTTGGCCAAAACATTTTGAGCTTGATTTAGAAAGTTGTTCTTAATCATGTTCTTTTGAATCACATGAGGTTGTAAATCATATTAGGGGTTTGACATAATCAATCCGTACCCTAATAATATGATTTGAAACATTATATAAGAGAAGGACCGTATTGCATTGCAATTCCAACTGAATAGGTTCTTCATCTATTCTGGTTAGCTTGGGTAGCCTTGATATATTGCTAGATGTCACTCTTGGCTTGTGGAAGTCCTAGGATTGATTGTGATCGATCCAAATAAAGGAAGAATTAAAAAGGAGTTTTAATTCCAGTTGGTTAGAAAGAGTTCTTATATTTTCCCACTGCCTTGCTAATTAGAACCTAATGGATCGCACACCTTAAATGGTTAACTTTGAGTAATACAAATGAGAATGAGTAAATCAATTTGATTGATTTGATGTGGATGATTTACTACGTGTAAAAACATATTTGGGCCTCGATAATAGTTAAAGGGAAGCCCAAATGGTTGGGTATCAAGCCCAAGGGCTTAAGACACCTAAATATTATGATTTAAGTGTCATAATGCCCAATTTTGGAAGCCCAATGGGTTTTGGCCGAAAATGCTTAGATAAGTATGTATGTGAATTGTTTCTATAAGTTCATTAACACACAAACACAATCCAACATCAACCAAATGGGTTTGGGAGATCAAAGAGAGAAAAATGAGAGTTTTCAAGAGTGAAACACTTTCATCTTTCAAAGTGGTTTAGATTGAAACCAATCTTGAGAATCTTGCACTAGCATCCAAGTATTCTCAAGATACTTCTTCTCATCTCAAGGTTCAATTGGTGTGGAGACTTAGAGGCCATATACTTTTGTGGCTCACATGGAGGAGAAAGATCAAGGAGCAAATATCAAAGATCAAAGAGGAGATCAACAAAGAGGAAATCATCAAGAGAAGACCAAACACAAATTGGTTCATATAATTGCTTCAAGGGTAATTAGATCTTATCCTTTCTCTTGAATTTTCATTTATGAAAAACATATCAATGTTCATGGCTTAAGATACTTGGAAGAAGTTTTGTTTTTGAATTTAAACAACCACTTTAGACTTCCGCTGCGATTAATTTGATTAAATGCATGTTTAATATTCAAATGAACTTTTGAAAAATGTTTTGAAATTCCTACAATTGGTATCAGAGCCATAGGTCATGAACTTGATATGTTTTTGGGGTTTAGAGATGCATATATGGGTTGTGAATTCATTTAAAAGTATAATAGTTATACTTGATTTATTTTGATTTGATTGAATAAAAATCAAATGGAGTGAAATGAGTTGTTTGAGATTTTGAATTTCCGGATTTATGTTTTGATGATTGATGCTCTCTTTGTATTCATAATTGTATGTATGAATATTGGAGCATAGTTGCATTAAAACCCCCATGATTTTAACTTCATGAAATATATGATACTAAGAGCATGAGATAGCTAAAATGGAAGATGGATTTTTCCGGAAATAGCATGAACATTCATATAAGTTCATATGCATGTTCTTGGTGTTCTTGTTATGTGATCTTTTTGATCCATAAGTTAGGTGGCTAATTTTGATGATTGTGTTTAGTGGAATTTTCCACCAAAATAGGTCAAAAGATGATGATGATGTTTTATTATAAAATTAAAAGTTTTTCAAAAATGTTTCCACTCAATAAACATTTACCCACCACACTAAAATTAATAAGATTACTTAGGTGAGTGTGTGGGGCTATCTTGATGTAAATTATGGTGATTTGATATAAAATGCAAAAGTTGATCAATTTATTCATATCACTAATTATTTACCTACCACACTAAAATTATTTTTGATTACTTTGGTGAGTGTGGTTGGCCTACCTAGTCACATTCATGATTATTCACTTAATTGGAAAAATCATGATCACCACTTTGTATTTTACAAATGCATGCTTTAACCCCACACCCTAGTGGATCAACTTTGGATCCATTATTAATTGTTGAATAGTTTTAGACCTAGTTGCAATATATGATAAATGTAACTATGCCTAAAAGGTTTCTACAATTACATTTACTATTGTAGTAAAATGTTTTCACTCCATGGTAAATTTATGTTATTTGAATATGGTTACCACTTGAATTAAACCCATATATATGTATGCAACCCAATAGCTTGTTTTTACATTGCTAGTTTAATTGTTTAAAGCGTTTAAATAATTAAAGGATGATTATGGACTTAGACCAAACAATTGAGCTATGTGATTGGCCGCTTATTGGATATGTATTCGATTTTGATTGGCTATGTAATAATGAAATTGCTTTCATGCCTAATTTATTTGGCTATGTAATATTGAAATGGCTTTCATGCCTAATTTATTTTTATGCACGCGTAATTAAAATGAATCACCATCCAAGACCATGATCCAACATGGTGGCTCGTGTTGGATCAACAAGAAAGTCCATAATCATCCTATAAGCCCAATGCAATTGGAATGTTCGGTAATGACAATAATTAACCAATTAGTAGCACCATGTATTCTCACTATGTCAAGCAAATGATTTCTAAAATATTTAGTGGGAGTATTATGTGCTACTAATATATTGCAATGGGAACCATTTAATGAGATTAGATAAGTAATTTTAATATGATTAAAATTGGATTAAAATGAGACCAATTTAACTACCCTCAAAGCAATATTAAGTTGATAAGCGAAATGGCACTTTGAATGCTATTTTGTGGCCTTCCACCGTGGTAGTCACTTATTGGGTGGCACATTTACACCTTGTTGGACCTCAGTGAGGCAACATCCAGTACTTGTAACCATCCAAGGGAAGCCTATTACACATACTTGATGTAGTGCGGATAGATAACGAGTGTGGCCAACAAACTGTTAGGTTGAGGTCATACTTGAAACCCTATACCCACAAGCATGGTGGGCATAACTTAACTAAGACGAACGAAACCAACAAACTGTTAGGTTGAGGTCTAGTTCTCTAGAGGCCATAGTGATGGGTATTCACATTAATGATGTGATTGGATAAAAGTATCCTCTCATTAGTATCATAGCAATCCAACAAACTGTTAGGTTGAGGAAAACTATGTGAAAGTGAGACTCCCATCCCCACTAAGAGTTTCAACGGAAACTCTCGGATTTCAGGAGGGATATGAAATTTGCCAAAAATAGTGGGAGCTACCATCATGACTTAAAGACCCTAAGTCCTTGGTAGAAGATTAATCTAAATTAAAATATATTTACGTTTTGCAGAATTTCATATTAACCATCACAAACCCAATCTCGAAGATACTTGACTCAAACGTCCAAGATGACACGAACTATCCGGTTTGATTGCACAAACACCAAGTTGTCCTATAATTGGATGAGATTGGTTGTGTATAAGAAAAACCCCACCGCATACCCCTCTTGGTCCATATGCCATTGAGGAGGAGACAAAGGCTTATAAGAAGCATGTGTCAGATGACAACCGAGGTAAAAGTTACATGTTGACATCCATGAAAAGGTGAAGCTACTCCTAGCTTACATTACCATATGTGAACTTGTTATGACAAGAATGGTAAGTGAGTTCCCGGTTAATCAACATGATCTCAAAGTAATATAATTACTTAAGATATTGAAAAATATGGATTTTTCTTTGATGTTGAAGTTCAATAAGATTCTTTCTTCTATCCCTATCATCAGTTAATCCCAATATGTTATGAACTATAATATGGGAAAGATGAACGACACCTATCTGAGCTACTCAACATGGCTATAGTAGCTTAAATGAATATCTCGAAAGATAAAGGGTTAAAGAGGATAGTTGCAAATTTTAGAAGGGTTCTTCTTCTTCCAAATCCAAACCAAAGGTAAGGATAAAGAAGAAGAAATGTTTTCTAAAAATCCAAGGAAGAAAGAATACAAAAGAAAGACAAGTAACTGAAAGGTACTTGTTTTCACTATGGCAAGGATGGACATTGGAAGATAAATTGCAAGAGATGTCTTGCAAGCCTTAAGAGAAAAACCTTCAGAAGGTCACTCTCTTATTCTAAAATTAGTAATTACAGTTAAAGCTTCTAAACTGAATAGTTGATTCAGGAGCTAGTCAACATATATGCAATTGTGTGCATGGACTAGTGGGAGTAGAAGACTTGGAAAATGAGAAATGGTGCTGACTGTGGGAAATAGCACTAATGTAGTTGCCAATGCAATAGGCACCTAACATCTCTAGACTACCCTCCGAAGAAGACCTGAATTTGAAATAATTGTTATTTCATTTATGGATGTGTAAAGAACTTAATATCCGTCTCTATATTTTAAGAGATGGATTTTATGTTTTGTTTGACAAAATGCTTTGTTCTATTTCACATATCAATCAAATCGTTGCTTATGCAATTTTGATTGATGGTCTCTTTTCATTTTAGAAATGAATGGTAACATTAACTGTATATGGATAAAGATGCAACTAGACCTGAGAGGCCTAGAGATGTGGATACATCAACTAAATTGTGACACCTTAAACTTGGAGGCATTAGCCAAGATAGAATTCACCGGATGGCAAACGATGGAACCTTTTGGATCACTTGATCATGTTCCTATGCCTACTTGTGAATCTTGTCTACATGGCAAAATGACCAAGTCTCCTTTCACTGGTAAAGGAGAAAAAGTTACAGAACTGTTGGGATTGATCCACTTAGATGTTTGTGGACCTTTGTCTACAAACGCAGAGGGCAGTTATTCATACTTCATTACCTTTATCGATGATTATTCACGGTTAGGGTATTTATACTTAATGAAGCATAAATCTGAATTTTGAAAAGTTTCAGGAATTCAAAAATGAAGTTGAAAACCAAACAAGCAAGAGTATTAAAATCCTTAGATTCGATCGAGGATGTGAATACTTAAGCACAGTGTTTCTTGATTACCTTAAGGAACATGGCATCTTATCACGATGGACTCCACTAGGAATTCCACAACATAATGGAGTTTCTAAAATGAGTTCCATGAGCTGTACTAATTTACTTATATCCTTTTAGGGATATGCACTTGAAACTGCAATTCATTTGCTAAATAGAGTGCCTTCCAAATCCATTGCACAAACTCCATTTGAAATGTGATTTGGGAAGAAACCAAGTCTTGATTAGATCAAGATTTGGGGTTGTCCAGCATATGTCAAAAGGCAAGATGTGGATAAACTAAATGCAATCCCAGATCCATATCCTGTTGTAACACAGACTCCACGTAGTTCAAAAAGGGTTAGCAGAATGCCTAAAAGGTATTATGGTTTCCTTCTTGACAACAAAGGAGAGTTGAATCTCCTAAGTGATTGTAAGGATATCGAACGACCCTTCGAACTACAATGAGGCAATGTCAGACATTGACTCATAGAAATGGCTTGGAGCCATGAAATCCGAAATGGATTCTACGTATACCAACAAAGTCTGGACTCTAGTTGATCCTCCTCCTGGTATTGTACCAATAGGGAATAAATGGATCTTTAAGAGGAAGATAGGCTTATATGGGATAGTAGAAACCTACAAGCAAGGCTAGTAGCAAAGGGCTACAAGCAGAGAGAAAGGATTGACTATGAAGAAACATTCTCTCTTGTCACTATGACAAAGTCTATTTGGATTTTTCTTGCAATAGATGCATACCATGATTATGAGATTTGTCAAAATGGATGTGAAGGCGGCTTTTCTGAATAGCCACCTACAGGAAGAACTATACATAGATCGACCTGAAGGCTTCATTTCTGAAGTTGATAAGCATAAGGTATGCAAGCTAAATAGATCCATTTATGGGTTGATGCAAGGTTCTTGGAGTTGGGACATCCTATTTGATGAAGTTGTCAAATCATTTGACTTCATACAAACATGGATGACCAATGATATAGAAATGATATACTACTTATCGGAAACGATATAGAAATGATATCTTCAGTGAAGCTGTGACTCATTAAAATCATTCTTAATGAAAGATTTTAGATAAGCATCTTACATACTCGGAATAAAGATTTATCCTGATAGATCTAAGAGAATAATTGGATTATCTCAATTCTTGTATGTTGATAAGGTGCTAAGGAGATTTCATATGGAACAGTCTAAGAAAAGTTTACTTCTAGTATGACATGGATTTTACTTTTCTAAGAGCATGCGTCCAAAAACTCACTATGAGATACAGCAGATGAGTATAATCTCTTATGCATGTGTAATAGGGATTCTCATATATATCATAGCATGTACAAGACATGATATTGGTTATACGAATATAACTAGAAGATATAAATCAAGCCCATGATTAGATCAATTGGGAGCAGTCAAGTATGTTCTTAAATACTTAAGAAGGACTAAGGACATGTTCCTCATCTGGAAGGAACATCAGAGTAGCAAGTGGAAGCATTTACTGATTCAGATAATTGTTGCATTGTTAAGAGGACACAAATTAATGTGCAAACAACCAATTAAAAATACTCGCAAGTGCACGAGTCTATTGCGGTATAGATTATACAAGTACGGGGTCGATCCCACGAGGAACTTATCGGCTTCCTATAAGTTCTAGCTTGAGTACGTAAAGAACACTAATTTTACACAACACACAAACACAATACAAATTGAGAACTAAAAATAAATAAAGGAAGGTAAAAGAAAAGAAACAAAACAAGAAAACTAAAGAAAAACACAAACAGCATTTTCTATCACCCTTTTATCACCTATTTATCACCTATTGGGCAGATTCGTTTCTCTGTTTTTCCAGTTTCGACCTCTGTCCAATGTTTTACCTATAACTTTCCAACCGTTTATCCAAATTTCAAGTTCTTTATACGGTTGGATTCAGTACAGAAAATGCAAGAACACAACGCGGACCAAAAGTCCAAAAAAATTACGGAAACAAATAAAATCAGTGACAAAGACACAAAACGTGTCAAACACGCAACTCACACACACACATTTGGGGGGGGGGGGGGTTTGATTTGGTTCAAGTGACCTATTTCTATTACATGAAAGTAAATGAACTTTGAATTTAAATGAGAATAAGATGAATTATCAAAATGTGGAATTAAAATGTAACAAACACTAGGGTTTCGAATCCACCCTAAACAATTCTACCAAAGTTCATGAATACTCAAGTGATGAACTCTAAACGTGTTGATGAAAATGTTCGCAATCAAGACCAGTACGAGTGGCTCAAGACGCATTGATTCTCTCTAATATACATAAAGTGCAGTACTAGTGCTACAATACTTGTGCCTTCCCTATAATCCAATTCACATGGATGATTCTTACTTCATCCATTTATTGCTTAGGATAACATGAAGATACACATAATCCCAACAACCTCAAGAAGCATGCTTTCAAAGGTGATCAATCAAAGAAGAACATACATCAAGGATAGATTAATTTGGTGAAATGGAATTCATCAATTGTTGTCAAGAAACCAATTCACATGATGCTCACTTAAACAAGTTCAATCATTTGTTGCTAATTAGAAATTATGTTCTTAGTTATCTTACACAACTTCTCAACTTTAGCTACATGCATACAACCTAAGGTGATTAAGCAAAGGAAGCAAACACATATCATAAAATTCAATTAGTGAATGGGGTTCATCAACAACATCTAGAAATTCATACACTCAAGCATCAAAACAATAGAGTATTCATGTTTAGGGCTTCAAAACAATAGAGTATTCATGTTTAGGGCTTCAACCTAAGCCCTAGCTATGGAGTTTAGTTGCTCATACTTATTCCAAATACAAACTCAAAATACAATTAGAAAGAGTTCACAGATTTTGAGAAAATGATGAAAGCTTGAAGGTCTTCAATGGTGGAAGCTTTCTTCTCCACTTTGCTTGGCTGCCCTTTGGCTTTCTCCTAGCTCCCAGCTCTCCAAAATATCTGCTCTCTATGTGTAGAATGATAGAATGGATAAGCTACCCACGTTCAAAAGCCTCTCATACTTCAGATTGCACTCACCTATCCCTTGCCCATCAATTCCAGCTCAAAGATATGATATAAAACTCATGCTTTAGTTAAAACCTTTGCCCTTGTCCCCTTGCCATGATGAAGCCTTGTCTTCCTAAAGATGCCAATTGCTTCAGAAAATATCTTATTTACAAAGGTAATTTCTTGTTACCAAGAGTTATGGTAACAAGAAGAATCAAGGTGACACAAAGGAGGTAAAAGCTGGCCAATATCGGATTTCCAGAGCTGTGGTAACATGCTAGATTGGTTGGATAGGCAATACTTGTCCAATGGAGCTCAAATTTGGATATGTTGTAGTTAACATCCATTGGAACAAGTCTCATGAAGATCTTCACCTCATCTGAGCACCAGAGCATGTTGATCCCAGGCCAAGAAGTTGACCTACGAAAATGAACAAAAACAGAATTTATAACCAATAATGCACTTTTAGCTCATTTTCGTTCCAACCAAGGTAAAATCTAATAAAACACAAAAATGTAGTAAAAAACTATAAAATGTCAAGAACTAACTCAAAATAATGGGTGAATAACATGAAAAATCATGTGTAAAAATGAACCGAACAATAATATATCTATTATCAATGATTGCAAATCCACCTAAGGATACGTCTTCATTTTGAATGAACACGTAGTTGTTGGATAACAACTAAAGTTGATTACATTGTCGCTTTAGAAGCTACAATAAAATCTGTTTGGATAAAAAGGTTCATTACCGAACTAAATGTGGTTCTAACCATAATGTCACAAGTACCTTTACTGTGTGATAACAATGGGGCGATAGCTCAAGCCAAGGAACCTAGGTCTCATCAGAGATCCAAACACATAGAAAAATGTTACCATTAGATGGGGCATCTGCAAACTACGTAACAGATCCACGCACTAAGCCTATGTCACAGTCACAACTGGATAGACATACAGAGATAAAGGGTATGAGATACATGGCTATGTGGCTCTAGTGCAAGTGGGAGATTGTTAGAAATGTGCCCTAAGAGCCAATACATTTGATGTAATCTCCTTAGAATACATTTCGTATATGAAACATAAAGGGCAAACTTATTTGTTATCTTTTACATCGTCTAAAGAAACAAATGTCCAGGGTATGCTAAATAAGAGATAAAGTAATCTAAAGAAGATTAGATTCATGAGACCTTTTATCTCTAACTGTAGTATCCCAAAATGTTCCTAATCATAGGTTATCAAATGGGCATTGATAAACCGTCAAGATTAGCACATATTATGTATGCTCAATTGGGAGGATGGTTAGTCTCAAACCATTTGTGTAGTTGACACTAATACAAGTATGTGGGTGCTCATTAGTGAATGAGTACACTAACGCGATCAACCGTAGTTCTCGTATGGAGTATTTATCTGTATGTCAAACGAGAACTCATAGTTGCAATAATGCAAATTAGTCCTTAGACCTGAGGCATCATGGTTGTCCTGTGATGCGTTATTGATCTTTGATAGCTCTTAAAGGCAAGCCGTAAAAGATTTGTCTTAAGTGTTGTTGGGATCTTTTAATTCATCATAGGGGCATGTGAATGTACAATAAGGACTCTCTACTTTCGATAAAGAAAGAGAATGTTTCAAGATGTGATTTAGTAAGTCTTTGGCCAAAGCATTTTGAGCTTGATTTAGAAAGTTGTTCTTAATCATGTTCTTTTGAATCACATGAGGTTGTAAATCATATTAGGGGTTTGACATAATCAATCCGTACCCTAATAATATGATTTGAAACATTGTATAAGAGAATGACCGTATTGCATTGCAATTCCAACTGAATAGGTTCTTCATCTATTCTGGTTAGCTTGGGTAGCCTTGATATATTGCTAGATGTCACTCTTGGCTTATGGAAGTCCTAGGATTGATTGTGATCGATCCAATAAAGGAAGAATTAAAAAGGAGTTTTAATTCCAGTTGGTTAGAAAGAGTTCTTATATTTTCCCACTGCCTTGCTAATTAGAACCTAATGGATCGCACACCTTAAATGGTTAACTTTGAGTAATACAAATGAGAATGAGTAAATCAATTTGATTGATTTGATGTGGATGATTTACTACGTGTAAAAACATATTTGGGCCTCGATAATAGTTAAAGGGAAACCCAAATGGTTGGGTATCAAGCCCAAGGGCTTAAGACACCTAAATATTATGATTTAAGTGTCATAATGCCCAATTTTGGAAGCCCAATGGGTTTTGGCCGAAAATGCTTAAGTAAGTATGTATGGGAATTGTTTCTATAAGCTCATTAACACACAAACACAATCCAACATCAACCAAATGGGTTTGGGAGATCAAAGAGAGAAAAATGAGAGTTTTCAAGAGTGAAACACTTTCATCTTTCAAAGTGGTTTAGATTGAAACCAATCTTGAGAATCTTGCACTAGCATCCAAGTATTCTCAAGATACTTCTTCTCATCTCAAGGTTCCATTGGTGTGGAGACTTAGAGGCCATATACTTTTGTGGCTCACATGGAGGAGAAAGATCAAGGAGCAAAGATCAAAGATCAAAGAGGAAATCAACAAAGAGGAAATCATCAAGAGAAGACCAAACACAAATTGGTTCATATAATTGCTTCAAGGGTAATTAGATCTTATCCTTTCTCTTGAATTTTCATTTATGAAAAACATATCAATGTTCATGGCTTAAGATACTTGGAAGAAGTTTTGTTTTTGAATTTAAACAACCACCTTAGACTTCCGCTGCAATTAATTTGATTAAATGCATGTTTAATATTCAAATGAACTTTTGAAAAATGTTTTGAAATTCCTACACCATTGACAAGAACTTAGCTTTCATTGTCAATTCCACTCACTTCCTCAACTTTGCCAGGAATCATATCTTCCGTTACCCAAACCCACCAACTTGGTTCTTCATGGTCAACATTGATGAGAATTTCAGCTGCCTCCAAATCACTTCCTAAAAAACAAACATGTATTTTAAACAAAGCCCAATGTTTTAATGATTATATGGGCAAAATTAAAACAATTAAAATACCTGTGGCCACCTTGAAAGGAAATTGATTTTAGATTCCTACTTTAGAGCTCTGATTCGCGTCAAGAAGTTGATTGAATCCATAGTAGTTTCTCAGTTTCCCATTCTCTTCTCGCAGAGCCTACAATTCTTCGTCAGTGGTGGACGCGAGGCGGTAGTGTTGAGGCTTGGGTTTTTGGGGATGAATCTAGGAAGTGGGGTGGGGCTTGGGATTGGGGTCGGGGAAAGGGTGGCTGCTTGGGGCGGATGGGTTTTTGTATTAAAAATTTCTTATTTTTTAATTGAGTTTTATAAATTCTATGAATATTTTATTACACCTAAACATAAAAACAAGCAAAAATATGAAATTAACTCTTAATATTATAATCTAAGGGTATTTTAGGAATAATGGTGGGTGGAAAGATAGGATTTTGTTTTTTCAAATTTATATGGTGGGTGGGAAGATAAGGTGTATGGGAAAATAGGACAGGTGGGTGGAAATAGCAGCACTCTATTCTTAATTTTCTAAAAATGTGTATAAGGAGTAATTACAAATTTAAGGGGCAAATCAACAATTAAGCCTATTTAGAAAGACGTATGAGTGATCATTTGGTTATACTAATCTTGAATTTGTGATTCATGAGATATATCATATATATGTCTAGATAATTAACTCATAAATAAATAGATTCTGTTTTATTTCATAATAGGAGAATTATGAACTTTAAAATCTCATCTAGAGATGCCAATATAATTCTTGCACTTAGAGCATCTCCAAGGGAGATGTCAAATACCAAACATCAAATTTAAATTTAATGGCTGATGTGGCAATTTGACGTCTTACATAGCTTTACACTCCACCCGATATGTCAAATTAAATTATTATTTTATTACATTTTAGTGTTGATTTATTTTTAATTAAAAAGAATAGAAAAGATAAAATAATAAAATATTCATTTGACATCTTGCTTTTGGGATGTCAAAAATAACATCTCAATCTTCAGCCTTCATTCCACATCAGCTTTGACACATCGGTTGGAGTGTGTGAGATGTTATTTCTAGCTGTTAAATGTCTATGTGGCACTTCTGACATATCGGTTGGAGATGCTCTTAAAAGGGTTCTCTATGCTTTGCAGCCCTAAAGCCCAATGGACCTAAATAAATGCACAAAAAACCCTTCTTCTTTTGCATGTTTGAATTGACAAATCTGAAACAAACCATATGTACAAGAGTAGAATTCTATAGTGTGGGTCTTATCTAAGACCTTTAGATGAGGTCCTATCTCTTAATCGTTGGATCAAATTAGTTAGTGCAATTCAACGGTTAAGAAATAGGGCTTCATCTAAGGGCCTTAGATAAAACCCTTGGGCCCCGTTTGGTTCACGGAATAGATTTGAGGGGAAATCAATTCCCATGTTATTTCCCAAGGAATGGGAATGAAATATTCCTTTCCCACATTTGGTAATATTGGGAAAGTAACCTGGAAATTTCACTTTCCTTTCCCATGTTTGTTTTGAGTAGGAATGGAAAACAAAGTTTGTATAATTTTCCAATTATATCCATATTAAATCAAATAAAAAAAGAATTCATTTAATGATACGTTGTAATTATAAATTGTTCATAGGGACAAAATAGTCATGAAAATTGTGCATTGAATGTTGGCTCATTTTCCCAAACTTTCCCATGATGAGGGAAAACAAAACCCAAGTTAAGAGGAGGGCATCACTTTCCCCCCTACTTTCCCATGTGTAAGGCATCCATTTCCCATGCCCGGACTTACCAAACATGGGAAAAGAATCGAATTCCCATTCCCAAGTCTCTTTTCCCATGAACCAAACGGGGCCTTGAGGTGCAAGATTGGTTTGGTCCTAATTATAATATCCAGGCATTACACAAGCTTATAACTTTTGGTCCAGCTGAGTGGGCTAATATCTTTGCATTGTGGCTGACCTTTGGGCTCTTGGAAGCAAACAAGCCATGCCTGAGATTGGGCTCATTATTTGGCCCTTTTGAAATGACCCAAAAATCTTTCCTGCCTGCCAAACTTGACGAGGAGTGATTCCATGAACACACGATCATTAGGTGCTCTCTAGACACCCAACCTCCAATTCTTTTCTCTGAATTTTCCAATTTTGTACCTATCATCACAAAATCTAAGGGCAAAAACTTTTTCCTTAAAAAAAAAAAGAAAAACTATTGGTTGCCAGCCAACCCTAGGTGGTTTTGTGCAAAATTTAGGTGTTGAGTTATCCATAAAATCGTAACTCTAGAGTTGGGGTATTGTTTAACTTCCATTTTTATTTGAAAACATGATTATAACTTTAGTGGTAAAGTACTTACTCTTTGCATTCTCGATAAAGAGTTTGGCTTTCACTTCCTCTCTCTATAAAACCTCCTTAGAATACTGAAAAATGAAATAGAAAACAATCCTCTACAGATGCATAAAAATGATATTGACAGTAGCTTCTTCTAAGATCAAGTCCACCGCTTGAAGCAAACCGGGCAAAAGGCCCCCCTTGCAAGCCCAGAAGCCCTCCAGTGCGTGAGTAGGAGCCCGGGCAAGCCATGGGTCCCACAAACCCTGGCAAGCCCACGGGCAAATTATGCCTGGGCTGCAGCCCGAAGGCGCTGATGTTAAGCATTAATGTCACGCTGACATCAGCGAGCGAAAAAAATCCAAAAAATTTCAATATATTTTTTTTAAAATACCAAAAAATTATGGATGTTTTCCCTATAAATACATAACAATTTTATTCACTTTCCATGCCAAATCCTCATACAAACTCTTCTCCTTCCAATATTTGTAAATTGTAATCATTTTTTTTCTTGCATTTGTAAATTTTTTATATTTTCTTCCATATTTATTTTTTTCTTGCATAATCATTTTATTTTTTACATTTCTAAATTGTTTATATTTTGTTGCATAATCTTTTTTTTTTTCTTGCCCTTGTCCTAGCCTTTTGGAATGGAACCAAAAAAGGCAAGGCTACATGAATAGTGGCAGCCCTTACCTTGCCTTAGCCTTTTGGGGTGGACTTGCTCTAAGCAATAGCATCCTTCACAGAGAGATATCAATGCGTTCACTTGATTGAAATCCTAATAACCAATGAAGTATTGACTTATCATGCTGCTATCCTAATCAACAAAAATACGAGACAGGCACAATACAGCTTTCCTTTTCTATGCTTAAAATTAAAACTCTGACAAGAACCCCTGAATTAGTGAGTGAGTGAATTTCCCTCCACATCTTACTTCGAATTTTTTTCTCACGTGTTACATTTGGTATCTGATTCTGTGGTCTGAAATAGCAAAACAACAAACTCGAGCTACCCAACAAAGTCATTAATGTAGTACACCCTGTAAGATGGTAATACATCTTAGACTCATTAAAGTGATCTTCTAATCACTAAGGGATTGCTAGGACTCCTAGTTAATCAAGAACTCAATACACTTACTCGACCAGCAGCTTTGATAATATGTTAAACAGAATTCTAAAGCTTTTGGGATTCCTAACTCTATCAGGATTGAGACTCCAACATCTACTGCATTAAGGACATCTCTTAGAGTTCCTTGATGGGCAAAACTCTAAGAGATATATGCATATAAATAGAGAGCTCCCTCTCAGAACCAACAACACACGTTCAGCTATTAGATATTCACCCCATCAGAATAAGCATACAGTGTTGGTTTCTTGGAGAAGAACTTTCTAATTCCTACGACTATTCCTGGACAATGGCAGAGAGAATCAAGGTTAGTATATTTGATTTTATAGCTTTAAGGAACTTACATGTGGTATCAGAGCTTAAGTTATATTATCTCTTATCTAACCAATTTTTAAAGAATCAAGAATCAAGAAAATCAAGTTTTACAAACTGTCAAGTTTCAAAACAGTTTTCAGAAAGCTTGGCACGAGAACAGGTATAAAGATTATCACTTTGTCGTGACAAGAGAAAGCATTGATCGTTGAATGCATATCTCTTACAATATATTGAGTAAGCCAAAGCAAACTCAATAAACTGCAAGATCTATACATTCAAAGGTTCACGATCAAGATTGTGCTGCAAGAAATTACATGGAGAAATAGCTCTCTGTCCAAAGATGTGAGTAAATCTTCATGTAATTACTTGTGGCAGAACAACATGGGATATGAAGTATACAAACTAGTATGAAATTTTTCTTATCCAAAGATAAGGAAGGTTTTGTTCAAAAGAAGTTTGTATTTTTCATACCTCAGTGGTTGATAAATATGAACGAATCTCTACCTAAAGGTGAGGATCGAACATATTTAATTCAAAGTTTTGGGGCTAAAGTTTTAAGTATACATGTTTATATGTTTTAAGTTAACCACAACTCAATAGAGACTCTCATTGGCTCAAACTATAAGAAATGGAAAGAGGACTTGGAAATTGCTTTAGGTTTTGCTGGACTATGAAATGGCTTTGGAAGAAGATGCTCCTGCTGGTACCTGCTGCAAATGCATCTGCAGAAGTTAAGAATAAGTATGCCAAATGGATCAAGGCAAATAAGATGGCTATCCTGATTATGAAGAGGTCAATTTCTCCATCTGTTAAGGGGAGCATAACAACATCTGAAAACGCAAAAGATTTTCTTAAGTCAATTGGGGAGTTTTTTCAGGAATCAAAGAAGGCTGAGATAGGTACATTGATGGGGCAACTCACTGATGTCAAGTACAATGGAGAGGGCTGTATTAGGACTCATATACTCAATATGCTGGACATTGGGAACAAACTGAAGGCACTCAATGTCAATGTAGACGAGACAATGATGGTACACTTTGCTATTAATTCTCTGCCAAATGTTTTTAGACATCTCAAAAGCACCTATGTGGCTCAAAAGGAAATCTGGAAAATAACAGACCTCATAAGCATCTCTGTGCAGGAAGAGCAAAATATAAGAAAGGAGAAAGCTGAGGAACATGTTAGTTTTGTACATGAAACCAAACCAAAAGCCAAGGAGACTGTTAAGTACAAAACTGCAGGCAAGAAAGATAAGAAGGAAGCAGATTCAAAAGGACTGAATCCAGGAGGCCTCAAGTGTTTCTTCTGCAGAAAATTTGGACATATGAAGAGAGACTGGCAGAAGGTATAAGCGTTGGCTGGAAAAAACAGAAGGGAAAAGGTAAGAAGAATTTGGTTTCAGTGGGAGTCAGTGGGAGTTAGAGGTTACAGTTTACATTTTATTTTGTTATTTTTAATTTATATGACAGTTGATAATATAAGTCTGGAGTTTTTCATTCTTCATATATTGTCGTAATATGTGTTTTAACAAATGGTTTAAAGTACAAACTGTAAGAGTGCTAGCTTTTGTTTTGCAGTTTGCATCCATGAATGAGTTAATAAAGTATCTTTTGATAGAAGACCTTAGCAGTCTTGTAAGGGTGAGCAAAGAACAGTTTGTGATTATTTAACATTCTTACAGTCAATCACAACAGTTTCTCGATCTCAATCCAGTTGGAAGCCTTATGTGTTTTCAAAGGTTCATATGTGTGATTGTAAAAGTCTTGGATGTTATATATCCAATGAACTTCGACAGTTCCATGTGAAACTTTGTTAATGACAGCGGCTTGATTTTGGAATAGAGAAGTGATGAGTTCTACATGGCCATTAAGAGGTTAACTTTGAGTCTCAAGTGATTATTGATCAAGTGGGAGAATGTAAGATGGTAATACATCTTAGACTCATTAAAGTGATCTTCTAATCACTAAGGGATTGCTAGGACTCCTAGTTAATCAAGAACTCAATACACTTACTCGACCAGCAGCTTTGATAATATGTTAAACAGAATTCTAAAGCTTTTGGGATTCCTAACTCTATCAGGATTGAGACTCCAACATCTACTGCATTAAGGACATCTCTTAGAGTTCCTTGATGGGCAAAACTCTAAGAGATATATGCATATAAATAGAGAGCTCCCTCCAGAACCAACAACACACGTTCAGCTATTAGATATTCACCCCATCAGAATAAGCATACAGTGTTGGTTTCTTGGAGAAGAACTTTCTAATTCCTACGACTATTCTGGACAATGGCAGCAGAGAATCAAGGTTAGTATATTTGATTTTATAGCTTTAAGGAACTTACACACCCCCCCCCCCCCAACCCAACCCCAGCTTCTGTTTTAACATGTTCTTGGGATTTTATTTCTTTTTCTCTTTTATCTCTTCATTTAAGCCTAATCACTACTAGAAAACCTGAAAAAGAGCCACGAAAGATCTGTGGCAAGCAATAGGGATTGGCCACCGGAGAACCACGGATAAGCCACAGATCACAATACTGTGTCACGCCGCTAAAACCACAATTTAAGCCAAAACTAAAGCGTTATTCTACAGTAGTTCTATTCCAAGTATATGATTATTACAGACACGGTGGTTCAACACAACGGTTGATTGTTGTTTCTTATAGTTGAGCAAAAAAAAAGTGACTGTTTCCTATGGTGAAACTGTCACTGCTGTAAGAAGAAATGCAAATTCTAAATCAAATATCTCTGCAATTTTGTCATATGCTGCAGCAGTAAAATAGGATAAGGTGATTGGTGACACGTTGTACATATGTAATTATAGGACGGCTCCACAAATTGCAGGCAACTTATGATTTTTATTTGATTTGATTCAGAGCCGTGCATGGCGTTTTCAAGCATCTTTGTAGTTGTATGCAGCAGTGACATTATGCCTGCAACTGTCCCACCACTGAAAGAACTGTCCCATATAATTCATGGCAGAAATTCCTCGTGTTAAAATCTCAAAGTTTGAATTCATGCATGCATATGCCAAAAATCTCCCCAAGTGGCCTTTTGATCTCATCTGCAATATTTGTTGCTTCCATGGCTCTTTATGAATTAATGATATGGGATTGTGTATGTATATATAGCAGAGCAGACTTACCGGAAATTTGGAAGTGAACCCAACTTGAGCTTGAAATTAAGCTCCAAAAAAGGAGAAAAAACCAGAGAGAAATTGACACTGCAGAACAAAGCTTGCACACATTGCGGCCAAGATATAACAAAAGCTTGGTGGTCCAAATTTGGACTCGTTATATATGCAATTTACAGTAATGGGTACTTGAAGAATCAATTAATTATTAACTTTTAGTTCTCTTTTTACAGGGCTGGTTACACCGTATTGGTATATATATATATATATATGCCGAAATCGAAATGTTATTACTATGTGGACGTCGTATAGTTTCTAATTTTCTCTTTGTTTACAATGACGTCCGAACAATAATAGCGTTTATTTTCTTCTTTTCTTTTTCATTGCATTTCATATCCACGTGCATTGATATTGACCTCAAAGTGCTAGTTTTATCTCTCTTATTAGTCTTCTCTTTTTCACCTAAAATATCTACTTTATCTCTCAAGTGGACATGCATGGCACTGGCGCTTCATCACAGCCAATGCTAGATAGTTGAAGAAGGTTCCAATATGAATGTAACATTCAATCGGTAGTCTTCAACTTTTGGTATGATCAATTTGAGCCTGGTCACAATTAAACAGGAAATTCACCTGATGGTGGTTCGGATTGGTAGTTTGAATTTGGTCTTAGTTATTTTTTCCTTCTTAAGAAAGGTCAAATTTAAGGGGCCTACTTCAACATTTCCCCCGATGCATATGTGTTTGATCAAAATCCTCATCTGCAAGTACCCATCAATCAGCTAAAATTACGGGCCTAATTTAGAACTGAAGCTATATGGTGAGTTTGGCTAATATCCAAAATTTGGTATATTTTAACAAGAACAATATCAATCCATGCCTTGAATTATTCAATCAACCTCCAAAATCCTAATGATTTGTTGACCAATTATTTTCCTTAGCCCTTACACTCACAGAGTGGCTTCCTGCTATATATTTTGACTGGCAGTGGTAGCAAAGGGAAGGGCATACACTATTCGTCTGCCCTACCCTTTTTAATTTTGCTTTCCCAACCATTGCCATGACAAGTAAAGGCAAATATTTTTCACATGAAATATGATGAGAAGAATTTGTATGAAGTTTTGGTGTGGGAAGTGAAGAACATGTCTAGGTATTTATATATATATATATATTTATTTTGAATCTTTTGGTTTTTTATTATATTTTTTTGGGTATTTAAATTAGTCGACGAAGTCACGCTGATCTCATGCTGATGTCAGCAAACTCAGGCAACAGCCTAGACAATTTTTACCTTTAAACAAGCTCGGGTAAATGGGGCCCATTTTTGCCCAATCTAACCTTGGTTGTTGTAGGCAATTAATTCAAGACTGGGTTGTCTTTCGCAAGAGCAAAAGGCAACCGGTGAAAGTGCTCTAAGTATAGAAGAAACATATGCTTATGATTTGTTGACCAATATTCTTTTCCTCGTTAATTAGCATGTGTTTTTCCATAATGTCAATTTGATTTGATGAGCTTAAAGTTATGAATTAATTCATTTAAGTCAAGCTTCACGGATCACTTAAAATCTCTTCATGATTGTGATGATGAAAAGCCTTTTGGTGATAGCCAACTTGTTGAAAGTTGAAACTTATCAAAAACCAACTAATTAATAGCTGAGATGCATGCATAAGAGATTGTCATATCTGATAATTACGTTTGAGATTTTTATTTTTTTTTAAGACGTTAGTCTAACTAAACTACTGTAAATAAGGGGGATTGAATTCAGGTACGAGAAGCACAATCCGATGATCAACTGACTAATTCACATCTGCAAATCCACATGGAAGGTAATTATGTTCAAATTTATACGTGGATTTATTGGAACTTGAGGAACCACACAACAAATAAGCAGAAGATAGAGTGAAACACACAAAGCTATCTACCTAACTTAATTGGTACACATAAATGGACATACCAACCATAACACAATTCTTAATCAGAGACAAGCACCATCCCCATAAATTGTTGTGGAGCCTCTACTTCCGGCCATGCTGCTGCATCACCTGAAAACGCAGTCGTATTCCAACCACATGATGAATTCCAGTGGCACCCACTATTCATCAGCTCAGGCAGCTCAATCTCACCCCAAAAATCATCATCACCGTCCAATCCATCATGATCATGGTGATGATGATGATCGTCTTCTTTGGGAGTAGTACTATTTGACTTCATTGTATGTGCTGCTTTAGCTGCTGCTGCCTGAATGTCCCTAGCCGTACACGTGGAGGGCCTAGGCAAGTGCTCGACGTCTTCGGGGAAATTCAGCTGCGCTTTCTGGCCTTTCAAGCAGTAGGCAGCAACGTCGTAGGCCTTGGCTGCCATCTCAGGCACAGGGAAAGACCCTAGCCAAATGCGTGATTTCTTTCGTGGCTCCCTAATTTCAGACACCCATTTGCCCCACCGTCGCTTCCGCACTCCTCGGTACACCGGGTGGCGGGTGGCAGCGTGTTGCAAGTCAGATTTCTGGGTGGTGGTTGTGGTGGAGGTGGAGGTGGTGCTCAGGTCATCCTTAGTGTTTTGATCCATCTCCATGTACACTTTGGATGGGAGTGTCACTCACATTTATAATTTAGTTTGTTCTTAAGCCTTGGCCTTATATTATAAGTTTATAGCGGCCCATGAAATGACTGTTGTGCCCTTGCATTACCAATTAAAAGTACATTTAATTTACAGTGCCCTGTGCGCCAAGTGATTGTGATATTGTGGGATGGGGCCATGGGTACTAACTACATGCATGATTAATTGGATATAACAAATCAAAACGCCCTCAGGGCCAAGAAAAGTGAAAATTATCATAAGAAAAAAAACTCCCCTTTGCATCGTTTTAATTCTTCTACTATATATATTGAGTATGTATATATACTCACCAAACAAAGAAAGATATTAATTGTCACGCAAACTCGAGCAAAAAGTAATAATATTAGTGAAATATTCTATTGTTAAATAGTTTGACACGTAAACGTTTTTTAAAAATGAATATGAATGCGACTCTGGAAAAAGAAACCCTTTTTAGGGTTCCAAAAACATCATTAACTACCAAAAGGTGAGGCTTTAGCCTTGTAATTACACCTATGTTGGTCCCAAAATGAAATATGGTTGTGATTTCTACAACAACCACCGTAGTTCTACCAATTTTATCTGCCTCTCTTACAAGGAGTGGTGGAGGACGATTGTCACAAAGGCAGCGGCCGCAACATACAATGACCAACCTACCCTTTGAAGCAATATCATTATCAAATACTCAAAAGGGCCTAGCTAGCTAGCTATTGCTTTGCTTTTGGTTTTAGTTCCTGTGGGTTTTGGCAGGTTCACTCATCACATGGTGCATAATGAAACGAGCACGGGATTTGGATGATATTTTTCTTCTTCTAGCTTTTGTCCTTTCTTTCTCTTATGGGCCTTTTGGTGGGGGGGTTTTGGTTCATGATATGTTGGTGGGTTTCGTAGCTTTGATGTGTACTTGACAAAGACAGAAGGCCCATGTAAAGTTTTGCTCCTCCCTCCCATTCATCTGAGTCCTTTTATAGTGAAGGTGTCATATATAGATTGTAGATGTTGACCTTTATATTAGTAGTCACGATATTCATCTGAATGGCAGGACTTCACTTAAGTTTAATGAAATGATCATGTGGCTAATATGAAGGTCCATATGAAAGGTCCATATATGACACCCTTACTATAGAATTCTACCTCTCATCCATTTAGGAGTGGAGCCACATACAAGCTTGTTGTGGCCGTGGCCCCCAGCTCTATGAAAAGGCTAATAACTCTTAAACACGTGTTGCAATATTATATGAAATATAAGAGCATCCACAATGGGCTCGTTAAACCACCTATTTAGACAAATTTTAGGGAGGAACTGGAAAAATACAACTCCAACCATACTCCCTATTCACCTTCTAAAATATGGATACTTTTAAGAGCTCTTAAATCTGAGAAGAGAGAAGAACTCCAGTGGCTCCCTTTAGTTTATTGTTGCTTTGTTTTATGCATATTTTAAACTTTAATTCATGCAAACTATTTTTTAATATTATTTTGTATAGAGATGGACCAATTATATTGAATTAAAAAATAATTATAGTATTTATGACTCTTTAAACTATGAAGTATGATTGGAGTTCAAATTTTATAGAGAGCTCCTAAAATAACTTTTGTGTGTTTTCAGTTACATTTTAACAAAAAAGACAGGAAGCATGATTGTAGATGCTCTAAAACTATAGTATTGACCCCCCTAAAGACAAGCTACTAGTTCCCCACTACATCCATCCATGAAGGACGGCTCCTCTAATCTAATTGGCCTCTCTCTTTGCTGCATAGATAATGAGTTTGATAAGGACCACAATTTTGCATCCGTACTATGAGACTTCTAATCACCATTGGAATTTGGATTACTAATTCATTCAATCATTATTATGATAATGATGCATGTATTGTCATAAAAGGAACATCATTCATTACGATAATGAACTTAGTGATAATACTAGTTTGCCATTAATTCAAAGGGCAAAAGGGAAAAAAAGAAGAGGTTATAGGGTCAAATAATTCAAAATGGAGAAAGGTCATTATCCCCTTTACATGTATAGAGATAAGGTTATAGTAGTCTTTTTCCCATAAAATAAGAACACCGTAAAACCAGACATAAATAAATATATTTATATATATTTATTTATTTTTTTCATATTTAGCTGGGTAAAACCAGACATAAATATATATATATATATATATGTGTTTTCATATTTAGCTGGGTATCATAATTAGCTTTGTGACAATGATCAAGGGTGATGGTAATTTTTTATGCCGATGTGAGCAACATTATGACTAGCGAGTCTTCTAGAGAGAGTGTAACAAAGTAGCTCACGCTCTTGCCCTTTTTACTTTACATGAACAGAGTTTTTTTTATTGATTAGAAGAAGGTCAAAGTGGTTGTGAATTGGATTATTAATGATTTTGTTGTAACCATTGCTTCCGATTGATGAGATTTTCCCTTTATAGAAAGGAGTGATGAGAATGGAAAGGTGCTTAATTAATCAAGTAACTTTCACTTTATTTTATAAGAGAGGGTAGTTAGAAGTTGTGTATTAATAATGATGTTGTCGTAACCATTGCTTATGATTAACGAGATTCCTTTTCTTTCTATAGAAAAAAGGGTGATAAGAATGAAAAATGCGCTTAATTACTTAAGTAAATTTCACTTCATTTTATAGGGAAAGACAAGAGAGTGATAACTAAGAATTGTGTTATTTGTTGACTTTGTTGTAACAATTGCTTCCGATTCATCAACCAAAAACAGAAAGAGATTTCCTTTTTTTCTATAGTTAAAAAGGGTGATGAAAAGGTGGTTAATAATCAAGTAACTTTCACTTCATTTTCTAGGGGAGATAAGAGAGTGGTAGTAGCTAGGAGACCACTCAAAATTCCAAGTCTATTTCAACATAGACTGGCAAACAAAGAAAGAAAATGAAACATGGATTGGAAGGAAGTGCACTTCTGTGGACAGCACCACCATCAACCAACATTAAAAACCAAAAAAAATTAAGAATCTTTAGAAAAAGATAGAGAGATTCATATTTATAGATATAGGGGGAAGATCATAATATTATTAATGCACACGGATGTTAGAATCCCTTCATTGGCAACGAAAGACCTCAAGGCTTTTGGCTTTTGGCTTTTGGCTTTTGGCTTTGGACTTTTGGCTTGGGCTGTGACTGGCCACAATCTCTGCCATTAAAATCTTATCAGTTCACTGAAAAGGAATATGCAGAGAAAGCAGTGGTACCATCACCATTAATCTCGATTGGAGAACTATGCCAGAGCTGCTGGTTGTTATTGGTACACCAGCTCTCATATTATATATATATATATATATATATATATATATCTACTAATTTAATTCTTTTTATTTTATATTTTATATTGGGTAGCAAGAGAGCAAGAGAAGCCTTCATAAATAGGGAGGACAATTATATATGAAGTAATTAATTAACCGAACTACTAGTTTAATTATGAGTTAGTAGCCACATAATATGAGCATTGCATCCATTAAGTAAAGGACAGAGGGTAGCTAGAACAATAATTATTATTAATTAGAAGGCCAAGACAATAAATAAAGAGGACGAAAGTAGGCATCTCCAAATCTGGCTAATTGATAATTATTTAAGTAAATGTGTCGCTTCTAGGGTAACTATCAAATGGTCCTACTCTCATTGATGACTTGACTCTTTAAATGCGTTGAAAAACTTTGTATGAAATAGGGATAACGTCAATATTCTATAAAAATAAATAAATAAAGAGGTGTTAATGAAATGTCCAATATATTCCAACTATTCTGGCAAGAGTATTTTATAGATAGAAGGAATCAAGGATAGTATGGTCATTGTACATTACTTCACATCTTTAGATTTCAAGGGATTTTATATTGTAGTAGAAATTGTCCGCTTTAGGATTATTAAACTTGTTGAAGAGACGAAATATAACCAATGTATATCTTTTTATTTTATTATCAGAGGTTGAATTGGTCAAGAAGAATTATGCCAAAAATTATGATACATTTTGGGAAGATAAAACTTATATAAAAAATAAGCAAATGGAAGGCTTTCATAATAAGCAAAAATTAGTAAGTACATCTAATTTTCAAAAAATCTCCGTCTGAACAAATTTATTCTTGGGTCCTTAAGTCTAAAATGTTGGTTAGGCTTGTTTGGTTAAGTCAGTGAGCCGATCCACTTTGTACTAAAGTCAAATCCCTCTCCCCGTAGATTAGATTAATTTATAGTATTTTATTGTTTGTATTTAAAAAATATTATATTAGGCAAATGTTATTGTATATCTACATGCGTGTAGAAAATTCGAGGAGCATCCTTGTCAGATTCTTAAATTCCGTAAATCATAACGGGTTTTACAAGTTACTGAAGAAGGAAAATTTGGGAACCGAAGACAAGCATGTGGTTGTTTACATAGACACAAATTTGAGTGGTTCACCCATAGAGGTTACATTCACTGTATATATATATATATATATTTCATCAGGAGGAGAAGGGATAGAGCAGTAAGCCTCCCATTCCCAGAAAGAAAACAATAAAAATGATGGACCTTAAGGCTGCCTCTTATTCAGCCCAGCCAAAAATAGAGGGCTGAGTTCGATCTAATGCAACCCAGAGGCCTATGAGGCCGGTTCAAAAGGCCCATAAATCACACCTCCTTTTGAGGCTTTTTTTTTCCTTTTCAAGAGAAGAATAAAAGTAAAAATATAATGAAAAAGCTTGGCTCCTTACGATTGAGGATGAGCTCCTCCTTACAATTAATGTGATTTTGATATGTGTTAAATAATTTTAATATTCTTTTTACCTTTCTGTTGAAACTTTGTTAATGTTGCGGAAATTTGACAAACGTTAAAACCGGACATAAAATGGATAAGGTCTAAATAGGATATACACACCACCAGAAACAGCTGAGCTTTGATGTGTGTATCAAACTAGGTTGTGTTTTAATGGCTAGTGGATGGATTTATCTATCTGCTCACTCAGAGTTTCGGTTTTTGGGACCTCCATCTCCAGCATTCTCTCATTGTCTTAATGCTATGACTCAATCGGATTTAGGGTTCATATATATAGTTGTTTTGAACAGACAAAACATGAGAAACTCCAAAGATAAATTTTGGCTTCAAGGATGAGAAATTGATGAACTGAGACAAAAACAGACATTGTGAAACTAGTTCAAACTCTGTGTGTTTTTGTCTTTGATTATAACAATTGGCAACATATATGCCCAGGTGCAAATTATTGGGAGACAACATGCCAAACATTTTTCTAGTATATTAAAAGTTCGGGTAGCTGGATCTAGATGTCACGTGTAAAAATGGGAAGTAGTCTCGCGACCTAATCAAACTCAATAAACAATATATTTAAATGGCTGCATGTTCCTCCAACCCAAATACAAACTCAAAAAGCATATGAAACAAAAGTTTTTATTTTTTATTTTTTATACAAACCGGTATTCTAAACAATTCTAATGTACATAAAAGAATATTAAAATTCGAGTGCAAGAAAATAACGTTCTTAGTTAACTTTACTCAACTCATATAAATCGTATTCGGTTCAAGGTAGTAAAACGATTTTAATTGAGAGGGCGTAGCGATCTAAAGCTAGATAGATGGAGAGTAGGCAGACACAAGCAGAACGTGCGAAGTTAAATGTGTGCATGTTGTACACGTGCAGAGCCTTCAATTACGTTACGATCTCAGACAGCACACAGCCATGGCCAATTCCCATTCAATCAACCCACGTGCTTTGCACCTTCACCTTTCGTTGCCTTTTTGTTAGGTGCGCGAGACGAGACCAAGCAAGCTAGCCTTTGACCATGTCCACGACAATGGCTCACCATATTCTTCATATAAAAAACATTTTCTTAACCTCACTTTGTATAAGTGTAACTGTGTAATAATATGATTAGCAAAACTTATATTGATTAATGATCTTGAACAATTTTCTTAACCTCGTTTTCGTCAGTTGTTATGAGCATAACGAAAGTGACACAAGGATTTCACAAGGTAGTGAAGATGAATCAAATACTACTATTAAAAGAAAAGAATATTGACTCGCTAAATCTTCGGTATCGATAATGAAACAACAATTTCACAGTTCGTCTTTATCTATCCATTTGTATATCACATTCTCTTTTATTACTCAAGGGAAATGAGATTTCTTACATGCACTATCAATGTGTTATAGAGATTCAAACATGAAACATTGGTATTCAAATCAAAGTCTATTTTTATTAAACTAGATCCTGTTCACCTTTAATTTTGATAATTTAAAAGTTTTTTTCTTTAAAAATTAGTGATTCATCTCAACCCATCATGCAAATGTGAGTTGGGAGGCACTGACCCGTTACCCCTCCACTGTTGTGAGGCTACTATGTGAAAGCAGCCTCACGGTGCGCCCTTTGGTCTAAAGAGACACGCGGCTCGAGCCTTCGCATGGACCACATGACCCAACTCACAATTTAGAATGGGTGAGCCAGCAAATTGGAACTGCCAACTCTGCAACATAGCTTGGCGATGATTAAAAGTTAAATGGTCTCAAAACTAAAGCAAATTGTATTGGTTCGGTTCAATCAGAGTTTTAGTTCTCTGTAAACCGAAGTAAAACTTTATTTTTTTATTTTTAAAAAAAAAACACATGTCATCTCTTATTTGCGCCTATCTACACGTTTGTGTTATAATTCAAAAATTAAGGAGTCTTGACTTTTATTTGCATATTATATATATTAGCCTCCAGGCACGCGCGGAAGCGTTTGCGGAGATACTTTTTTTTAAAAAATTTAAATTTGTTTTAGAATTAAAAAAGATAATGTGTAGTTGTGTTCCATAAAAAGAGGATCCATAAAGCAAAAGGCATAGAATGGTGAAACATTCAAAATATTAGAAAATGTCATTGGTTAATGCAAACATTTAGAATTGAAATTATTAATTAAATGATGATAATATGGTAAATTCACATTTTTTCATATTAAAAAAAATTAAAATTAAAAGAAAAATCAGATAATTGCCTATTTTTATGGAACACTACCCATTATCCGTCTTA
The DNA here is from genome assembly GCA_018703695.1 of Prunus fruticosa. Lineage (NCBI taxonomy): Eukaryota > Viridiplantae > Streptophyta > Magnoliopsida > Rosales > Rosaceae > Prunus > Prunus fruticosa. The sequence continues at coordinate 48,612,611 of CM031918.1, read as the reverse complement.
ATTCTAAAATAATTTTTTTTTATAAAAATAAAACCTCTCGCAGGCACGGAAGTGCGGGGCGGAGAGGCTAGTATATATAGATAAATAAGTTATTCTCTCATCTAGATGTCCACATATTATTATCATGCGGATACTATTGTAAACAAAAGAAGAAAGCAGGGTGAGATAATAAAAAATAGGGAGATTCACTATTATACCCAATATAAGAGCCCAAATTACTTAAAAAAAACCTTATATGAAATGGACTTTAAAAACACACCCAAAGCCAATTTACAACATAACAAAAATGCTTTTAACTTCTTTTAAATTACAAAAAAGCCATTGATTTTTTAAAACAAACCCAACCCCAAAACCTCATTAAAAAAAGCCCAAAAAACTCAATAGGGCATCAAAGTAATTTAATAATAAAAAATAAATTCAATAGGGTCAACTGTCATTTTTTGGGGTTTTTTTTTGTTTATTTATAGAAATTAAATGGTATATGGTTTATTTATAGTTTTAGTGTTAAGAATGAGTATATGACTAAATATCTTTAAAAATACATGATGTTCGTACGATAATAACGTCCGAACATCCACATAGAAGATTTTCTGTATAAAAACGTTGAGTTGTACTATAAAATGAAAATGATGTTAGTACGTTCTAAAATTGTACAAATTTTAAAAAACAATGCGAAAGAAAGAAAGAATGTGAAACTTATTTCCATTCACTTTTGAAAAAATTGGCTAAAAATATCTGTAGACACAATTGATTGCGAAAGTGACACGTGACACAGGACATGACACAAGAGATGTGTGACACCATTTTCTTCAACCGTATCGCGTGTGATGATTTATGAGGGTAAAAAAGGTAAAACTCCACAAAAAAAGGGGTAAAAATCAATGGGAGATGGTCCACCACGTGGCGTGACCGTGGCTAAACGCGTTTTCAGACTTGGACTTTTGCAAAACCAAACAGAATCTCTCACAAAATATAATTTGTGAAGCCCTACAGCCATTCATTCCTTCTCAGCCAAAGTCGAAGCCGGTGGTAGGGCTGTGATCGCGTACAGTGTCTCGGTCGTGGACCCTCTGACCATCCCTAGCGTGGCCCCCACCTATTGGCTCAAAAGTCCCACAAGGCTCACTTCCCAACCTACCCCCCGCCTCTTTACGAGCACGTGAACCGCGTCGCCTCTGACCTCGGTCGTCGCATCTTGCGGTGCATCAATACAGTATCACCCGCCAAGAAATTAGACCAAAATACCCTCCGTTAAACCGCACAATAACAAAGGTAGTTCTGGGACTTTCATGACCTTTCACTTCACGTGGGCCCCAGCCTTGTCGACCTTATTGTCGCCTTGTGCGGCCCGGCAGTGTGATAGTTTGTAACGATAGCGTTTCTCACGTGTGCTGAAACCGACTCAGACGCACACCAAAACCGTGTGCTGCTACTGTGCGTTTTGGGCTATTTATTATTTTACTGTTTCTATTTTTGTGTTTTTCCAGCTAAAAACGAAAATAGAATTACAATAACTAGAAAATATAACACAATCTTAACGGTAGCGTTTAACGTTAAAATTGGGTTGGATTACAACATAAGCCAACATAGCTTTCAGCTCATCAATTTGTGGTCCTCATGTTCTTGCAACTTGCAACTTACAACTTTTTTTTTTTGGTCGAAATGCAACTTGCAACTTACACATTTATAGAAATATCCTATATAGTAAGTGTCCATAATTGGCCTTCTCCTTGTAGGGCACACTTTTCTTTTTTAACATTATGTATACTTTCCACACATAATTCATATAAATATCCAAACATTTTTAGTAATCAAGTATACAAATTTATAATTGATGCCTCTTACACAGATCAATCGTCGATTCCTGAATTGATATTCTCGTGTGGATAAAGTAACCCACGCATTTACGAGTGCGTGAAACGTGTAAGTTTAGGAATCTCTATTTCCTCCTTTGTCAATATTGCTTGTATTAACAATATGACGCACCAAAATCTTATAAATATCTTAAGTTGTTAACTTATCAATTAAAACCATAATGACATAGGCATACATGTCAATGTTATGTACCTAATTAATAAAAATTCTATCTAACCAAATTAAAACTTATGAATAATAAATTTAAATATGATAAGGATAAGATAAGTGTAAACAATATTCAATTGCTTTTCAGGCGTGCCCCATTATTCTTAGGATTATTGCTCAAGAAATAAGATAAAACAAAGAAAAAAAGAAAGCCTTTAGCTAAGAATCGCTTTCAACTTTCATGTGCCTTTGATTCTACTCAATTAAGGGCCACCATCGGCATTATCATGCCTCATAATCCTACTTTTAATATTCATTAAGCTTCTAACCTCAAACTTATCAAATTCTTTTGGGTTTTTTCGGATTGGTTTTCATCTCTTTCTCATTTAACTTTCAACATCATGATGCCCAACGACGAAACACAATCAAATGGAAACACCGTTGGATTGTGTTTCCTTCTTAAGGGAAATACTCATACAATTCTTATTTGCTATATATAAATTTAACTATTTCTAAATGTTTAAGATAAACCCAAATTTAAAATGTGCTGTCATTTAAGATAATATTTATCCTAATATTATCAATTAAATTACAATTTGTGCCATTAACCTTCATTAATTCATTCGTTTGCAACTGTAAATTGATTATTTTCCTACAATGGTGCTCATTTCTAAATAAAATAATTTAGCTCACCTACATAGTTACCTACTATCTTTTATTGATAATAGGTACATTATGTATTTAAAAAAAGAGGTGCATTATATTTTATTGATAATGTCAATTTACCTATTATCTCTTATTGATAATAATTTACTTATTATCTTTTATTTATAATAGGTAAATTATTTTTATAAAATATTAGGTACGTTATTTTCAAAAATGCGTTAAATAAGTTGGGTATATTATTTTAATCATAAGTAAATTTACAATAAAAACTTATGCATAAAGAATATTGAATTGCAGGCTAATTCGATGGTCGAAAAATCAAAACAATAATTTCAGGAACCAAGACTTAATACACCCACAACATAACACGTGAACTTGTAAATATGGGTAGTTTTGGAATCCAAAAAATATAATAAAAGTTTTGGAGTCCGAAAAATATAATAAATCATATTTAAGTTATATTAGGTAACTTTTTAGTTGAATCATATTTCTCGGATTTTATTTGAAAAAAAATGGATATTTTAAGTAGAAAAATAAAGAGAAGGAGTGTAAGTGATTAAAAATAAATTATATAAGTCTAAACTCAATTTACTAATTAATCTGTGGTTGTTTATGTTTTGGGGACCCACACGGGTCAACCTCGTTTTACTTTTTTGGTGGATCCTACCAAGAACTATTAAGCACATGAATGAAGATAATTTAATGGCATCGGAGGAGACAACATAGTCATCGCTCACCACATTTATCTTTTTATCCTTTCCCTATTTTGTTCCCTTTTTAAAAAGTCACCCGCAAGTATGTGTATCAAAATTCACACAATTAATGATTGAGTAGTCTAGCGAAAAAGGATTTTGATTCGGAGATTTATTTTAATTTTCATAGTTTAATCATTTGGTTAATTTATTTATTTTGATAAAGTAGACGCGTTTTTGTTAAATTAATGGGCTTTTAGGACCTCTTTTATTGAAATATATGATAGTATACTAAATTCACACACACTATACACAGAGATGTTAAGACTTGAACCAATGATATTTTTCTTGAATGAGTAATTACTCCAAACCACTACACTAGTGGGTTTTTTTTTTACTGATTGTTATTATTATTATTTTTCATATATGCATAAATCTTATTTGAAAAAAGTATAAAAGGAAACGAGTTCAAATCTCAAAAGATGGAGCATTAAAGCAATTTCCTTAACAAAGGTACCATATAATCTATCATGTTCCTTAACCAAAGGTAAAGGAATGTAACGTAATGGTTCTTCTTCTTTTGACTCAGTGACCAAGGGTGACTAGTTTGTAATCTTTTATGCTAAACCTATTGGTAAATATACCTAAAACTCGATTAAGCCCCACTTGCAAGAGTGTTAAGCTCAAACTACTTAGTTTCGAACCAAGTCTATTTTATAGATATTGTTTGTTTGTCGGCATAAGGAATTTATCACGAGACAATGATGTCAATAACAAATATAAAATAAGTCAAGTTCAATGTTCTTAGTTTCATACGAGAATTTCATGACGCTAGACCATGAGTCAAGAATGCTAATAGTGAAACAAATACGTAAAAAGTTCTAAAGGTGTAAACTAAAATGGTCACTCGAATTTATTTGATACATATAACTTGTTGGTAATTGCATGTATAACAAATTTTATGACAGTATATCGTGAGCTAATAGTGTCAATAATAAACCAATAATTTTGTTCTTGAGTTTACTTCCCGCGTCTATTTTGCCAGTGATTACACGCATACGATAGTTTTACATTTGTTTTCATTAAAAAAATAAAAGAAAAAGGATCAAGCCCCTAAAAATAAAGAAACTAATGTCTGTCGCAGGTTGTAATTTACCTAAAAAAGAAAAGTCATGACTTACTATAAATCCCATGAGATAATTATTTAAAAAGTTCGTAGCTTTAAGGCTCTCTCTCAGGTGCCTTCCCCTCGTTCGGCAAAAAAACACACCCACACAGAATCTTTGCCGACCTCCTCAACCCCAAACCAAACCAACCTGAGGATTTTAACCACGGTTCAGAATTAACCCTAAATCAGAGTTTAAGCTTTTTAACCAGAGTACACTCATGCAGTTAGGATTTAGGAGAGCCCAACAACAAAGAACGAACACAAACAAAACCCAGTTCCTCTAACCTCCATACTTTCGCTTTAAACAAAGCAAAGGCCAAAGCTTTTTATGGTTTTTTCATTTCCGGGCTCTCATTATTGCTCGTGAAATAACTGGCTGTTTGTTTTCCGGGAAAAAGAGAAGTCTGTCCCTCAGTTGAAATTCTCACTTTCCCGGGAATGGTTCCAGTGCCAAACAAGGACTCTTCTTGCTTCGCTGCTTTATCCAATCAATTCCTCATGATCCCATTTTGTATGCCGAAACTGGTGTGTATAGTTTTCTCTTGACCCTTGTGTTTTCTGGATTTATTTTGTTTCTGGGTTTTCTTTGTGGCTTGAAATTATGGTTATTTGAGATCTGAAATTGTAGCCATGCTTGCTGGGTGTATTTGATTTGGTTGAAAGTATAAAGTTTCAGCTATTTGGGGCTGAGATTTGATGTGGGTATTGAAATTTCAAGTTTGATATTTGTTGGGTAATTGATTTTCTGGATTTTATAGATGAAGATTGAGATGGGTTTAGGAGGTGGGGTTTGGAATGATGGAGATAAGGCTATGGTTGCTGCAGTTTTAGGCACTCGAGCTTTCGATTACTTGATATCGAGCTCGGTTTCTTCGAATGAGAATTCGTGCATGGGTATAGGGACTGATGAAAATTTGCACAATAAGCTCTCGGATCTTGTGGAGCCTCCGAATGCTTCAAATTTTAGCTGGAATTATGCAATTTTCTGGCAAATTTCAAGGTCCAAGTCTGGTGATTGGGCTTTGTGTTGGGGGGATGGTTCTTGTAGAGAGCCCAAGGAGGGTGAAGAGTCTGAAGCCACAAGAAATCTCAATCTTAGGCTTGAGGATGAGACCCAGCAGACGATGAGGAAGATAGTGCTTCAGAAGTTGCACACTTTGTTTGGGAGCTCAGATGAGTATAATGGTGCTCTTGGATTAGACCGGGTCACTGATACAGAGATGTTCTTGCTTGCTTCTATGTATTTTTCGTTTCCAAGAGGAGAAGGGGGCCCTGGCAAGTGCTTTGCGTCCGGGAAGCATGTCTGGCTCTCGGACATGTTGAAATCCGGGTCAGATTATTGTGTTCGATCGTTTCTTGCTAAGTCTGCTGGAGTTCAGACTATTGTTTTAGTCCCAACAGATGTGGGTGTCGTTGAATTGGGTTCAGTGAGATGTATAGGGGAGAGTTTAGAGTTGTTGCAATCCATAAGGTCACTGTTTTCGACTCAGTCCCCGCTCATAAGGTCTAAGCCCCTGACAGGGTTCCCGGTGATGGGAAAGAGGAGAGATGAAAATGCCCAGCTAACTAATTTGAGCCCTGTGGAGAGAGGGGAAGGAGTTCCCAAAATTTTTGGGCAAGATTTGAACTCAGGGAACTCAGGCCGGCCTCGTTATAGAGAGAAACTTGCAGTTAGAAAGGTGGAGGAGAGGCCGTGGGATGTGTACTCAAATGGGAACAGGATTGCATTTTCAAGTCCTCGAAATGGTATTCAAGGTTCAAGTTGGCCGCATATTCATGATGCAAAACAGGGGAGCCCAACTGAGATATATGCTTCTCAAAGTCCTGTGAATAATATACAGGAGCTTGTTAATGGGGTCAGGGATGATTTTCGTCTTAACCATTATCAACCACAGAAGCAGGTAACCATGCAAATTGACTTTTCAGGGGCCACTTCAAGCCCTTCTGTGGTTGCCCGACCTGTTGGTGCTGATTCTGAGAACTCAGATGCGGAAGCTCCATGCAAGGAAGAGCGGCCAGGCACAGCTGATGAAAGGAGGCCGCGAAAACGGGGCAGGAAGCCTGCAAATGGAAGAGAAGAACCCCTCAATCATGTGGAGGCAGAGAGGCAGCGGCGTGAGAAGCTGAACCAGCGGTTTTATGCTTTACGAGCTGTTGTACCCAACATATCCAAGATGGACAAAGCATCCTTGTTGGGAGATGCCATTGCTTACATCAATGAGCTCCAGGCGAAGCTTAAGGTGATGGAAGCAGATAGGGAGAACCTCGGGGGCACTTCAAGAGATGCGTCAGCTTTGGGGGCAAATCCAGGTATCAGTATGGAAAACCAGAGCCAGGCACCTGATGTTGATATTCAAGCTGTGCATGATGAGGTTGTTGTAAGGGTGAGCTGCCCTTTGGATTCCCACCCTGCATCAAGAGTCATCCAAGCATTCAAAGAGGCACAAATCACCGTTCTCGAGTCAAAACTTGCCACAGCAAAGGATACTGTGTTGCATACGTTTGTCATAAAATCTCAGGGATCCGAGCCATTGACGAAGGAAAAGTTGATTGCAGCATTTTCCGGGGAATCCAACTCCTTACAGTCATTGTCATCGGTTGGGTAGCAGGAGAATTGCAATTAACATAGTCCATAGGTATAGTAAGTGAAGAACCCATTTAAAAGTTTCTTCAGAGGTTTTGATATACAGCCAGGGGATCCTGAAAAGGAATAGCATTGCTAGCTAGAAGTAGAAAAAATTAACTACCTAATGACCAAGTAGGGGAGCAAAATTTCTATGATTGTTTATAGCATACGTATTCTGTCCTAAGTATTCTTGCAAGGTCGATTACATTTGTAAGTTTAACCGACTCTAAAATTGTTGGTTATCAAGAAGCTCATAGATTTGTTTTGTTTTTTAAATGCTAGTTTCGTTGTTTTTCCCATTTGTTATTTGCTCCTCGTATGAATCTTACCATAATTTTTTTAATATATATATATATCATAATGACTCTTATTTTTACTGGATACCAGTGTTATATAAATGTGCTGGATTCTTACTGATCCATCTTCTACGTTCAACTTTCTGAAAATTGGCCTATATTTGTTCCGTTGACATACCTTGAATTGAGTGAGTTATCCAATTCAGTCGAGTTCTCCAATTCAGTCGAGTTCGAGCCACCGAGCCACCAAACGTGACCCAAGGGATTAAAGGAAGTCACATATAGATTGTACATTTAAATTCGATTGTCTTGTTTGGGCATTTCATCCTCTCTTTCATGTTTTTCCTTTCTGAATTGTGAATTTGTATGATGGGCAATTTTGTTCCCAAATCAAGGTAAATTTGTTCTTCTCTTAGATTGTTGGAAGGAAAGTCTTCTGCATCGAGAAACACTTATGAAACCTATTTTCAAGTTGATCTCTCAACAGAAAGAAAGAAATATGTTCCAAATAATTTCCCTTGACGTTAACAACAACAGCTCTGAAAATGTTGTGGTCTATGTATGGGCAAGCAGCGGAGGTGGACTTTTGGTAACATCTCCCTGTCTGCCTCAAAACTTTTGGTAACATATGTTTCATATTGGCGACACATATGTTTCATATTTCTTTCATAATAATGAGATATAAGTTTTAGTGGTCAGCATGCTTTTCACGAGGGCAGCTACTATTCAATAGACTGTCTGGAGATGTTGACAGCAAAACTATTTTTGTATATGTCTTCTGTTTGGTTGCAGTTGAAATGGTAAACTTGGTTTGCTATTTGGTTCTGAAGAAATCTGAAAATACTTTGCTGCATAAAACTACTAAACCAAGAACCTTCTCAAATTCAATTCAATTCTCTCTCTCTCTCTCTCTCTCTCTCTCTCTCTTAGCAGACAAAAGAGCTTTGCATAGATGCACATGAGAAAGGAGCAAGGAATAGATCCTGTTGTCAAATTCTAGGCCATCCCTTTTAATATTTCTCCTTTCTATAAAGGACTTGTTGAGGTATCTCTCTCAGTTAACCTTGCCAGAAAAGAATTTGAGAAAAGATAAAAAAAAGCAAACAAACTGAACCCATGGTTCACAGAGATCAGCATATATAATTAACAAACAATGATCAATAATAAAAAAGAATAAAGTAAGAATATATAAACCATGCGGTCCTCTTGTAGTGACAGAAACCATGTTCTCCATGTGTGTGTGCTCACGAAAAAAGAGTTAAGGATTATGAAAAGTTAAAGGCAAAAACGAATATATATATATAAAACAAGTTTCCTTTGAAGTGGATACTTGAATGCCAAGTATGGCTCGTAATAATCTGTCTTCCCGGGCATACGACGATTCTTTGATCAAAATAAATTGTTATTTTGATTACAGTTATGGATGATTTTACAATTAATTTGAATTGACTAATCCGGTATATTTTTAAAAAGATGCTGACATGATCATTACTTTGCCCTTCCATGCTACCTTTCTTCTTCGATGTTCTTTTATTCTAGAAGATGGCTAAAAATTTGAAAGAAAAGCCCCTTTTTATAAGTTAAAAGCCTGTTATATATATATATATATATATATATATAATTCCCTTTATATTGATGGATTCCTCATATAATTTTATTTACCGGATACTCTTTAGAGTTCTTTATGAATTTTTTTTAACGATCCAAACTATCTATTTTTTAAGTCTACATTAATAGATCATCTTTGCAAAAAATTAGACAAATCGAAAATCATTTGGACATCCAATTGTGGCATACAAAATCAATGGATATTGTGCTTAAGGAAAGTCCTAAAATTTCAATAATTCAATTGAGTGGTCAAATGATATCAAATTCAAGTGATTTTTTTTTTTTTTTTTAGAGATGATCTTTGAATATTTACAAACTAGACAATTTGGATTAGTAAGCTCTACAAGAATGTCCATTAAATAACTTATTTGAGGGATCCCTCAATGAAAGCGATATATATAACCAAACATATGAGTTCATATTTTGCTAAAGAACAAAACCAAGAAGCTCTCTTGTCCAATCTGCGTAGACTTCTTTAGGTTCTTGTATTGTTTGCTTGTGGAATTAAATGCCTATCTCTTCATTTGCTAAGACTTTTGGAACAATTTGGTGCAAGTTGACAGAATAGATTGCACCCCAAAACACAAACACACGCATGCCCACATTTGTGCTTTCTGTGCCTAATCTTTTCAGGTTTGGTATATATATATATATGGCTAAATGGGGAAGGCTGATTACAAGTCCATGTGGGGTTTAGGGTTTTACTTTTGTGCCCACATCTCTTTGCACATTTAGAAATTGTGGTGGTTAAGTCCATTTAATGTTGATGTTTTATCTGCGAAAAAAGAAGAAAAAAAAAAGGGCTTAAACAAGTTAGTTAGCGCGGATGTGCTACCCATTCTCCATTCAAATTTCAAATCCGGTCCCATAGTTTAGATTAAATGAAAGTAAAATATACCAAGAAAGAAGAAAAAGATAAATAGAGTTTTTCCAATTCCATGGATATGCGGCCTAAATGGAACTGTGGACCAGTGACTAGTTGAGAAGAAAAACTCATGTTTTATTTTATGTTATCAAGAACGCGTATAGCTTGAATTCAACAGTCAAAATGCATGCCTACCACTAGTCCACAAGCGTATTGGTTGCAAAGAAAAGTAAAGTTTAAGAAAAAGGGATTTCCTAAGATTTCTGAGAAGATGAAGAGTTTGACTGATTTCATGCAGACTTTTAGCAACTAAAAATGGTACTGGCAAACAAGTTTCGGACTTTCAGTCAATTCCAATGCAATAGAAATACAACTATCAGCTAGCTTAGCGTGTTTGAAATTGTTTCCACAGTCTGAAGAATAAAATTCATTATCCTGAGCTCTCAAAAAGGAATCATTATCGTATATATAACGTGTCAACACAAGATTGAATTTAAAATTGAAATTGAGTTTACAAACGAAATCCAGCTCAGTGGAAAATAGCTTTAATTTGCATACCAAATCCCGAGTTTGAACCTCCAAAGTACTTTGGTGTGAAAAACTCTCCTCCCTTAAAACTCTCACTTATATATGACAAGTTTGGGTGACATTTTTGGGCTTAAAAGGCATAAAGACTTTAAGCTTTGGGCCAAACCAAGGTACCATATCCTATATAGATTTGGGCCATTTGCACCCCATGGCAGAAATGGTAGTTTTGCTTGTACGAGAATTATATAATATGAAGATATGTACTGGCTTTGGCTAGATCTGCTCAAATGGTATTGAAAACGTGACACAATTAAACCTATATAGTTGTGCTTTAACTTGTTTGTTTTTCTAGAATTGCATTATTCACTTCAAACTCAAGTTTAGTTATGGCTCTTAAACCGAAATTCAAGAACTAATGAACTCTAAATCTTAAGATTTAATATCATAAGACCGAGGGGTTTACCACTTTCTCACCCCCCTGGTCACCTGTTCAATCCCCAGCATCAGTGCCCCCTCCCCAGTATATTGTATCAATCGCTAATTTTCAAAAAAAAGATTTAATATCATAATTCTACATTCTAAAAATAACCCTAAATTTTAAGCTAATTCTCTTAAACCATACGGAATCTTAACACTAATAAACTCCAATAATCACTTTGGAAAAGAAAAACTCCAATGACCACTTGTAAACGTAATAAAAAGTTCAAATCCCGATGAATTGGACCTTTTCTACTTCGGATTGCTAACAATTTAGCCAAACTCATTTAATACAAATATATTTGAGGGAAGAAGTACGAATTTCACATTGTACTTCAAATTGACATGCATTTGATTTGATGGCCGATATTCAGAAACAAAAAATGGCAAGAAAGTTCCAGTTACAGAAAACCTACGAAACTGCCGCTGTGTTTTGAACTATCCGACAGCTCCACAGAACAAATTTAGAGACCGAAACAGAGAGCTGCTGAGTCAACTTCTTCGCAGCCATGTCTAGACCAAACCACCAGCACCAGGTTACTTCTCTGCCCATTTTGTTTCTTTCTCTTACTTTCCATTTCTTCATCACTGCTTTCTCTTTTTTAAGCTTCTTGTTATAGCACAAGGTCTCATTTTCTTTTCTCTAATTTCTTGGCTTGAACCCCCCTTTCAATTTGCACTATGAATTGAAGTCACCCTTGTTATTTTTTTTGGATTCTCTAAGTACCCAGAATGTTTAATTGTTCTTTCTTGCTGTTATTGGGCTCATTGTTGAAAAACCTACTGGGATTGTGTAAGATTGCTCCATGTGGTTGTGATGAAGTCTTAATTGATTGGTTAACTATTTTTTGGACAATGCTGAGTTAATTTTTTTAGTTGGTATGCAAAACCCAGATAAAAATTTGGAATGTTATTAACAGAGAGAGATATATGCTGGATATGGGTTTTGTTAATTTTTTCTAAATAATTGAAATGTTGGTGAGCAAAGAGAAGTTGAGTGTGGTGTGAGAATGGGGCAATGTAATGTGAATTTTCAATATGTAAAGTTGTGTACTTTCATTTGTAAATATGTCATACTGTCCCTCCAGTTTGTGTTATCATTTTATATGCCAAGTAATTGCTGCAAACTGCTGCCATCTGTTGAACCAACAACAACCAATTTCTTATTAGCTCGTTTTAACATTCTTCAGATTAATCTAGAAATCAAGCGGCATGAAGATAATATTAAATTTCTGCAGAGTGAGATAAACTGCTTGAGTGAATCTATACTTGATTTGCAAGGTATCTTCGTATCTTATATATATTCTCTTGTCTCTTCATTTCCTATCACCTTCTAAGTATCCATACGAATCACAGTTAAAAGTATGATGCTTTTTGATACGAATGTTTTAAACTTGGTTATTCATTTTCTTCTCATCTAAAAGTTCAACTCGCATTGAATAAGTTCCACCTCCACTTCAGTATTAACTAGCTGGACATCATTGTGATATTCGAAATTCTTCTGTTTTTTTTGTCTAGTGAGTCTTGGAAAGCATCTCCCAGCCAATGGAACTGGAACAACAAATGAAAGTGGCGCTACTCTTGCTGAGAAGGATGAAACAGAACAGATATTGCGGCATGAGAAATCTGCAGCTAGTTTATTGTGCAAACTGTTGAAATCTCCTCACGCGACTCAGGCTTTGAATTTGGCTCTGACAAAGGATGTTCTGGGAATTGTTGGCATTGTTGCCACCCTTGGCAGAGTCGATGATGACAACCTTAGCAGGTCTGTTTTTCTTGTCGTCCATCTCTTTCTCGTGATATCCCGTATGAAAGAGAGTTTATTGGCTGGATGAAGTCAAAATTTCTTCAGATCATATTTCTTGATTGGTTTTATTGATCATCCAGATGATAGAGTTCATGATAAGGGTTATTAGGTTGCTTCCTCGAGTTTCTTCCTGCTACTGCTCAAACTTACTGTGACCCATATAATTTCTGATAACAAAAATAATCCATCAGTTTTGTTTATACCAGACAAATAATTTGCCCAACTTGTATGTGGGATTCATATGGGGTCTTTCAAAAATTTGTGATCTGCTATTCTGATTAATCTATGACCCAGTTCAGCATTTCCAACAAAGTACAGATAGAAAGACCACAATATTATATAAAAAAAACTTATTATTTCGTTTGTTGCTCTTCATTAAGTTAAGTAAAAAGTATAAAAATATAGAAGAAAGATAGATCACTATCTATCACATACCCTATTTCTTTCTTTTACAAAGTTGCCTGACATGCTGCTTTCCTGTAACTTTGAACTAGGCTTCTCTCAGAATACTTGGGACTGGAAACGATGCTAGCAATTGTATGCAGGACGTATGAAGGTGTTAAGGTTCTAGAAAAGTATGATGCGGATGGCACAATAATCAGCACTGCTGGTATACATGGGCTAGGATCTTCTATTGGGAAGAGCATAAAAGGGCGGTTTCTTGTTATATGTCTTGAAGATTTAAGGCAAGAAACCTGTCCCCTTTTTCTCTCAAGTTGTTATTGCTTATAAAATTTCTAACTGTTGTTTGTTTTTAGCCCATATGTTGGGGGATTTGTAGCTGATGACCCACAAAGGAAGCTTGCTCTTCCAAAACCAAAACTACCAAATGGGGAGTGTCCGCCTGGCTTTCTTGATTATGCAGTGAACACAATCAATTTGGATGACAAAAACTTGGATTGTCTCACCAGCGGCGGGCATGGTCTCAGAGAGACACTATTCTATAGCCTCTTTTCACGCCTCCAACTATATAGAACCAGAGCGGAGATGCGTCTTGCTCTGCCATGCATAAATGATGGAGCACTGTCTTTAGATGGCGGGGTTATTAAAAAGAGTGGCGTGTTCATCCTGGGAAGCAGGTTAGTTTGGAACTAAATGAAACTCTCAAAAACCTTGTTTATTGCTATGTTTTTTTTCTTCTTCTTATAGAAGTGTTATCTACTCTCAGGAAAGATATAGAGGTCAAATTTCCTGCAACCTCTGGAGAATCTAGTATGCCTGCAAAATACCTTGAAACTGAGGATATGATCAAGAAGCTGAAATGGAAGCGATCTCATGTTACCGAGGATATGCAAAGAGAACAAGAATTGTTGGACTTCGCTAAGGCAAACTTCACCAGACAGGTGTGATTCTGTGGGTTTTCCTTTTAGCGGGTACTGGCCTAAGGATCTCTTGAAGACTGTAAGTACTGATTCGTGCAACCTCTATCTTTGCAAATTTAATCAGAAAACTGTAGCGTTTGAATGAAACTCAAAAGATCAGATTCTAATTTCATTATGCTTAAAATTTCAAGTCAATATCTGAGCTTCTATGCTCCATATTTTGGCATTTTGTTTCGGCAATTCCCCCATGTTATTATTTTAAAGGACATTTCTGTTAAGCTCATGAGAGATTGTTGCCCCTCCATATTGTGGATTCTTTTTCTTTAGCGTGAACAATATAAACATAAAGGAACGACATTTCCCCCCTTATTGGATGGGTATCAAATCAAACCCCCTTATATTTATTATCCCATTTTTTATCTTTTGACGTTCCAGTTTTTTAGTTTTTACTTTTCCCTTCAATATACTCTCCATGGCCAAGATGGTGGTGTAACTTTCACGTGTTAATTATGTATCAGTTATATATCCAACTTCATCAAATTGATTTCTAAGGAATACAACTGCAAAAGAGAAGCAATAGATGTCTGCTTATAAGTACATTGGAGAGCAACTGTAGACATTCTTTGTATGCAAAACTTCACAACATCAGACCTAAATGAATCTCATGTACCAACACCAACATACGCTTTTCGGAAAGAATGGTATGCATTTACAATAAATTTAAAAAGAAAAACTTATGGTACAAAACTACAGATCAGTTTCAAAACCCCACATTTATCCTCTAATGCAGACTATCACCTGATACCAATATCACCTGAACATAAGCTCCATGCCTGTCTTTGGAACAATATCACACATTCCCTTTGTACTTGCTAACTCTGTAAGTTAAAAATGCTGTTAATGCAAATGAGATGGGAGGGAAGCTGTATGGAATTTAGCTATTCCACTGCCCTCTCAGACATGTTGACCTCCATAATTGCAGGCATTGATCCATTTCCCTCATGTTCCGTATCATTACCTTCCTTTTCATCCTTCCTGTTACGATAACGACAATGTTGAGAGATGTGCCCCTTCTTGCCACAAACTTGGCAAATAACTTTGCCATTTGTCTCCAATTCTTGCCTCTTCCATTGCATACTTCGTGGCTTCATATCTCTTTGCCTTGGTGCATACTTCCTTGCTAGATCACCTACTAGGTTAAAAGGTGCTCCCTGGTTCTCCCTAATACGCATCTCTTCTTCGACCCTCAAACGTTCCATCAACATTGCAAAAGGTAGATGCTCCTCACGCATCAACTTAATGCACACATCCTTCCAAGATGGGGGGAGTTTGGAGATGATGACACTGACATGAAATTTTTCCTCAATCATCATTCCAGAACCTACAATGGAATCAGCAAGCCTATTAAATTTTTCAACTTGCTCCACAATTGATTTCCCTTCAAGCATCACAAATTCGATGTACTTTTTAACTCGAGTTCTATCTGTTCCAAATTGCTCATAAAGATATATTAGCTTTAGATCTTCCCACAGCTCTTTAGCAGTCATGGTTTTCTTTGAGTAAAGATAAAACAGATAATCAGATAGAGCGTTTAAGATGCCACGACGACACACGGAATCATCATTCACCCATTTCCGGTCAGCAGCCTTTGAATGAGCAAGCAGAAATCTAATAAAAGGGATTTAAGAGTCCAGATCAGCACTCAAACAAATTATCAACAGTTTACTCTCACCTTATCTTTGATTCCATCTTTTTAACGGCTTCCTCTATTGCAGGGACACTCTTTTTGAACGTTGCCCATTGTTCAGTTGGCAAGCTAATTCCTGAAAGCATAACATCAATACAAATCACTATTAAAACAAAAGCATTGAATATACAGAAAGATACAGGGCAATGGACTGCAATATAGAACATAAGTAAGTGATTATGCAAGCAATACATATTGTTAGGACTAGAATCAACACAGTAAATAAAATAAATGATTTCTTATCAATAACCAGGAAAGCGATGTGAATGATGAAAACATCAAACGCGACCAATAAAAAAAATATAAAGCAGTTTCACAGATATGGGGTCACCTTTGGCAGTAGGAAGTTGCTTTCCATCTTTTTGACAAAATTCTCTAAAGGACACGTAAGTTTTCTCTTTGAAATCGTTAATCACCACAGTTTTCCTGTTAGAAAGCTAATGAAACAAATAAACTTCAGATCAGAAATCCAAACGCACAGTCTCACAGATACATAGACACACAAAATATGATCAAAGTGCGAGAAAACAAAAGGTTCTGAATTTCTCAATTTGGAGCAATGATTGTGTTCTTATAAAATCCCAGTTTCTCTTGGTTATTTGCCTGCATTTCTCATCAACCAACTAGAATCTAGTGTTGTTTTAAATATATACAAACTTTTTCAAAAAATGATACAAATAAACAGAAAAAAAAACACTAAATTTCAATTCTTTATTCACATTTGAGTGTCAACAACATTTTTGTAGCCCAATAGTTGCATTTGCTTCACTTTACTAAACACTCACCTGAAAGTTAAGACTGATGAAACCAATTATTAAAGAATTAAACTTTACTTTCTGAGCAGCCAAACACAGAGATTAGGGTTTTACCTTACAAATAACACGGTGTCCATCCTCATTCACCTCCTTCTTAGACCTCTTACCCTGCTCTTCTTGCACATTCGTCTCCATGAACTCCACCCGAGCGTTCACCTCGGGCTCTGGAGCCGAAAGCAGGAACCTTTCGATCACGCTTCTCACGAAGCTCTTGTGCTCTGTATCAGAGAAATCGATTCCGAGTTGCTCCGAGGTTACCTCTCGGACTTTGAACTCAGTCATCTCCTCCAAGTTGGTTCTTCTCAATATGCCCAAAACCGTATCCTCGATTTTCCGTCGACTTTCAGAATCCATTTTCTGACTGGTTTTCTCGGAAAATTATGATTTTCTTAGAAAATGCTAAGAACGAGTTTTGATTTGTGAGGTTAAATTAGGGGGGAGTGGAGGAGAGTTCAGACACCGAGAAACGGCTTCGAGCGACTAAGGAGGCACAAACATTTGTTTTTGTTTTTATTTTTTTTTTCTCCTTTTTGTTGGTGGGTGTAAAGATATGGGATTATTGTCACGGTAATCATAGTACTTACAATTTCTAAATTTTTTTCTTTATTTTGACGAGAGCTTATGCATGAGAAATTTTTTGGAGTCACAATTATAACTTTGATTTATTTATTTTTTTAACATTTAAAATTGTAATAATGATCAGAGAATATCACGTGATGTTAAGTTCACTTAAATTAACTTAAATTAAAATGCGCGTACATGTATTAAGTGAGTTCGTTCGTATACAAGACAATTTTTTTTCTTCCCAAACACACTCTCGTAGTCTTATTCTAATGGACTCGTCCCATCTTATTTAATAATAGGACATTTTATATGTACTGTATTATTTTGCGCTCCATACCCTAACACGACTTTTATTTATTAATTAACAAAATCAGAAAATAAAACTATTTGAAAACCTTGGCTCCTCTTCCACTATCCTCATTGGCTCTAACTCCTCCCTCTTTCTGGAATCCTTTTTTTTTTTTTCTCTCTACGAAGAGAAGAGAGACTAGAAGTAGGAGCAGGGAGGGAGGAGAAAGGCGGGAAGGCCACAAACAATGTGGGGCTGCTTTGTATTTCTTATATAGAAAAAGAAAATTAAATGAGATCGATGTAGGAAGGTTTCGGAGGGAAAAAAAAATGTAGGCCGAGTATGGAAAGCATCCAAATTTTTTTTACAAAAAGAAATAGCAAATAAGCTACCAAATAGCCCTAGGTATTCACCTAATTTAAAGGCTCATATTCTTGGTACTCTTTTTTTTAAATTCTAATGCATTAGCAAAACATACATAACTCATTTCTTTGTTCTTGGTAAATATTCTAGTCACCAAATGTTTGAATACCATGCCAACATCACTTGTAACCAAGAATACATGCATATAAAGAGCATGGTTTGACCCAAAAATGTTGTTGGCCGGCCAATCTTGTACCTTCCCATTGATTAAGTTTATAAACAGATTCATAACCCCAAGCTTTTCCTTCCCTGTACAATTTTATACATGGATTTAGACACCTCTCATATAACTCTCATTTTTGCAGCCATCATTGCCTGCATCATATACCGAAGGCTGAAATGCAGATCTTCACCCAAACCCCAAAAGCTTCCTCCGGGCCCACCAAGATGGCCCATCTTGGGCAACCTGCTCCAGCTCGGCCCACTTCCACATAGGGACCTAGCCTCTTTATGTGACAAATACGGGCCTCTGGTCTACCTGAAACTTGGCAGCGTTGATGCCATCACAACCAATGACCCAGATATCATCCGGGAAATACTTCTCAAACAAGATGAGGTTTTTGCATCCAGACCAAGAACTCTTGCTGCTGTTCATTTGGCCTATGGGTGTGGTGATGTGGCACTTGCCCCGTTCGGGCTGCAGTGGAAGCGAATGAGGAGGATATGCATGGAGCACTTGCTGACAACGAAGCGGCTTCACTCCTTCGCACGGCATCGGGCCGAAGAGGCCCAACACCTTGTTCGAGATGTTTGGGCCATGGCTCAGACGAGGAAGGTGGTGAACTTGAGGGACGTGTTGGGTGGGTTTTCTATGAACAATGTGACTAGGATGCTACTTGGGAAGCAGTATTTTGGGGCTGGGTCGGCAGGCCCACAAGAGGCCATGGAGTTCATGCACATAACCCATGAGTTGTTTTGGTTGTTGGGGTTGATATATTTGGGTGATTATTTGCCAATTTGGAGGTGGGTGGATCCTTATGGGTGTGAGAAGAAAATGAGGGAAGTGGAGAAAAGAGTGGATGATTTTCATACCAACATTATTGAAGAACATAGGAGGAGGGCAAGGGAGGAGAAGGGAAAAAAAACTAGAGGGGAGGAAGGAGGAGAAATGGACTTCGTTGATGTTTTGTTGTCTTTGCCAGGTGAGGATGGGAAAGAACACATGGATGATGTGGAAATCAAAGCTCTAATTCAGGTAATATTTTTCCAATAATATTAGAAGGACTTTGCTAATATCAATACCCCATGCGCTTAAGAGTAAATTCTGATCGTTGATGAAATGTGATTCTCGTATCGATCAATGGTTAGAAATTGCCTAAATACACGTGAATGACTTATTATACCTCAACTCATATAAGAACCATATTTTGTTTTAATTATCTAATATGTAATCAAAAAATTATTATGAATTTCTTCAGGATATGATAGCCGCTGCCACGGACACTTCAGCTGTGACCAATGAATGGGCAATGGCTGAGGTGATCAAGCATCCACGTGTACTTCGTAAGATCCAAGAAGAGCTCGATTCCGTCGTCGGTCCAAACCGAATGGTCAACGAATCAGACCTAGCCCACCTTAACTACTTACGATGCGTTGTACGTGAAACCTTTCGCATGCACCCAGCTGGACCCTTCCTCATCCCTCACGAATCACTTCGTGCCACGTGGATCGACGGTTACTACATACCTGCCAAGACACGTGTCTTCATCAATACTCATGGACTAGGCCGAAACACCAAGATATGGGACAATGTGGAGGAGTTTAGACCCGAAAGGCATTGGCTTGCTGATGGGAGCCGAGTTGAGATTAGCCATGGAGCCGATTTCGAGATCTTGCCATTTAGTGCTGGAAAGAGGAAGTGTCCCGGCGCGCCACTTGGAGTGACTCTGGTTTTGATGGCATTGGCTCGGCTTTTTCATTGTTTTGATTGGGCCCCACCAGATGGGTTGAGGCCTCAAGATATTGATACCAAAGAGGTTTATGGGATGACTATGCCCAAGGGCCAACCTTTAATGGCCATTGCTAAGCCTCGCTTGCCTAACCATATGTACCATTAGGGTTGTGGAAGATTTTCAATTCTCCCATGTAGTACAAAATTTACAAATTTAGTTCGCAAAATAAAAACCCTTTGCCTTAAATAAATAAATAAAAACCATTTAAAAATTAAGATAATTTCGTCTAGTATTTACTTGTACAACAAATTCTTTAAACTTTGCTCCTGGTTTTTGTATAATCTGCGGACAGATACCTTTGCCAGCGAGAACTTGACTTCCATTGATTTGACGAAATTGCTCAATTGACACAAAAGTTAGCCCTCCTGCATTATGAACCACCACGCTTGTCTTGTTTGATAGCTAATGAAACAAAACAAAAAACCGTAATTTTCTACTAATCAAATATAAAATTCTCAATTTTTCATCAATCGAAAAAAGTCTATATCTTTATGAAAAAAACAAACAAACAAACCCTAAATTTGGATTCTTTACAAGTAACATTGATTAAAGAAACCCATTATTATAGAATTTGGTTTCCCTTCCGTTTCCTACACTTTCTAAGCAACCAAACATAGAAATTAGGGTTTGGTTTTCACCTTGTAAACAAAATGGTCTTCTCCAACCTCATCCACCTCCTTCTTCAACCTCTTGGCCTGCTGCTGCTCACCATTCATATTTGTCTCCTCAAGCTCTTCTCCATATCTACCAAAACGAACGATCCAACTATTCTTATATACATAGAAGGTGGAGTGTTGCTTTCCCAATAGGTCCAGGAATCCTAACTAGTGAGCCTTAGGGATCGGAGGAGGTTGACCCAAAAAAAAAAAAACAAAAACATATGGGGTTCACAAAAAGCCCAATATAATAAGTTGCTCCTATGATCAGCATGCATCCATTTTTCAAAAGCAGCCTCTGATCTTGGGCATGGCTCAGACAGCAGATGCTCCATCTGAAAATGCTTTAGTATAGACTGCATCTGTTCTGCCCAGAGAAGGTAGTTCTTCCCATGGAAACAAGCAATCTCAAGAGGATTACATTTATGAACAGCAAGGCTAGTCTCCCCATCATGATAATAGAGTGTTCTTAAACGCAGCCTTTGATTGACGAATGCTTGGACATGGCTCAAAAAGTACATGTTCTAACCGCAGTTCTCTTAGCGTAGAAACCATATGTTCTGCCCAAGAATGATAATCCTTCCCATCGAAACGTTTGGAATTGAGGAGATTATATTTCTGAAGAGCAAGAGCACTGCATAGGTATCAAAACATGTTATTTTTCATAACTCTCTCTCTCTTCACCCCAACTTCTAATTTAAATTTTCACAATTTCTAAGAAAAAACCCCACTATCTTCTCAAACTACTCTTAAATACACCCTCAGTTGGAAAAAAATAAATAAAAGAGTTTTTATATTTAAACCCCATTATCTTCCTATTACAAACTATAGAAAAAAGTATATATCTAAACTGAATAGTGGGGAAAAGATGAAAAAGACCCCTATTTTTTGAGAAGAAGATGAAGGTTCCCGTGCTTTTGCCCCAAGACAGACAAACTCGCTAACTCTTACAGTATATCGTTTACTGTCAATAGAAAGAGATCCTAGATCAAATAAAGATTTTTAAATTAGAAATTAAATAAGAAGATATTTATTTGTATTGTAGACATGAAGGTGCAACTTACCTCGGCAATAACAAATTTCACTTACAGGAAGGTACATTAATCATCTACTGTTTACTTTTGAGCATATAAGAAGTCAAGTAAATATAAAATTTTAAATAAAAAAATAAGAACAATCAAGCAATCAACAAGCATTTCCATCAGCTCCCATATAGATTTTAAAGAGGGGGCTCCTCAATGTTTTATATCTTTAAAAAGAAGAATAATATGGCAATATGATATATATGAGTTTGTATTTTTCTAAACTTAATATGAAGAGTGGTGGGGTGTGTGTATAGATGTATTAGGGTTAAGTATTAAGTTGGACGACCTTTTTTGTTTTTTTACACAATAATAAAACTTAAAACTTAATGATTTAAGAATATTGAGGGGAACAAAGATAGGGTTTAAATAGAAAATTTCAAAAATATCAAAATTATTTAAGAATAAAATAACACGTGTTACACTTAAGCGTGACCAGCGAAACAAGACGTTATAAATAACGTACACTTATCGAAATGAAAATTGATAAAATAATATGAATATAAATATAAGGCATCCAAATATCCAATTCCTATTTGCATTTTCTACCTAACCGCGGAAATCAGATGGTCGATACACTTTGCATTTCGTAACATTCCAGAGCAATCACAGCCGTTGATTTCCGAACACGATCTGTCCTTCGACGATGGAATCGAAGGCAGATGATCGCCGGTGCAAGCGCAGCGATGGTCAAAAGTGGCGGTGCAGGGAAACGGCGTCGTTGGGGAAGTCGTACTGTGAAAAGCACTTGGCGCAGCTCAAGAGTAAGACTAAGAATAAGAACATTCAGAGAGAAAGACCGAACGGAGACAGCGATACCGATAATCCTATGAAGAACTGTGAAAAGCACTTGGCGCAGCTCAAGAATAAGACTAGGAATAAGAAAATTCAGAGAGAAAGATCAGACGGAGACAGCGGTTCCGAGAATCCTGTGAAGAGTTGCAAATTAAAGGAGGTGAAATATCCAAATTTTGATTATTTTTTCTCATTTTTTTTGGTGCTGCTCAAAGTTATCTGAAAAATGAACGAAAATGAAAATTTTGGGTTTTGTAGGAGAAGCCTAACAAGAAGAAGGAGCAGCGTGTGAGCTTGATGTGCCACCAGTGTCAGCGGAACGACAAGAGTGGCGTTGTCCACTGTTCTAATTGTAAGATAAAGCGATTTTGCTTCGAGTGCATTGAAAGATGGTAAGTAAGAACTAAGATGGTTGACAATTTTAATTTGAGTGAGCTCATTGTGTTTGCATTATTTGCATTTGTCCATAATTGCAAGCCTTTGTTATCTTTTGATGTATTGGTTTCGAATGATAAGGCATTTCATTAGTTTTTGGATTGTTCAATATTGAGATAGGTACCCTGGGAAGGCAAGAGAGGAAATAGCGAAGAATTGCCCATTTTGCTGTCGCAACTGCAACTGCAAAGATTGCTTGCGCCAGTTTATTAAGAAAGTGGGTTCTCTTTCCCGCAGTCTCTCTGCACTTTAATCTGAAACTACCAAGTTTTGAGTCTAATCTCTCTCTCCCTCCCCTATGGTTTTATTTGTTTCGACAGCCTTGCAACATGAAAGTTGAGCCCAGTGTCAAATTACAGCGGCTGAAGTACTTGCTATATAAAGCTTTACCTGTTCTGAGGCATATTCATACTGAGCAGAGCTTTGAACTAGAGATTGAAGCCAAAATACGAGGTGACCCTTTTTGAGATTCTAGTAAATGTAGTTTTTACTTCCTTGGCCGAGGATTGTTGTTTATCTCATTTTGTGTTTTGTTTTTTTGGTAGGTGTTCAGTTGAGTGAAATGGACATAACGAGAACTAAAATAGATCAAAGTGAACGTATGTACTGGTAAGTCCAGGCTCCCTGACAGTTAAACTGAGAAATGCATTTCGTTTAGCATCTTTTATCGAATATCTTTTGTCATTATGTCTGTAGTGAATCTACAAGAATTTGTGCTTAGTTTAAATTCCTGTCATTCAAGTGTTAGATACTACAATGAAATGTTTATAAGGACTAGAGAGGTCTTAGGTGTCAAGAAATGATTTTTTTGAGGCACCAAACTGTCTATGGTCTGTTCTCCACTTTCACTTCTTCTTCAAAGCTGAAGCAAAATCCATAAACATCAGTTGAATTGATAGAAAATGGTGGTCCTAGCTAAGTAATATTTTTGGTATGGTGTTTCCGACATCCCTGCCTGTTATCAATAAGAAGAATAGTAAATTGTTAGAGTTCTTTCACTAGACACATAGGAGGTTTAAAGTTGCGGCTGGACTCCCATATCTTACATGCATATCTTGATACCCTTTTCTTAATTAATGTCCTATTTCATATTCTTATTTATATGCAGTCCATAGATCGTGCACATGTTTTAGCAGAAAACATTTGTTTTTGTGTTTTTATTTATGGAACCTTCACATATTGTCATAACAATCCATGCGTTCTTGTATGACAGCGACAATTGCTATACATCTATTGTTGATTTCCACAGAAGCTGCCCCAACCTCTGTTGTTCCTACGATCTCTGTCTTACTTGTTGCCAAGAGCTAAGGAAAGGCTGCCAACCTGGAGGTAGTGAAGCAGAAACATCTCACCAACAATCAGTGGAAAGAGCTCAGAAACAAGTGACTAAAAGCGAGGACAATACTAATTTGAAAAGGAAAAGACATGGCTGGGTGAACCAAATTACCCTTGCTGCTGATGATTCTAAAACTGACGTGCCTCTTTCTTTTCCTAACTGGAGAGCTAATCCTGATGGGAGCATTCCATGTCCTCCAAAAGAATGTGGAGGTTGTGGCAAGGTAAAGCTGGAATTGAGGCGCAAATGTAAAGCTAATTGGGTAACAAAGCTGTTAAAAAGTGCAGAGGATGTTACTAGTGACTTCAAGAAGCAAGATATCGATATGTCTCAACGATGCTCCTGGTGCCAGCCGAATGATTCCGAGGAAAATAATGACCTACAGTCTGAAGTGAGGCAGGCGGCATTCAGGAAAAACAGTGATGATAACTTCTTATACTGTCCAAGTGCTGTTGACATTGCAGATGATGAAATTGAGCATTTTCAGAGGCACTGGATGAATGGGGAACCTGTGATAGTCAGAAATGTTCTTGACAAGACATCTGGTCTTAGTTGGGAACCTATGGTCATGTGGAGGGCTTTTAGAGAAACGGGTGCCAAGGTAAAGTTTAAAGAGGAGACACGAAGTGTGAAGGCCATTGACTGCTGGGATTGGTGTGAGGTAGCTATAAAAAACTAGCTAAATTACTCATAGATAATGAGAAGAGTTTTAAAACATCTGCTGCTATGAGAATTGAAATTCTTGACATTTCACTTTCATGTAGGTTGAAATTAATATTCACCAATTTTTCACGGGCTACTTAGAGGGTCGTGTGCATAAAAGTGGGTGGCCAGAGATGTTGAAATTGAAGGATTGGCCCTCATCAACTTTATTTGAGGAGCGACTGCCAAGGCATTGTGCTGAATTTATCGCAGCACTCCCCTACAGTGACTATACTGATCCAAAAGATTCAGGCATAGGTT
This sequence comes from Prunus fruticosa, assembly GCA_018703695.1. Classification (NCBI taxonomy): domain Eukaryota; kingdom Viridiplantae; phylum Streptophyta; class Magnoliopsida; order Rosales; family Rosaceae; genus Prunus; species Prunus fruticosa. The sequence continues at coordinate 48,587,477 of CM031918.1, read as the reverse complement.
GTCTCAATCTTGCTACAAAACTTCCTGTTGATTCATTGAAACCTGATATGGGACCGAAAACATACATTGCCTATGGATTTTCTGAAGAGCTTGGTAGAGGCGATTCAGTAACAAAGTTACACTGTGATATGTCTGATGCGGTAATGTTTTCTCACTACAATGTTTTTTATTAGGTCGTAAATGCCCGCTTAAGCTTGGGAGAGTTTGGTTTGACCATTTTGTTACTTTTATTATCCTTTTCTTGATGTGTCATCATGTTATCCAAATACCAAATTTGATTTGTGTTTTTTTTTTCAGCTGTTATCATGCACAAAGTTGGGTTATTTAAAAGATAAATTTTTTGTGGATGAGAATGACAGTTTCCCTCCCACACATTAGTCATGGAAGTTAGAAGGTCATCAACCTTTGGGTTTAGCAGTTAGTCTATCTTAAGACTAGGGTTACTTTCTCCGTCGGCTCCCAACACCCTGTTTCCAACTACACTGGATATAGCTTGCTTTCTTTCATTAGAAGTTCTTCTGGTTTTCTTCTTATGATCTTTACTTTGACCTCTCGGTTGATTTCTTTGAGTCAATACTTCAATCATTCTTTATGAATCTTCCTTATGAAGATATTGGTTATTGCTTTTCTGCTATGATTGGGCTCTTAAGGACACAAACTCATGTCCACCCAAGTTGTACGCTGCGTTGGATGCTTAAAATTAACCTACGTTCATTTGTGTTGAAAAAGTGCCAAATTATCTAGGTGTGGACTGTTTACACATGGTCATCATTTCCATAATTATCTCAATGGCCATGGTTCTTTTATAAGTGAAGATGAGTTCAAGTAAAGATGCTTCTGGCAGTTTACATGTCAGACATTCCATGTCCATGTGCTCAAATCATAGCTTTTGTGGCAATTCTGGCTTACTTCTCATGCTAGCTTCATCTACCTATGTGATATCACGGCTGTGTTCCATGTCATTGAACTTTCACCCGAATAATATTAATATTAAATTTTTTTTTCTCTTTCTTTCCTTTTTCATCTCATCATGCCTTAACAATTTACACTTGTGGCAGACTGACTACACTATAAATGCTAACTGGATTGGAACTTGGAGGTGGGATTAATTAGTGGAAGTTCTTTGAGATCTTGTACAAATTTATGTAACGTGAATATTGACTTATATGTTCTGTGGTTATTGAATTTGTAATTGTACTTCAAATGTCATTTAATATGGTCTAACAGTTTTTTTACACCGCTTTTTTAAATTTTATTTTATTCTATTTATACCTTCAATATAGTTATTTAAACAGGGTTTAACCAACAGTTATTTGATTTGGGATTAGGTAAACGTTCTGACTCACACAACAAAAGTGAAGATCGCTCCTTGGCAGCAGAAAAAAATAGAAGGTTTGCAGAGCAAGCATGAAGCTGAAGACTTGTGTGAACTCTACAATGAAAGAGATGACGACAATGGGAGAGTTAGAGGAAAATCGTTGAAGAAAACTCACAAACTGCAGATCATGAGTGCTGATTCTGCGGAATGTACTAAAAGTGAGAACATTGTGGAGAGTGGCCATCTAATGCCAAAACAGGAACAGTTGTCAGATTCCGTGGATCTAGGTGGCATTGTTGGACATGAAGAAACAGAGTATGTTTCGGAATCTCCTGATACTCCGAGTCTTGATCATCAGAGGAGTGAACGGATGCAATCCACCTTGCCTCATACAAATAAGGTTGAAGCAGAGCAAGAACATGTTCAATGTTCCAGCGACATGATGATTGGGAGGCTTGGTGGGAAAGATGCTTCAGGGTTTTGTTTCTCAGGCAATAATACAGTTGATGATATAAAAAGGTCAAACGTGAGGCAAACAAAGGATTCTCTTGAAAGTAATGATGGGTTAGACGCTGCCCATGGTGGTGCTGTTTGGGACATCTTTCGCAACCAGGATGTTCCCAAGTTAATAAAGTACTTGGATAAACACAAGAAAGAGTTTCGCCACATTAATAATCATCCTGTAGATTCTGTAAGTTTCAAGGCTAGTATTTGTCACTATGCTATATGTACATTGTACAGAGGGTTCCTGAGCATGTGTAATGCGTTTTGTCTTAGGTTGTTCATCCTATTCATGATCAGACTCTTTACTTAAATGAGAGACATAAGAAACAACTAAAGCAGGAGTTCAGTAAGAATCTTATCTAAGTTTTACTTCAATTAATCTTGATAAGTTGCAATCTTCGACTGTAATATAATTGATGTGTGATTTTAAATGCAGATGTGGAGCCTTGGACATTTACGCAATACCTCGGTGAGGCAGTTTTTATTCCCGCAGGATGTCCTCATCAAGTGAGAAATACACAAGTAAATACTAATTATACATTTTGAACAAATTATTCAATTTTTTGAAGTTATACCTTTCTGTTCTACACTGTATTAAAAATATTTGTGGCTTTCTTCTAGACTTCAATGATTTGGTTAAGTTCCTCTCTTATTAGTTTTCCCTCATTTGAATTTATTTTTATTTGATTCCTCTCAGTCTTGCATAAAGGTAGCACTTGATTTTGTATCTCCTGAGAGTCTTGAAGAATGTCTTCGATTGACTGAAGAGTTCCGTTTGCTCCCAAAAAACCATAGAGCCAAGGAAGACAAATTGGAGGTATCAATTTATTTTCATGTCTTTCACTACGTCATAAACATTGATTTTTCACATCTCAAGTATTCTACTTTTACTTATTGTAATAGAATACTGTTAAGGAGGCTGCCCAAATGCAATTGACAGTTTGTCTCTTCTTACTAGGGTTTCATGGTGATTAACGGACGTAATCCAAAATTTTAAAGTTCATGTATTTGTTTTTAATAGTAAAGGGAGAAGTTCGGGTTTTGATGTAACTTTTGAAATTTCAAATATGCCCTTTATTAAAATAAAATTGTAAAAAAAAGTAATTCTTATTTAAGAAGGGTAAAATAGTAAACTAATTTAATTAGATTAAAATAACTGCCGCTTTTTGTTTCTGCTAAATTTCATTTGTTCTTTAATACACAGTATAAAAAACCACTTGGCATGCATTGAAGCTTGTGTCAAGAGGCTAGTAACTATGTGATTAAAGGGATTTTGGTATTGATGTTGACTAGATTTTAGTTTAATTAGTCGACACTGTAAATTGTCCGCTGGTTACTTAACTCATAATTAGTAGTAGATTTTAGGCATAAATATACATTAAGAAAATGCACCTTAACTACACCATGAGTCCATGACTACCTTATGTACCTCTTTGGTTATGCTGGTTTCTCTTTCCTTGTTTAACAGGTGAGAAAGATGACACTTTATGCTGTAAGTTCAGCTCTAAGAGAAGCCGAAAGTTTGATGTCAAAGCTCGAGTAAGGTTCATTTTCTTTTCTTTGCTTTATATGTGCTGCTATGATTTGAATTGTAGTCAGCATCTTATTTCTCTTTATTAAGATGTGAGTGTGACATGTGAGCTGACAGAACCGCCTGTTAATTCACCTATCTTCTTTGGTTGCGAAAATGTCACATTCACACCTATGCTACGTGATTGTGTGTTGAGCGCGCACGCGCACACACACACACACACACATGCACAAAGAACACTTTCTTGCATTTTAACATATACTAGTCTCAGGAAAGAAAAAAATAAAGTAAATAGTTATCCTATGATTACTGTCGAGGGCAGGAAAATAATATTAACCTGTCCTGGGTACTAATAGGATGCCCTAATGCGTTACAAAATTTCACTTTAGCCAATGATTATTACTTGACCTAGATTCTTAACTACTAATCTCTCCACCCTTGTTTCTACTGTATTGGAAAGTATTATTTGTTGAATGTCATTGTAAACCTTCGTTTGGTGTGTATTTTCTTCCTCTTCCATATCATTACCCTTTTTTCCCGAGTGGGAAAATCTAGACCTCTGGCTTGATTACTTTTTATGGGTCTAGATTTGAATATATGGCTAACATTTGTTCTAAGGCATGAATTAGATCTTGGTTGGTCCTTGGTACTGTTGCTGCATTATTGATGGTCCTTTTTATATAAGAGAGATGGTGAACCATTTGATTGACCAAAAAAGGTCAATACCATATAAGTTTCAGGTTTCTTTGAAATAAACTATTAACTTTGTTCTTTTGGTATGAAGTGATAAGAATTGAAGACGCGAGCTTGTGCTTGACAGTATGAGATATATCATTCCACTAGATAATGGCCCCTCAGGACAGATGAAAGAACCAAACTATGGGATCACAACACTATCTTTCTGAGTAAAGGATTGTCAAACTTTCCAGGTCAACGGGCAGAGGGCCCACTCCAACAACACCGATACTGCCCCACTTAACCACCTGCACAATCCTCAGGTGTGGGGTTTTATCACAAAAGGCCTCGGTATTAGTTAGAGTAGGGTATTTCTATTTAAACCACTATTTTTCCTTCCCTCTATCCGATGTGGGACAATTGGTTTCCAACACTCCCCCGCACGTGAGACCCCATTTTGTGGGTCACACGTGGAGATCCACACATCGGCAACCACGTGGAGCCATGTAGGGACTCACCCATCGCACGGGGCCAAACGAGGACCCACCCATCACGTGGCACCTTTGGCCTACGTGGAGCCAAACGGGGACTCACCCATCGCGCGGGGCCAAACGGGGACCCACCCATCACGTGGCAAGTACGGGCCCGCAACCCCCTCTGATACCATGTCAAACTTTCCAGGTAAACGGGCCGAGGGCCCACTCCAACAACACCGAGACTGTCCCCACTTAACCACCTACACAATCCTCAGGTGTGGGGTTTTATCACAAAAGGCCTCGGTATTAGTTAGAGTGGGGTATTTCTATTTAAACCACTATTTTTCCTTCCCTCTATCCGATGTGGGACAATTGGTTTCCAACATGCACGTCCATGAAGAAATTCTCTTACATTATGATTTATCTCCATCTCCTTAAGGAGATATGTGATCATTTTATTATGTTCCTCAAAATTCGAAGGAAGTGGTTACTTTGAGTAAAATGGAATCTAAAGAACCACGTGAAGTTAGAAGATATATCAAGAGGGAAGAAGCTGGTGGGTACAAGCATATCATACGTAATGCAGAAAATCAGTTGATTTATTAGGTGGATACAGGCAGCCCTTCTTATCGACTTACAAGGTAGATCACGGAGCAGAATGATATTATGCTAGATTAGTAGTTGTAGGTGTTTCACATATTACTATTAGTCAGATTAAGGGCCTGGTTGGGGTAACTTCTGGGTGTCCAAAAGCACTTTTGTGGAGTTCTTTAGTTGTACCATGTGAAGGGCTTTCATGCTTCAATTAAAGTTTATAAAAAAGGATATCTTGAAGAGGGTAAAGGTTGAGCCAAAACCAAAGCCCAAAAAGAAAGCTTATGTTCCCAAGTACTTATGGTTTGTTTTGCATACCAGTGACAAGGATCAATTAGGAAATGCTTTTGTATGAAGCGCTCTTACTCAATAAAGCTTTTGTTAGTAGCGGTTTTATTAGAAGAAAATGAAAAATTTCTTGTAAAATTCAAGTCTTCCTGCATATTCACTTGGAAGGGCTTCCTCAGATAGGTACATATCTAGGGACCTCTACAAGGGCTTCTGTGATTCCCAAGAGCACCTTTTGTCTATTTCTGCTATAGAAAGTACTTTTTGCCAAAATCCAAAAGCAATGTGGAACAAGCTCCGAGTCTTTTCCAGGGAAGTACATTTGAAATATGGGCTTCTCCAAGAAGCAAACTTTTAGCTTTTGGAGAACATAAATTTTTTTTTGGCTGTGTGAATGAATTTAGAAATGTTTTTCTTTCCTAGTAATATAGTAGTTTTATGTCTATAATTTTAATTAAAGTGAGTTAGGCTCTATATTAAGGGATAGTCCCTCCATTTGAAATTCAAATAAGGTAAGGATCTAGAGGGATGCATAAATTACTGGATTTATCAATCAAATATTGGCTCCGAGAAGTTAAATGGTATGTTTTAAAGTATGTCATTTTTTGAAAGGTGGGTCATACCATGTCAGCATGATGACATCGTTTTACACTTCTTTTGTCATTGATACAAGCGAAGCGATATTGGGGGAAGGGGGAATCGAACCTAGGACCTCAGGTGTAGGGTTAAATGCTCTTAACCACTTGAGCTACAAGCCCTTTGCATTCTACACTATTTTTTTAATTATATATATAATATTGAACACATTGGCATTGTTTGAAGACCTTGGTCAAGTTATCTAGTGGTTCAACCAAGCAGGTTTTCTTACAACTGCTCCGACCCCAACACTCAAGACTCCACGAAGCCACAAGAGTCTGTATGTGTTCATAAGGTGTGGCTTGGATTGTGTCTCGTTCATTATCACAAAGTATAGAGTTTCTTCTTACGGATAACCTAGCATTCCCTTGTTGATGCATACTTTGTGCAGCCACAGTTTTTCTTTGAGAAGGAGAACATTATACTTGTTTCATAATCTTGACCCACATTCTCATTTGAGATGTCATATGGTCTCAACCCATTCTTGGTTCATTCCCAACTTTGGCTTTTGGATGAGGAAGTTTAAGAGTATTAATGATTTTTAAAATGATGGATTTGTAAATACGAAACATAAAATTTATTTTGATGGATGTATCAAACTATAAATGAGTACAAACGTGGGTTAGGCCAGTTGGTCAAGGCAATATGTCCACCCTCTTGTACCGGAGTTTGATACCCCTCCCTGTATTATAGTAGTTTAGAATATCGCTTGTAAAAAGAAAAAAAAAATCTATAAATGAGTAGTAGCGGGTGTGGTGGCAATGGTAGGGGTGGTGGCAATGATGGTGGAGGTAAGTGGTGGTGGTGGTGATTATGGTTATATTGTTTTTCTTCTCAAAACTGAATTGTCTTGAGGTTTTGGAAATGACACCTCTTCACGTGGATTTAAACATGGGATTTATGACTAAATTCCAAGGTTTTTTGAACCGCGTAGAAGTTATACATTTCCTTGATTATACGTAAGGAAATTAGCATATGTCATTTTAGAAGTTCTGGGTTTTGTTCAAATTCTATGTTTTACATTCTCCATCCAAAAACATTGTAACATTTTAAAATTTTCAGACTTAGTCGTTTAATATAATACCGGAGCTCTGACTGCAAGAGGTTCTGGGTTCGAAATCTCCAAACGAAATCCCTCACCTATTTGTTAATTTGCAAGGTGGAGGATGAGGTTGTACATTTATGTTTCTCTATGCCTGCATTTGTTCGACGTGTTTACGCGTTGTAGGATGGAGCTGCATGTAAGGGACTATGTGAATGAGGGCGTTGGTTTTGCATACATTGTTGGCCCACTCCCTAACAGTTTAAGCTTTTGGGGTTTAGTGGTTGCCCAACATACTAGTAGCCAGACAATTGTTTGGTTATGCTGTGTGCCTATTGAAGTCAATCTTGAAGGAGTTGCTGCTTTGTGGAGACTTCATTGACAATGTTGGAGCTGCTCCATGAACAACCTTGGTTGTGAAGCCCCCAACAATCAATGAAGACGAGAAAAGTTGTTTTCAAAAGCAAAAGTGGAAAGTATCTACAGTAGATATGAATGGGAGCATATGGTGGCAATCAAACACAAATACAATGAAAACGTTGTATGGCAAGCATGCTGATAACTTCCCCCGTGTAAGTATAGTCAGTTTTAGTACCTAGATTTTGGTTATATAATCTTCAATGTTCATAATATCATAAGAATTTAATAAATCATTCAGTGTTGAATCGAAATGTAGTGATCTCCTAAAAAACTCATGTACCTGAGGTTCTGTGTTTGAATATGATATACGAAACTCATGCACACTACAATGATGTTAGGACTTGGATCCAGGACCTTACCTGAGAGAACAATTAGTTCAAACTCCTATACTAGTGGGTCCTTTGCAAACTATATCATCTTTTAACTGGACTGATTTGTTGTGACTACTACGTGGCAAGGAACAGTCGACACAAGTTTCTCCTCGATGGGGGGATAATGTACACATATCACATTAATTTGTTGACCAATAGTAGCTCGACTCTTAATTGTGCTCTCATTGCATAGCATATTTTGATTTGACAAATAGTTTTTAATATCTTAAAAGATTTATGTTCTTTTCTATTGAACTTTGTTTTTTCCATGCACTAACGAATGGCATGGCTTTTCTTGTAGTACATCAAACCCATTGAAAATTGAAGAGGAGGAGTAACCAGTTGGGCAAGAACTACAAGGCTTCTAATCTACTTTTGTATGATCTCATTAAAAATAACAGAATTTTATGTATTCACAGAAGGCGTCGTGTATAAGGCTTTGCTAATTGCGTACTTGCAAAAACAACTTTAAGTTACTAGCTGTTACACCCTTTGCTCCCCTGAAGGTTAGATTTTTCTCTAGAAAAGTTCTCATTTGTTGTCTTTATGGCATTCAACAATCCACATGAGGTCAATCTAGCGCCCATGAAAGTAAAAGATGAGTCCACCAAGGTCTGCATAAAAAAAAAAAATTACAAAGGTTAACTTGTTTGTTAGACTTGCAAATGACTCAATAAAATACGTCACGAGTATAATATTATACATGTATTATTCTACAAATTTTCTTAAAAATATACGATGAAAAATCCGGCCATTGTAAAAAATTTGAATTTATATTCAAATTTGTTATTTGTTGTTCTTTTCTCAATGATACGTGAAAAATGTGTATTATTGTAAAAATATTCAAGAAAAATGTTTATTATTCGTGAAAAATACTTCAATATGCATATAATATGTGAATAATACGTTTGCTTTAAAAAAGAAGGCGTAATTTTTCGTATTTTTTTTGTTCATATTTTTTAGACTTATACGGAAACGGAAGTATTTTTTCGAAAATACGTTTGCTATATCTATATATCTTTCACTTCTATTTTGGCCCACTTTTAGTTCCTATTGGGCCTCTCCTCTGCGCAAAGCCCTCTTGTCTGAAAAATGCAGAGCAAACGCAGAAGGTACATGCTCTTCGCCAATAGCTGCTTTCACTAAGGTACGTGCTTTTCCCAATCTTTGCATGGCTTCGAGCTCTCTATAATTTCCTCACACTGCTTCTCTCTTGTAATGAATACGGAATTCTTAAAATAATTTTTCCCGTCTGAAATTCGAAGTTTCATGTTTTTTTTAGATGATGACCTCAAAGTGTTTGTTAAATTGCCTGACTAAGTAAGAACTGGGTTTTATCATTTATGTATCTCATATACTCAATCATTCATATTTGTAGCAAATGTTGCTTCCAAAATGTTAGGCAGCTAATTTCAGTATGTTTTTTACCTTTCTACATTTTTGAGAAGCCAAATAGAGTTGGATATTTTTCCGATACTTGCAGCTGAAATTCCGAATCTAGATTCTGCCGGCCATGTTTCTTCGGAGACTTGCAGTAGCATCTTCTCGCTCGAGAAGGTTTCTTAGCAGTAATAGCAGCCATGATCTTGCAAGAACTATTGCTGAGCTTAATAAGGTAAAATATTGTTTATGCTGCATATGTACAGAGTCTGTTGGTTCTTATTTCCAGCTGCTTTGAATGATTTGAAAAAAATTGAATACTGGGTTAGGAAATCAGTTGCCTGCCTTTGTTTTCTTTGCTATTAGATTCAACTAATATGATGCACTATAACAGACAATGAGGATAGAAATGCACCACTGCTTATTTGCTTCAGAGTAATTGGTTACTTATATTCAAAAGAATAATGCAGAAAAAGGACTTGAGCCTCTATGGAAAAAAAAGAAAGGAGACCTGTCTGATACATTATTGCGCTCAAACAGATAATTCCAGTGTTTGAAGTTATCTTCTGTTATCAGATTCGAGCTTTAGCGTTTATCTCAAGAAATATTTCGTAGTTGTTTATAATTGCTCAGTATCTAATGTGAAAAGTTATATTTTTTGAAGAAAATTCATTAAGGCATGTTGAACGTACTTCCATATGTTAACTATAATCCTGGTTTCAGGAAATGGAATCCGTGTTTGGTGAACCTCCAGCAAATGGGCCTGCCAGTTCTCCGAGTAATGATTTTATGCCTCAAGAACCCCAGTTAGCACCTCAAGAAAAAGTCGAAAGTGAACTTGGCCTAACCCACATTGGCAATAAAGGGGAAGCCCAAATGGTGGATGTTTCTCCCAAAGAAAGCAGTAAGAGAACTGCCATTTCTAGTGGCAAGGTAATTCTTGGAAAGCAGGTGTTTGATTTGGTCTTAGCTAACCAGATGGCCAAGGGTGATGTCCTCAGTGTGGCAAAACTTGCTGGAATAAGTGGGGCAAAGCACACAAGTAGTCTCATCCCACTATGCCACAACATACCACTGACCCATGTTCGTGTGGATCTGACACTAAATCCCAAGGATTTCAGTGTGGATATTGAGGCAGAAGCCAGTTCAACAGGGAAAACTGGGGTTGAGATGGAAGCAATGACAGCAGTGAGTGTTACTGGCCTAACAGTCTATGATATGTGCAAAGCTGCCTCAAAGTCTATACAGATCACCGATATACGACTCGAGAGTAAAACTGGTGGGAAGAGTGGGGACTGGTCCAGGAAGGAGTAAGTGCAAGATGTCACTATCTGCAGGTTAATGCTTTAGTGAAAGATGCCACATTGTAATGGAAGTTCTCCATTTTGGATGAAATGGAATACGAATTGGATATGACCTTTGACAAAGCTAGTGTGAATTTCTCAACTTTTTTTCTTTTGCTCAGAGGAAAAAAGAAGAAGATCACTAGCTGCAGTATCATTGAATTTAACTTGGGTGTTTGGAAAAGGTTATCTTGTTGGGTATGCAGATCTGTCTTTTGTTGCCTAAATTTTAAGCCTGCAATGCTTTATTGAGTCTCTGCCACGCTTTTATGCTCTTTCCAGTTGCTGGTTCCTCTTTTTTTCTTGCTCTTTTTAGCTTTAGTGCTTTCCCCACGCGGTTATTCAAGTAAGCTTCAATTATAAGGTTTGCTCATATTGGCGCAGGGCCATGGCCCTACTCTTTAACTCTTCAGCGTAACCATCCTTCAGAAACCCTTTTCTCTTTCATTTTTTTTAAGGTGACAATGTTCACTAGTTATAATTTATTTCAAATTCTTAATCCTGACACTTATATCTGCATAAAACCAAATATATTTTTCATCATTTTCATTCCCTTTCTCAACCGAGAACCAAACTATGCAACTGAATTGTAGATCAATTTTTTCGTCGACACGGTCTAACCAAGTTGAAAAATGCCTTGATTTGTAGACCATTAGTCTCAAGTTCAAATTCTCATAAAACCTTCACAGTGTGTGACAATGTACATCCATTTTCTATATTTTGTTTTGAAGACTCGAAAATAAATATTTTACTCATATTGGCCTATTGTTGAAACCACCATGTGAAGCTCTAGTTCGAAAGTTCGAAACTTTGCAAGACAAATCTGGTACTTATATTCTGTACTTCATTAGGTTTTTATATATATTTATATGTACATATTAATTTGAAAATAAAATCAAAGAAGGGATAGAGAGTCACGGGGAAACACCAAGAAGCTCTGTGACAAACAAGCATGGAGGAGGCATGAATTTCTTGAGACTCTTATATAATATTATGCCTTCCTATATTTCTGGCTTGACCCCCCAAAAGCACAATCAATGGCAATGGCTGCATGGGAATTTCATGTTTTCATTTTCCAAAGTCAAACCCTAAGGTATAATGATCTGAATGGTTAGATATGATTAAATGATGCATCAGGATTCATGGGTCATCTCATGACCAACCCACATTAAATCCTGCCGAGATTGTTGGAATTTGGTCACGGCAATCGGCAAGTCCACCATGCAATTTTCTTTATTTTTTACTGTACACACCCGTGATATTGATTACCACAGCCAGTACAATTCGATGAATAAACACCATCTTCCATCTTAGATCGAGTAATTAGAACTAACAAGGTAGAATGGGCATATGCGTTGACTAAGACACTGTATTCACCCTCTTATACTCGAGTTCGATTTCAATATACTTAAAGTAAGATGATGAAAAAAATTCTTCTTTTATCATAATGTCCCATTAAATACAACATGACTCCAATGAAAAATGATCGCACGATAAAAACAAATATAAGAATAGGAACGCCTTGTCTTAATCAAATATTAAAATCATTCCATTACTAGTCTAGTAGTCTCAAAGTGGTCCTGGCCAGCTCAAACTCACCAATTAATCTTTGTTGATATAAATAAAGCATTCATTAACAATACTTAATACAAACCCAACTTTCACCAGCCCAAAGCAAATGAACTCGGGATATTTGTTTGCCCCCACTTAAACCCCAGGGACACTTTTGTCCTTTCACTTACATGTCATAAATAAAATTAGTTGAAGGATAAACTTCCATCTAATTCCACAAATCATATTTAAGTTCTAACTAAATTTGTTTAGGTTTTTAATTTGTGAAAAATTTATTAACTAATATATATTTTTTCTTTTCTTCCTTCGTAGATAAACACAATAAACCTGACAATCTGACATCTTTACCCCGAACCAAAAAACTGATTAACTTCAGCCTCTGCAGAACTGCCTTTTTCAGAATTCACACACTCACTCTCACTCTCATTCCAATTATTTATACTCTCCTCTCTCCCCATCCCTAAACTCCATTTCCTCTCTCTCTCTCTCTCAACTCTGCGATCCAAAATGGAAGGGAAAGCAAAACTTGGCCTTCTCTTCTTTCCCTCACCGCCATTTTCCTCTCTCTCTCCACCGCCCTGGAGCACCAGACCCTCCTCCTCAACCCCCTACCCAACCCACCCATCCTCTCATGGCCCGAATCCGTGTCCGAGACCGTACAACCTGACCCGACAACCAGCACGGACCCCAACACTCTGTCCGTACAGTTGCACCACTTGGACGCCTTGTCCTTCAACAAGACCCCCTCCCAACTCTTCAACCTCCGCCTTCAGCGCGACGCCGTCCGCGTCAAAACCCTAACCTCGATCGCCGCAGCCGCCGCGTCGCCGAATAGAACAGCCAGAGACGGTCGCGTACCCGTCATGGGTTTCAGCAGCTCCATCGTCTCGGGACTCGCGCAGGGCAGCGGCGAGTACTTCACGCGCCTCGGCGTCGGCACGCCTCCCAAGTACGTCTACATGGTGCTCGACACCGGAAGCGACGTCGTTTGGCTCCAATGCGCTCCCTGCAAGCGCTGCTATTCCCAGACCGACCCGGTCTTCGACCCGAGGAAATCGGGAACCTTCTCCACCATCCCCTGTGGTCCCCCCTCTGCCGGAAGCTCGACTCCCCGGGCTGCAAATCCAGGAAGACCTGCCAATACCAAGTCTCCTACGGCGACGGTTCGTTCACTTTCGGCGATTTCTCCACCGAAACGCTGACATTTCGAGGCACCAAAGTGGGACGCGTGGCGCTCGGATGCGGTCACGACAACGAGGGCTTGTTTGTCGGTGCGGCGGGGCTTTTGGGGCTCGGCCGGGGTAAGTTATCATTTCCTACCCAGACCGGGGTCCGGTTCAACAAGAAATTCTCCTACTGTCTAGTGGACCGGTCGGCTTCGTCCAAACCGTCCTCCGTCGTCTTCGGTGACTCGTCCGTTTCTCGGACCGCCCGGTTCACTCCGCTCCTCGCGAACCCGAAACTGGACACGTTTTACTACGTCGAGCTCATCGGTATCAGTGTCGGCGGGACACGTGTCCGGGGAATCACGGCGTCGCTTTTCAAGCTCGACGCGGCTGGAAACGGAGGTGTCATTCTGGATTCGGGTACGTCCGTGACCCGCTTGACCCGAGCCGCTTACAATTCTCTCCGTGATGCTTTCCGGGCCGGGACTACGGGTCTGAAGCGGGCGCCCGAGTTCTCTCTGTTCGACACGTGTTTCGACTTGTCGGGTAGAAGCGAGGTGAAAGTCCCGACCGTGGTGCTGCATTTCCGAAACGCTGACGTTTCGCTGCCGGCCACGAACTACTTGATCCCCGTGGACAGTAGCGGGAGCTTCTGCTTTGCGTTCGCTGGTACGATGGGCGGGTTGTCCATAATCGGTAACATCCAGCAGCAGGGGTTCCGGGTGGTGTATGACCTGGCAAGCTATCGGGTCGGGTTTGCCCCACGTGGGTGCGCTTGAGTAATTTTGGTAGTGGCGTAATGAGAAACAGAAAAAGCCCTCCTTTCCTTTCCCCGTTTTATTTTAATTTTAATTTTTGCTTTATTTTATTTTATTTATAAAATCAAAGCGGGAAGAGCAAACCTTCCTTCCTTGCATTAGGATTATGATCTGATGATGAATGAAAGAATAGGATTTTGAGATGTTTGTGTTGTTTCTCGTATTGTATTATCCACTTCAACAATTATTATTTAACCAAGGTGATTTTGAATCTTCGTAATAGCTGAGATTAAATAAATCATGTTCCTTTTTTCTTCTTTCTAATAAACACACCATCTTTGACTCGTAATGACAGTTTTATTTGCATTCTCATGTGAAATTACCACCTACACTACACCCTTATTGTTCAAGGTTTATTTATGAGATTAGAACTCGTGTGAAACAGTTGTGTTACGGTCAATCGCGTGTCAACAGTCAGAAATCACTCCTTGATCCCGTTGTATTGAGGAAGGTATTTTTGGAATTTGGGGGTGTTTTGATTGATAATGTGAAGAAAATGAGTAGTGAATAAGAAAAGAGGCCGTCATCATCTCATGATCTAAAAGAATAGAGGCTCGAGGTGTAAAGTCAAATAAGCACATGGACTTTCTACTTTTATAGACAAAACACGGTGTCATTTTCTCAATCTCGTCGGTTACCTCACTATACGATCACGTACAATCGGCTTGTCTCTTTGTGACGATATTTCTCTTCTCTCACTTTGTTTGGTTTGGTGTGTGTGTGTGGAGAGAGAGAGAGAGAGAGAGATGATAAGTGCGCTTTCATTTGGAAATTACAATCAATAATAACACACAGCGTGGATGGAAAGAAAGAGTGAAAAAAATTTGTCAAAAAAGTTAGTGGCGGTAGGTTTGGATAGGAAAGAGCATGGCAAATGCCAATTCTCTTCTCTCTCTTTCTATCTCTCTCCCCCCTCCTTTTAAGATATGTTGTTGGGGTCTAGCTGCAAAACAAAACATTAAAGTTAAAGGTGTGCGTGGACACAAGACAAGTACAGCAACATCCTTGATGAAATTGCAATTATGAATGCACAACTCTGCAACATGGGTTCTCTCGTCGCTTTCAAAAAATTAGATATTGACCCTACCAATGATGTAGTAATGTTGTTGGTGAAAATTGTTCGAGTAAATGGTTGGTTTGGTGCCCTCCTCTCCTAGTTGCATAATTTGGACATGGCTAATGGGTTGAGCTAGTGGGGAAAAACGTATGTACTGATTGGACAATTGTTCTTACAAAACTTATAAAGTACACACATCACATGATGTGTGTTTTACGAACAATTGTCGCATAAATCTAGGGCATGTAAGATTCTCTCGAGCTAGTGATATGACAACTGTAGTTTGTAGATGTATGTAGATTCATTAGACCTCGACCAGAAAAGTTTTCATTTATAAAATCACTTACAATTATCTTAAATAGTTCATACTTAGTTAAATTCTTGATTGATACTGGCAAAATTAGTAACAACATATGAGAAAGTATTCATTTGTAGAAACCACACACAAAAATTTTAAGTAGTCATTAATTGATTGAATTCTCGATTAATACTGACAAAATTATCAGCTGATCCGGAAAACGTCCACTCACAGAAATCTTAAGTAGTTGTGCTCAATTAAATTGTTAACATGTACCAATAACATTACCGAACGTGCGCATCGAAGTGTTCATTTGTAGAACCATTCACCGCTTCATCTTAACTTTTCCATTGTTATTCTAATTGCAGCACTAAGTGTAGCATAAACCATCTAACCAGATAATTTGATCTAGGAAGAGATGACTAAATTAGAACATATGCACGCACATGGCTTGCTTTTGCTTCAATACCACATCATGGTCCACGTACAATGTTGGGAGATTTCGGACAAGGATTTTATATTATTTCGGACCAAATGAGAATTCATGAAGATCTAGAAGAAAAATGAATAATCCTTTACATTGTATTGGTTTTCAGATATTATTTATTAAATTAGACACGTGGAAGAACAAGAGAGGAACCTACATCCTAAATATCCTGTCCCCAACACATGTGGCCATTGGTCGTCCATGTGCCACAGATCAAAGAGTAATTTTATTTTTTGCGTCAAAAGATCAATGAGTGTATGATCCCATCTTTTGCTGAGTCAACCAAGTAATCTCATGCATAAATTATTTTATTTTGGGTACTAAACTATCTTCGAGTAGGACCCGAACTTGGATGCAAAGGGAGAGTTCACTATTCTGATTAACCGATCACCTGATCAATTTTCGACCAAAAAAAATCAAATCCATGTCCACTTGATCAATTTTTCAATGTTAATCGCACCATCACGTAGAAAACATATTGAAATTGGAAATGCATTGATGGGATTGATTTTTTGGGCTTGGATTTGGAATGGGCTATAATCCCTAGTTGGGGGTTTCATAGCAGGTTTGGTGAAGGAGGCCCATTGTGAAAATTTCTCATTGTGTTTTAATTATGTACATTCTAAAGAAAAAAGAGAAGAAATTGAAGTTGAAAATTAGAACAAAATAATTTTTTTTATCTATATATATCTATATATAAAAAGCAAAAGGCAGAGAATGGTGAAATATTCAAAATACCAAAAAATGCCATTGGTTAATGCAAACATTAAGAATTGAAATTATTAATTAAATGAGGATAATATGGTAAATTCACATTTTTTCATATTTAAAAAAATTAAAATTAAAAAAAAAAATGGAATAATGGATCCTATTTTTATGGAAAACAACTACCCATTATCTTTTTTTTAATTCTAAAATAAAATTTTAATTTTTTTAAAAAAAAAGCCCTCGCAGGCGCGGAAGCGCGTAAGAGAGAGGCTAGTATATATATATATATATATATATATATATATATATAAAGCAAAAGGCAGAGAATGGTGAAACATTCAAAATACCAGAAAATGCTATTGGTTAATGCAAACATTAAGAGTTGAAATTATTAATTAAATGAGGATAATATGTTCACACTTTTCATATTTAAAAAATTAAAATTAAAAGAAAATTCAGATAATGGATCATATTTTTATGGAACACAACTAACCATTCTTTTTTTTAATTCTAAAATAAATTTAAATTTTTTTAAAAAAAACCTCTCGCAAGCGCGGAAGCGAGTGCGGAGAGGCTAGTAGTAATAAAAAAAATAATTAATAAGAAATTTTATGACAATTTTTCTCTTAATATTCTTATTTATTAATATTATTTTTCTTTTTCATTTAATTGGATTAATTTATCTCTCATTTTATTGGGGCCTTTTATAGCAAAGACCCTTTATCTTTTGCGTCCCTCTTAACTTTCAGATTTTGACATTTCACCCCTTCCTTCCTCAGCGCGAAAATACCCCAAAAGACAGACTATATATCATCCTAAAATTTTGAAAATTCAAAGAAGCTATCTTTTTCTGCGTGGCTGAATTGAAAAATGGAAGAAGAGGGAGGAGGGAAGGTGAGGGTTTTGATAGAGAAGGCAACGACCTCGACCGAACCAGAGGTGGACCCGCGCCTCCTCAAGGCCATCAAGTCGGTGGTACGCCGCTCCGATTCGGAGCTCCGACTCGCCGCCCATATTCTCATGGATCTTATGAAGCGCGAGCACTCTCAGGTCCTTTGTATTTATATAATTTCTCTTTCTTCGATAAAAGAATTGATCTTTAGTTTCAGTTCTGCGTTTCTGATTGAAATTTATGTAGTGTATTTTGGCTAGGGTTTATTTATAAAATTGCGATGCACAATTCGAGAGGTTGTCAAATTAGATTTCTTTTGCTTTTTCATTTTGCTGAAATTTTAAGGAAATAAAGATATAGCCTTGGATAGTATGTTATGCTCCATCACTCTGTATTCAATTTTGTTGGAAATTTTTGTTTGATGTGTGTGTGTGTTAAAATTGTAGGGTTTTATATTGCTTCTGTATGATGATTTTTGGGAGAGAAGAAGTTTTTGCTAAAGTAAAAATTTTGCAGGTCCGGTACCTCACACTTCTTATAATCGATGAGCTTTTTATGAGGTCAAAGCTTTTTAGAACCCTTGTTGTGGAGAGTTTGGATCAGTTATTGACTTTGAGTGTCGGATTTAGAAACAATTCGCCACTCCCAGGTCCGACAAATGTTGCGACTGCTCTGCGTTCGAAGGCAATTGAGTTTTTGGAGAAGTGGAATGCTTCATTTGGGATACATTATAGGCAGATTAGATTAGGATTTGATTACCTTAAAAACACGCTTAAGTATCAATTCCCAAATCTACAGGCAAATGCGGCTCGGCTTCAGCAGGAAAGAAGGGAAAGGGAGAAGAAGTCGAAAGAGATCTTATTGAACAAGTTTGAGACTTTGAAAAAGAATTTTGCATCAATGAAGGAAGAAATACAGTCAACAGCTGATGAGATTGGGGAGTGTTTAGAAATTGTACGTGCTAAAGAGGAACTTTTGTGTCCTTTAGATGATGAAGATATGGAAGAGTTTCATTCTTATGAGTTCCGGCAGTTGCGCTTACATTCGTTGGAAGAAGCAGAGAAAATTCATGAGAATAGTGAAAACAAAGTAGTTTTTGATGCACTGAGAGAGCTTTACAAGCTATTGGTAATGAAGCATTTGGTTGCAGTGCAAGAATGGATCTCTGTTCTTGTAAGGGTTGAACTGACTGATAACAGGGCCAGAGATTCCTATTTGAAGGAGTTCATTGATATCCGGAATCATGTTCGATCAGTGAAGAAGAAGTGTGAAGAATCGGGTTGTGCTATTCCAAACACTACAAATCATGAAGAAGAAGATTTTTGGGAGGAAGGCAAGGTTGGATCAATTGAGAGTAAGAGTTCTAGTATTCCCAATAACAGAACTGAAGATTCAGTGGCATCAACTTCTAAGGAGGTACTAGACAGAGTTCCTGAATGCCATGCTAATGAGAGAGATGGCAATAAAAGGCTCAGTCGTAAAGATGGAGCAACCAATTCAGACCCTTTGAGGAGTAAGCTTTTGGCTGAAGCTCCAGAGGTGAATTGGGGCTCTTATTTGGACAACTGGGGTTCAAAGAGGGATGTATTGGCTAACCATCGGGGATTGGAGCTTGAAAGTCATTGGGGCAGGGTGGATCAGGACACAGTTATCCCAGCAGAAAAGATTGCGGAATTAAATCTTCAGACTACTCTATACAAAGAACAGCAGGTTGAAATTCAACCATGCCGAGCTCCTCTAAGCAAAGGAGAACTTTGTCAGAGAAGAGATTTGAGAACTTGCCCATTTCATGGACCTATTATACCCAGAGATGATGAGGGAAAGCCACTCAATCAGAACCCTTCAAAAGATGAGAAAACTCCTGATTTAGGCACCGATATAGTGGAGCAGTTAGCGAAACAAGCCGTGAAGAATGTTCGTGAAAAAGATAAAGAGTTGGCAAGGAAGAGAGAAATAGATAAAAAGTCACTGAAGCGTGCAAAGCTTGCAAAAGTACGAGAACACAATGAAGCAGTTTTACGTGATGCTGCAATGGCTTCAACTTCTAGATCTGCGGATATTGGAGAAGATTGGGTGGCAACTAATGGTGAGAACCGATCATCCAGAAACAAAAAGAAAGCCCTTGCCTCAATGCTGCAGAAGAAAGAGACACCAAAAGACAGATTAGCTCAGAGGCTTTTAAATACTCGTGCAAGTGCTGCCACTGTAAGACAGCTTACATTGGGTGAGGATGCAAATTACAGAGAAGCCTTCCCGAATCAGTGGTAACTGGACACTTTGTTTCTGTGCTTGTGGTCTAATTGAGAGAATTAATAGCCTGATCGAAAAATGAGCAGTTGGTGGTGCAATGCAATGGGATAGACCAGATTCCACTTTCCTGTCTACTGAAGAGTGTTACTGATTGATTTGTTTGGTTTTTGCAAATCGGTTTTTGCCGGTTTTGTAACATATGTTAATTTTTCGTATTTTAATTCTTTCGAAATGTATGCATAAAAGGGAGGTGAATAAATAAGAAGTTGGAAGTAATTGCTAATGGTGGGTGAAGGCTTCTGAATCTCCATATTCTGCTACTCTTATCATCACCTCGTAAGTTTTGTTGCTTCCTTTGGCTGTTGTTGAATCATTGACAATTACAGCCATATAAGAATAAGTTAAGTGTCATTGTTGCCTTGTTCAGTTTGGTTATGCTATCCACAGACAAAGAATCATAACCGAAGAGATAAGTCTGAATAGCTGAACTTTAGGTTTCAATTTCAACTACTTTTTGGATGGCTACTTGTGGCACAAAATGACACATTAATGTTAATAACGTTGAGATCAAGTCATCTTTTATGCTATTGTTAATTTTACTTTTTAAACCATGATGTGCATCATGCATTTGTCTTATCCCATGACCAGAAGTAACAATTAAAGTTCTTCAAATAATTTGAGATATTGCGTTGTCCGACTATGAATCAGAACCGTTGATCAGGTGAAATAGATGATTCTTATTAAAATGCTTATGAAACTAGAGACGTCCAAGTTACCTTTGCCTCACTAGGTTTTTATTTATGTTTTCCAAATGGGAAGTAAACATCATTGCTTTGCTATAAAGAAATTTTTATAAAAAATTGTCACAAAGTAGTGTGTGAGTGTGTGTGTCTCCCCCGTGCAAGATACGTTGGATTCTCTTGAGTAAAGGGAAGATTCAACTTAAAATGTAAATGACTTAATTGCTTGAAGGCATAACTAATAGAATCCATGGTGTAGTTGTTAAATTTGTTGGAATTTTTGTAAGTATTTCAAAATACAAAAATATTTTATTAATTATTTTATGTTGAACTTATATTTCCAGATTTTTGAGTGGTTTGATTACTTCTTTAAAACTGCAATTATTTTCTATATTTATAAAATCTATGACCTGATACTTTTATATTAATTATTAGCTTTGTCGGTTTTGATATCTCCTATTTGGTTTTAATTGAGTTATTACCGTTACTTAGTATTTCAAAAATTAATTTTATCATTTAAATAAGTTAAATGTATTTGGTTTACAATAGTTGGTGAATGTTTTGATTCCAATCTTTATTGTGTGAGTTAATTGCTTAGTTGGGATCAAATTTTGTTCTTAACGTGCAAGTGTTTTATGTGGTTTAATTGCTTGGTTAAAAACCCAACGTTCACTTGGAGTTGGTAATCTCCAATATAATAAACCATTCGAGCTCTGCGTTAAAAAAGGAGAAGAGAAATCAGATTGATATATTTCTTCATTATTTTCTTCTCTCTGCATTCTTGAGTTTGTGTTCCAATTTGTTTTATTTTATCAAGGGAAAGATTCAAGTGTTCATCTGACCCAAGTATTGTGAGTGTACGCTTATGAGGGTCATAGGTTGTTGTATCCTGGAGGGTAGGGCGCCATACAACCTTGCTACACCGAGACATTGTCTCCGAGGGCGAAATCTACTCTTAAGGACAGTGACTACACGCCTCAACCTAAAACTATTATTTTACTCAAGTATCAATGAAGACCAACTTCTACATCCCAAAAGATAAGTATTTTGCTGTAATTTTCATTGATTTTATTTAATGTACTCTATCAATGTAAATTACAATTTTCTAATAATTATTTCATATAATGTTTGCAGGAAAAGTAGCATCCATAAAACAAATTATCCAACAAAATTCACCACCCTTGAATTATATCTGGAGGAGTAATCCTTTTGTTCACACTTTGAATTTGAAGATAGATGTTGAACGAGTGAAGGGCATAGCTTCTATGTTTGTTTAAGCCCTTTTTGAACTGAGGTAAAGTTTATATCTGAGGATCTCAGATCCTTATATTTTCTATGTTGCTATTGAATTTATGTTCATAAGTCTTTTCATGTTTTCATTAAAAATAACAAAAACTATTCATGCTTTTTGAAAGTTCAAATTATTTGGTTCATACTCGAATTATTCGGTTCATACCAACTAACATTTAATCTAGTGGTACTTGAATCTACTCAAAATATCCAAAACCACGTAACCAACAAACAAGGTGAAACTTGTGTCGACCTAAGGATTGTATTGGACTGTATAATAGAGGGAATTATAGCTTAAACCTTCCAAATCTACTTGAACTAACACATCTTCATTTCCATGTCATAAGATAAGATATTGAAAGTTTGATTGTGTATATAAATATGAAAAATCCCCCAAAGTCAAACTTTTCTTGCTACCACAAAAAAGGGTCCAACTTTCCTCTCTCAACAAAATGTTAATTTACAAACCTAAATTGTTTTCCCAGATTAACCAGCCAAGCCACCGAGGCATTTTGAATACAATCTATTTCTTCCTACCCTCATGTCATCATAAAACAATCTTATCATACCAAAACCTACCTATAATAGGGGCCAAAAGTGACATTTTGACTAATAAAAACGCCTCAGATAAGTAGCAAGTTTTGTAAGGATAAAATAGGACCCACATTTGGCAAAAGAATAAAATGGGGACCCACCTTAGGACAAATGGTAAGCATACCCCCTCATCATAATTGGTTATTAAAAAAAAAAAAAAAAAAAAAAAATGTGCACCACATACAGCAGAGAGGCATCTCATTCTCTCTCTCCCCCAACTCACAAAGAAAATTGGTTAAAAGAAACAAAGCCCAATAATTACACAGTAACAAAACAACAGCTAATAACCAAAATAAAAAAGTTATAAAAAAAAAACCCTAATTTACCGACATTCCCCACTCTTCTATTAACCAATCGAATTGCCATGGAAAAGCCCTTAACTGAATCTTTTCTTCAGAACATGAAACCCGTCTGATGTTAATCAGACGGTTGATATTATCTGGACGGTGACCCATCTCTTTCTCTCTCTCTCTATCTGTAAAACCAACGAAGAAAAAGCACCCCTTTTGAGGAAAAATATTTTTTCGTTTCTTATTATACACATTGCAATCGAAAATTTCCCGTTTTCCTACCAATTCTTTGTTCAGTTTTGTAGAATTGCGTATTGACGGATCATACCCATCTGTCAAGAATCGAAAGATTTGATATTTCTTTCTCTTCTTTCGTCATCTTCCGCTTTGTACGGTAGCAATCATATCATATACATTGCCCAAATTTTGATTTCTTTTTTGCCTTCCAAATTCTTTTTGGGGGTTTTGGTTTCCCCTGCATGAATGGAATCAGATGGCATTGAAAGTGTGACATCTTTGGATTTGATGGACGAGGATGAGATCCATGGCCGTCCTCACCACTTTGTTTCAGTTCCAAAACCTCACAACAATAGCATTAACATTCCCGGCACCACCAGTGTCCATGAACTTCTTGAATGCCCTGTTTGCACCAATTCAATGTACCCTCCAATCCATCAGGTTCGCCTTTGTTTGCATTTTGCTCAATGGGTCATTTTCTGCTTTTGCCTCTCTTGATTTGTTCAATTTTCTTGCACTGGGTAGGTATATTTTTATTTGTGAGTGGCTGATTTTTGAAGATTTTGAATTTTTGTGGTGCAGTTGAACTGGCTTGGTTTGGGGTTAAGGCTGGAAGGCTGTATTAAATTGATTATTTGTTCTATGGGGAGATTTTGTTTCTGGGGTTTAGGTTTGTAAGTTTTTTGGATTGGACAGTGAGGGAATATAGGGTAGAAGATACTATTAGTTTCTGATATTTGTTATAAAGCAGAGTTGACCCTTGTTATTGGAATCCTGTAATTTGTTTAGCCAAACAACAATCTACAACAATGCTCTAGTTTGGTTTGACTTTGTTTTGTGATAAAGTGATCAGCATCAAAGGTTTTGAATATTTAGTTCAATTGAAGTGTGTTTCTGGAGGTCATAGTAACGGGAAGCATAGAGTGCAAAAGTCAACAAATTTCATTGAAACATCGTGTCTATGTGTTGGGATACCTGGGCTTGGTGAGCATATAGTTGAGGATATGTATCACTTGGTTTGGAAAGGGAATACTAACAATTAGGAGCTTTGGTAATTTAGATGAAGAGATTGAGTATTACCAGGTGGCCAAGGGAATACCTGGGGTTGGTGAATATGTTGTTCAGAACATGTTTACCACTTGGTTTGTGAAGTGAATAGTATTACCAGGTGGCCAAGAATGGTTAGAGGTCTTTAAGATGCTTTATTTCTGGAATATTTGGTTTGAAATTTGGGTGCTCTGAGTTCATAATATTTATTCAAAAATCCTTTTAGTGCTGTTCCAGATGAAAGTTATCAGTTGTTTGTTTGAATTTGTGGAGTGCTTTTAATTCATATGGAGTAGAGGCCTATGTACTCTATCTCTCCATGTACTGTCACAGCTCTCACGGCTGTATAGGTTCACATGAAATTTTTTTTGAAGGTGTAAACCATCATATGTGTTTCATTTTAAGTGTTGTGACATGTGTTTGAAGATGTGAGTTTTCTGAGTTCCAGATGCGTCTTCCTTTAGTTTGAATGATAAACCTTATATCTTGGATATTGTGCTTATTAAAATCAAGGGATGCTCAATGAATCACTACCCTTAGAGTTATTTGGGATGGCTAAGCATGGACAATGTTCTAATATGTAGCTGCTTGTAAAATTCATTTTTGATTGGTTGACCTTTATGGCTTATAAATCTAAAAGTTTTGTTTCTGCAGTGTCACAATGGGCATACCCTTTGCTCCACCTGTAAAACAAGGGTCCATAACCGGTGCCCAACTTGTAGACAAGAGCTTGGTGACATAAGGTGCCTAGCACTGGAAAAGGTTGCTGAATCTCTTGAACTGCCTTGCAAGTACTGCTCTCTTGGGTGCCCAGAGATCTTCCCCTATTACAGTAAACTTAAACACGAGGCTGTCTGCAACTTCAGGCCATACAACTGTCCATATGCTGGATCCGATTGCTCTGCTGTTGGGGATATTCCATTCCTTGTTACTCATCTTCGGGATGATCACAAGGTGGACATGCATTCTGGATGCACTTTTAACCATCGCTATGTCAAGTCTAATCCTCGTGAAGTAGAAAATGCCACGTGGATGTTAACTGTAAGTATATATGTATTTCATTGGCTGTTAAAACTTGCGACTGTAAATGAAAGTTGACAAGGTAGAATTTGATGAATAGAAACCTTATTAATGCTTAGTTGGTTTACACTAGATTTTGACTTGAGCTGGCTCTGTCTTGACAAGAATTGGATCCGTTATTAGGTAGAGGTTGCATAAATCAAGAAACCCTGAGTTCTCAATATGGGGGCATTAGTGTTAAGTTACCGCAGGAATTGCATTATTAACCGTTGAAAATATTCTCACTTTAGCTTACTGGTTCAACTTTCTCTATTAAGATGGGACTATGGCAATCATGGGACCGTTGATATCAATATTTGAGACTAGATGAATTATGACTATGTAGCAGATTCAAGATTTATGCTTTGATCTTTATGATAGCAATGTAATTGTCTTATTTTTCAACCTTCATAGGTCTTCCACTGTTTTGGTCAGTACTTTTGTCTCCATTTTGAAGCATTCCAGCTTGGTATGGGTCCTGTTTACATGGCATTTCTCCGGTTCATGGGTGATGAAACAGAAGCTCGGAACTACACCTACAGCCTGGAGGTTGGAGGAAATGGCCGAAAGCTCATTTGGGAGGGCAACCCCAGAAGCATAAGGGATAGCCACAAGAAGGTTAGAGACAGCCATGATGGCCTCATAATACAGCGCAACATGGCACTTTTCTTCTCTGGAGGGGATAGGAAAGAGCTGAAGCTGCGAGTCACAGGACGGATATGGAAGGAACAGCAGAACCCAGAAGGTGGTACCTGCATACCTCTATGTAGTTAGCCTGGTTGGATATCTTTTTATCTCATCTGTGTGCTAAACATGATCTTAATGTTATTAGTGAATGCAGATGTTAAAGGATTCTTTCATTGATTTAAAATGTTTCAATGCTGGAAGCTTTAGTTTCTATACATGATCTGTTATGCTTCCAGATATACTCTTAGTCTTAGCTGAAATACGAAACTTCTGTCATTGATGGGGTTTCAGTTACAATCTACGATTAGCATAAGATTAACCAACAGAATGGTTTCCTATAATTTCTAACAAAAACTCTGCTCAATGACGTAACATAAAAGCAAGGCTTCATGCTATTGCGGTTTAACTTGAGTTATAAAGCAGTGGCTGAGACAGAGAGGTGGGTCCTATGCTCAATCTTGTAAAGGAAAAACTAAGGGAAAATTATATGGATACGAATCTTGTCTGGCAGTTTCTTTAGTTCCTAAGTTTTAAACCAAGCCTTTGTCTTCAGGGCCTAAATTTTAAGCTAAGCCTTTGCCCCCTCAACCTTGATAAGTGTTTTTACCCATTTTCAGGGGCTAAAGTTTGTGAAGTACCACGTATCATTTGCGGTTTAAATTGAGTGATAAAGCAGTGGGGTCCTGGGGTATCGGTTTCTTTACTTGGTAAATTCTTCAAATATTTATCATTGTCAAATACATATAAAAACAGTGAACTTTTATTCCAGAATATACATTACTCAACAGGAAATTACTCCTTTACTTGTCTTTGGCATTGCTTGACTTTTATTTGTAATACAAAGCTCAATTTTGAATCAAATGAAACCTAAACAATGAAAATCATAGAAAAGAATGCTCCATCTTTGTTTGCTATGAGTTGGAGACAAGAGTGAAGATAAGATATGAAATCTTCAAGTCTCCAGCCGTCAACCGGATTAGAGACAAACGACCACTCGATCTTGCATCCGTGGTGGTTTCCATCATGGCCGTTGATGATGAATGCTTGCACTGTTGTAACATGTGGTGGTTGCCAATGATCTCGTAGCCCAAACAACCGTTTGATGCGATCCATCATCAGTATCTTCTCTTTGATCCACACCATCATCAGAAGATGATGGTACTGTGCAGTAGAGGCTCAGACCAGGTTGGCAAAAGGACTTGTGCATGTTGCAGTAATCTACCAAGAAAGCCAAACTTCTGCTGTGTTGATGGCTGCAAAGAAGGAACCTGAAATATATATGTATTGTCTGTTGTAAGGTTTCAGTTAGATTTTTTTTTTCTTTGAAAATTTAACCTCATCACCTACAAACCACAAAGGATTCTTCAGTCCTGAAAAGTGACCATAAAAAAATCAAGGGTCCGGAGGAGAATTGGCCATTCAATCTTGTAAACTAATCAAGACCGAAATTGGAAAATGCTGATATCTTCCAGATACTGATGATGGAGGGAATGAGCTTCTATCTTTGGTTTTGATTGTTCATTCTTCATATTATATAATAAAACCATAGATGAGGTCTAACTATTTGTTAGTTCCTCCAACATTAACCTAATTGTACCAAAATTTGAAGCTTAGTCGCAGTTATTGGTATCCTTAACCTTAAAAGATACAACCTTTTTGTTAAAATCAAATCAAACCCAACATTTACATTCCTATGCTGGCCGTGCAACCCCCCCGCACAGAAAAAGCCATCATAATTTAATTTGGTTTTATGGCTGTTGCGTAGATTTAGCTGCACCAAAATAGATTAAGCTGCATCCTCAACTTGTGATACTCGCAAGTGCACGAACCGTTGGTAGTTTAGCGTATGTAAGTGCGAGGTCGATTCCACAGGGATTGGTGATTGAATGATCCAATTCAATTTTCCTACACAAAACAAAAATGAAAACAAAAGAAACAAAACAAGAAGAAAGAATGTACATTACAAGAAAAATAAATTACAACTAAGAGAACATTAACGAGAGCATTTGAGGAAGGAAGGAAAGTGTTTGAGAACTTTAGAGAGGGGAGAATTGTTTAAGAGATTTGGAGAATTTTGGAAGAGTAAGGAAAGTGGTGTTTGAGAACTTTGTGGATTTTGAGAGAGAAAGTGTTTAGGAACTTTGAGAATTTGGAAGAGAGTGGTTGAGAACTTGGAGGATGTTTGTGAACTTGGAGAATTTGAGAACTTAGGGAAGGAAGAGAAAGGTATTTGTGAAGTGTTTGGGACATGGAGACTTTTAGAGAAGAAAGTAGAGAGATGTTTGAGAACTTTGTGGATTTTGGAAGAACATGTGTTTGAAAGCTTTAGAGAATTTGATGAAGGAAATGGGAGAAGTGTTTGGGAAATGTTTTAGAGCGTGGAGAACTTTGAAAGAGAATAGAGAAGTGTTTGGAGAATTTATAGAAGAAGAGAAAGGAAAAATGCTTGAGATTTATAGTACTAGAATCTTGTTACAACAATTGAGAACTACAAAGGGAAACTAAGAGAATTTGAGGGAGATAAGGGAAGGGAGCTCTAGAGAAGTGCTTGAGAGCTCCCCCCCTTGGGGTGTGTTTACAAGCTTAGAGAACTTCCCTATTTATAGGCTTAGGGGAAGTGAAAATCTGAATTATACAATTGAATTTTCTAAACACACTAACTTCATGCTTACAACACTTAAATCACCTAACACACTATTGCATTTGAAAACAATTCTTCTTGTCATTAAGCTTAGTGTTGCATCATCCACTTCAACACATTTTGGCTGCTGCAAAATTCCACTCAAAAATAGGTATTGAATATGCTTCACCAAACTTTCCCACAATCAACAACACTTCATCATGCATATGTCATGCATGACACTGCATTGAAGCCAGCTTATGGGCTCGTTTTGGGCTTGTGGCTTCATTTTAAAAAATCTGGAAAAATATGGATCTTGAAGCTCTTTGAATTATATTTCCAAGCATATGCAGCCCAACTCAAGGAAAAATTGGAAAGGCCATCAAATGTGATTTTTGGCCAGTAACGCAGATGCTGCCGAATTTGACATTAAGTTGCCAAAACATGTATAACTTTTTCTAGAAGACTCGGAATCATGAACCGTAAAATTCTACAGAAACTAGACTTCCGTATCTTTCCAATGATGTATGGCTGATTATCTGGTTCTTCTTGAGCAAGTACAGTCCAATCCTTGAAGTTGGTTGATCTGCAGACACCATTTTGAGCTAACTTATCTCCAAAATGCAATTAGTGAGTCTCAAGCTTATTACACTGAAACAAACACAAAACTTATTAAAAGCACAAGTTTAACTCAAAAACATAACCAAATCATAATTTAGAAGGGTACAAAATGATATGTAAATATGCACCGATCAAATACCCCCAAACCTAGATTTTGCTAGTCCTCGAGCAAAACAAAAGGACAACAAAGATAAAAACAAATAAGAAGTTAATTAGACCACTTTCGTAGGTAACTCGATTGCATTTAGCGTATGCAACAAGCCTTTAAACCTCTAGGCATCCCTAGTAGGAGGAGTTGTGTCTCATGAGGGTTTTAACAATATAAAATACCCACAAACGTTTGACTAATTTCAACAAAACAAAGTAGTTAGAAAACTTAATAGAATTTGTTAGTCATTTAAGCAAAATAACAAAAACAAAAATAAAAGCAAAAACAAAAATAAAAATAGAAACAATCACAAAACACAAAACACAAAACACAAAAAATCAAAATAAAAACTTAAAACAACATTTCCGAACATTTATGAAGAGAAATGACTCATGCACATGGCTCAAAAGTTTTAACAATAAAAGCTCAATTTTAGACATTATTCACAAAGCGGCAAAGTTCAAAACACAACATGCTCAAAGTGTGGTAGTGTGATAGCCAAATGCAACAAATTCCTCAATCTTAGATTTCACACAATTTCAAAAATCATACAAAGCACAAGTTCAATTTCAAATCTCACCAAAGTTGTCCTCTCACAAATGAATCACTCGGAAGAGGGCTATAATGCAACACTCAGTTATAAACATGTTTGTACCATATCTGACCCTCCACTCATACAACGACACGTGGATCAGAGAGAAGCTCACCCAAGCACCCAAGGCCTCGAACAATCGGCATCGACGACCGATGGAATTGTCTCGAAGCTGCAAACAGCCGCTACAGGCCCAGCTCGTCTACAATCGGCATCCCTTTCCGATTGTAGAGAACCAACCTCGAAGCACCCGCCCAAAATATCAAAGGACTCGTGTCAACCTCAGGGCCTCCCACGAATCCCACATCGGAAATGAACACTACTAGCATCCCACATCGGAAATGAACACTACGAGCAATGTAATCCAAAAATTTGGATTATCCTGCCCCGGTGCATACCCCGATCACAGCCAAAATCTTCTGCACCGAATGCTTCAACGGTAGCCGAAGGCCATGTTTAAACACGTCGGTGAAGAAGACTACGCCCTTGTCATTCTCACTGAGCGACTCCAAAGGCCCGGAATTCGCATCCCTACCAATTCCGGAATATTGAACTCTGCTCGAATCTTCGCAGCTGAGCCTCGGTCATTGTGTTCGGCTCTAACTCATCTACGCCGAACAATATTTCCTTCGGCTTCGCCATCGGAATCCGTTGCCTCCCACTGACAACCCTTAACACCCCCCCCCAGGGGCGGCAACGGACACACCACCCTCATCCGCCTCACGACCCGAGGTCGAAGGCTCACCATTTCCAGGGTCTCTAGTCGAAGTGCCCACAGCCTCGGCATGCACTCCTGCCTCCTCTACTATCTCCGATTCGGCACCCACCCTCCCCTCGGACGAACTCCCCGAAGACGGTTCGTCCTCATACGCCCTCGGACTACGCCTACTCTTGGATTCGGTATCTGACATCTACAAACAACATACGAAGGGAAACTAAGTGCTATGCTAGAATCAAATTCCTATTCCACCCCTAAACACTTATGTTCATGCTTGTTCATACTTGTTCATGCTTATTCATACGTTGTTCAAACCAAAACACATCGAATTCAACACTTATATTCGGAAAAATAGAAAAACACGGCAACATACCTTGTTTGCACGGTGGTTCAAGTTTTACCGAAATCGCCTCCGCCTTGTTCACGCTTGCCAGAAATCGCCTACTCAGCCTTCACACGGTTGCCGGAAATCGCCTATCACAAGCTCTCTTTGCTCTAAAAAATTCCAAGTATTCGAACTCTCGCCTCCTCCTCACAGTTATAAAGCCGATCTACCATCGGGAAGCGAAACGACACATTGGAATACGGAACGACGCGACCCTTCACAGCCATGCCGACACGTGTCCCGCATGGCGACAACCAAACTTTCCCAACCTCAAGACGCTTCAACTTCCTCAACGTGGCAGAACTAGCAACCTTCAAGCACATTGGCTGATTTCCCAATTAACTCCACTAGAGAACGGCAGGCGCACATTGGCTGATTTCTCAATCACCTCTCGTGCCGAACGGAGGCGCACATTGGCTGATTTCTCAATCACCTCTCGTGCCGAACGGAGGCGCACATTGGCTGATTTCTCAATCACCTCTCGTGCCGAACGACAAGCGCACATTTGTTGATTTCTCAATCACCTCTCGTGCCGAACGGCAGGCGCACATTGGCTGATTTCTCAATCACTTCTCGTGCCGAACGGCAGGCGCACATTGGCTGATTTCTCAATCACCTCTCGTGCCGAACAGGAGGCGCACATTGGCTGATTTCTCAATCACCTCTCGTGCCGAACGGCAGGCGCACATTGGCTGATTTCTCAATCACCTCTCGTGCCGAACGACAGGCGCACATTGGCTGATTTCTCAATCACCACTCGTGCCGAACGGAGGCGCACATTGGCTGATTTCTCAATCACATCTCGTGCCGAACGGCAGGCGCACATTGGCTGATTTCTCAATCACCTCTCGTGCCGAACGGAGGCGCACACTTGTTGATTTCTCAATCACCACTCGTGCCGAACGGCAGGCGCATACTTGTTGATTTCTCAATCACCTCTCGTGCCGAACGCAGGCACACATTGGTTGATTTCGCAATGACCTCAGGACCTTCGGTACAAAACACTGTCCTCTTCCCAAGCTCACTCGCTCGGGCACTTGGGGGACTACATACCACCATCGGCAACAATGAAACCATCCAGTCCGGGTCAGAATGCCGAAGACATATTCAAGTCCCCAACCGAGAAGCTTCTCAATCGGTAACTGGGGGACTCCTGTTTGTACCATATCTGACCCTCCACTCATACAACGACACGTGGATCAGAGAAGCTCACCCAAGCACCCAAGGCCTCGAACAATCGGCATCGACGACCGATGGCATTGTCTCGAAGCTGCAAACAGCCGCTACAGGCCCAGCCTCGTCTACAATCGGCATCCCTTACCGATTGTCAGAGAACCAACCTCGAAGCACCCGCCCAAAATATCAAAGGACTCGTGTCAACCTCAGGGCCCTCCCATGAATCCCACATCGGAAATGAACACTACTAGCATCCCAAATGCCATCTATAAATACACCCCTTCACCATCAACAAAGGGGTAAGACTTTTCAGCTTGACTCTTATACTTCTATATAGTCAACAGCAAGAGCTCTTATAAACAAACTTACTTTGGCATCGGAGGGTCTTAGGCTGGTTCCACACCGGTTCCATAGACCTTACGAGTCTCGACTTCCTTCTATTCAGGATCAGCATCAAGGAGGACAGGAAGAATCTGCATCTCTTGATCATCCATACCACTTGTAAGTTGCACTCATCTCTATCTGTTCAAGTTTTAGTGCCAACAAAACATGAGATTAGAGTTAAACCATAAAGACTTAACTCGAAATAGAAAGATGAAGAACTTGCATTAATATGATCTCAAGAAGGATGCCAAACACTTAAAAGTAGAAAATGTATGCAATTCAACCACATGACATTTAAGATCAATTTAGGTCTTTAACATAGGTTGTAATGGGGCCAAGGGTGTAAGGTGAGTAAGAAATGAAAGGTATGGATGAAACAAAGTCCAAGGAACTCAAAATATAAGAACATAAAACAATTGCTTACAAGACTTCGAATCATCACAATGAGAATTTATTTTTACATGATCAAAACTCCTTGTACCTTCATTTACATTGATTCACTCCTTTATTGAACAACCACCAATTTATTTTGAAGGCCAAAAAAAATGGATTTTCAATCAACCACCACTTAATCACAACTTTTCTCTTTTCTTTCACAAATTGTGTGAATATATATATTTTTTTGAAATGTAACACCTCTTCCCAAACCTAGTATGAAAAACACATCCCAATTAAAGCTCATGAGTTCCTTAGAAAGGTAAATATTTGTTTTTCAAGCTAATGCGAGGAAATATAATTGGTTAAATGAAAGAAAAGGTTTACATGTAGGCTCAAAATGGTTAACAATGGAAAATCATGCTTAAGCATGCATAAGGTTAGCTTGAAAGGCACAAACGATCCAAAGAGGGCCTTAATATCATTTCTTAAATGTCATGGAATCAAATTGCATAAGAATGAATGACTTTTAAGTGTTCAACCAAATCAATGAATAATGAGATCAAACAACAACTTAGATGACAAGAAAATAAGAGTATGTGTATATAACACTCATGAATTGAAGTACAAGGCTCAAAAGTTCACTTTATATGGTTGGTTATATAAGTCTAATTTATGCTTCATACAATTCTTTAGATCATGCAAATCCTTTAATTGGAAAATTATGAAACAAATGGCAAGTGTAAAGAAGGTTTCAAGCATATCATGCTAGAACAATGCCAAATTTATTTATTTATTTATTTTAAATTTAAATTTTTACTTTTTTTTTCTTTTTATAAATTATTATTTTTAAATAAAATAAAATGAAATCCAATTTTCATTTAAGTCATGCAAACATTTATCACAATCTCATCAAATGTGTTCGGAAAGTGACTCAAAACAAAAACAAAACTTAAAATAGAAAGGAAAAACAAAAATAAACAAAAAATAAAATCAAAATTACTTGCTAAACTCCAATACCCCCAAACCTAGAAATGAACAATGTCCTCAATGTTTAAAAATTAGCCACAAACAATGTCATAATAACAAATGAAGGTATTAAAGCAAATAAAATTAACAAAATGCAAAAAAAAATAAAAAAATAAAAAAAAAATAATTACAAAATAAAAATTACAAAACAAACAAAAAAAATAGAAAAAAAACTAACTTAACATAAAAGAAAACAAAGCAGTTCCAAATTGCAAAATGAATTTTTTTTTTCATTTCTTAAAACACACAAATATACAAGTAACTCAAGGATGACCAGTTAAGGGCCTCAAGAAAACACAGCTAGGGGATCCGGGAAGGTTGGAGGGGTCACAATGGTCTCGCTTAAAACCCAAACTTCTTAGACACCGAAGGTGTCGCCTAAATAACTCCTAGACACTATTTGACGGAGATGCTCACTGGAGTTACCACGAGTCAGCTCATATAAAAAATCTTTTTTAATTTTTTTTTCTTTTTAATTTTTTTAATTTTTTTTAAAGAAACATAAGTTTAAAATAATAACAAGTAAAGAGAAAGGATTGAAATGCTTCCCCTTGAAGCGATTAGGTCGAGCATGGATGCACTTGGAGGTCGCGACTTCTCCCACTGCTCCACACTTCCCATTTTTATGATTGAGGTTGTCATCTCTCTCCATTTTTATTGAGCTATTTAAATTGCTAGAACAAGCACAAACAAAAACTTGAAACGGAATTAAAGGATTAGGAAATAAATAAATAAAAACTAGAAAAGGAAAAGGAAAAATCAACACTTCCATGCTTCAAAGTAACAAGCAACAAAGTAAATCAAACTAGCTTATGAAGTTCGTTCTTTCTCGAATATGATTATCCATATGGTGTGTGATTTTAATCAAGTATTCAGAAAAAGCATTTAGTTATGGTGTTTAGTCTAAACACAAATTCCGAACCCATTAAGAACAAGAAGAACAATAAAGAACCAAGTAGAATTTAAACATGGTGTTTGTCTTCAATATCTACCCATTCATTCACTAATCAGTCCAAGAGTCATATGGTGTTTATGTAAACTTGGACAAGATATTTAATTAAGAACAAGTGAATGAAACCATAAACAAGAAATAATCGACATGCTACTTGAACCTTTTTCTTTTGTGTTGTGTAAGCTGGGACTCAAACTCAGTTCTCTTGCTTGTCAGGCAATTGTCCTTGTCCGTTGGACTACAAACACAACTTGTCAATTAACGTCATTAACTTTAAAACATGAAACTGTCTAGTTATATACAAAAAAATAAATAAAAAGTAGGAAAACAAAATAGAATCAAACAATGTTACCAATCCCCGGCAACGGCGCCAAAAACTTGTTGCGTAGATTTAGCTGCACCAAAATGGATTAAGCTGCATCCTCAACTTGTGATACTCACAAGTGCACGAACCGTTGGTAGTTTAGCGTATGTAAGTGCGAAGTCGATTCCATAGGGATTGGTGATTGAATGATCCAATTCAATTTTCCTACACAAAACAAAAATGAAAACAAAAGAAACAAAACAAGAAGAAAGAATGTACATTACAAGAAAAATAAATTACAACTAAGAGAACATTAACGAGAGCATTTGAGGAAGGAAGGAAAGTGTTTGAGAACTTTAGAGATGGGAGAATTGTTTGAGAGATTTGGAGAATTTTGGAAGAGTAAGGAAATTGGTGTTTGGGAACTTTGTGGATTTTGGGAGAGAAAGTGTTTAGGAACTTTGAGAATTTGGAAGAGAGTGGTTGAGAACTTGGAGGATGTTTGTGAACTTGGAGAATTTGAGAACTTAGGGAAGGAAGAGAAAGGTATTTGTGAAGTGTTTGGGACATGGAGACTTTTAGAGAAGAAAGTAGAGAGATGTTTGAGAACTTTGTGGATTTTGGAAGAACATGTGTTTGAAAGCTTTAGAGAATTTGATGAAGGAAATGAGAGAAGTGTTTGGGAAATGTTTTAGAGCGTGGAGAACTTTGAAAGAGAATAGAAAAGTGTTTGGAGAATTTATAGAAGAAGAGAAAGGAAAAATGCTTGAGATTTATAGTACTAGAATCTTGTTACAACAATTGAGAACTACAAAGGGAAACTAAGAGAATTTGAGGGAGAGAAGGGAAGGGAGCTCTAGAGAAGTGCTTGAGAGCTCCCCCCTTGGGGTGTGTTTACAAGCTTAGAGAACTTCCCTATTTATAGGCCTAGGGGAAGTGAAAATCTGAATTATACAATTGAATTTTCTAAACACACTAACTTCATGCTTACAACACTTAAATCACCTAACACACTATTGCATTTGAAAACAATTCTTCTTGTTATTAAGCTTAGTGTTGCATCATCCACTTCAACACATTTTGGCTGCTGCAAAATTCCACTCAAAAATAGGTATTGAATATGCTTCACCAAACTTTCCCACAATCAACAACACTTCATCATGCATATGTCATGCATGACACTGCATTGCAGCCAGCTTATGAGCTCGTTTTGGGCTTGTGGATTCATTCTAAAAAATCTGGAAAAATATGGATCTTGAAGCTCTTTGAATTATCTTTCCAAGCATATGCAGCCCAACTCAAGGAAAAATTGGAAAGGCCATCAAATGTGATTTTTGGCCCAGTAACGCAGATGCTGCCGAATTTGACCTTAAATTGCCAAAACATGTATAACTTTCTCTAGAAGACTCGGAATCATGAACCGTAAAATTCTACAGAAACTAGACTTCCGTATCTTTCCAATGCTGTATGGCTGATTATCTGGTTCTTCTCGAGCAAGTACAGTCCAATCCGTGAAGTTGGTTGATCTGCAGACACCATTTTGAGCTAACTTGTCTCCAAAATGCAATTAGTGAGTCTCAAGCTTATTACACTGAAACAAACACAAAACTTATTAAAAGCACAAGTTTAACTCAAAAACATAACCAAATCATAAGTTAGAAGGGTACAAAATGATATGTAAATATGCACCGATCAATGGCCAAGCATTTTCCCTGCTAAATGGAAATTCTAATCCTCCTGTGAAATGAAATGGAACAACCAGCTGGTGCTAGATTCACATGATAACACAGCTGGAAGACTTGATCGTAACCCTTAGATAACGAGTGAATGGTTGGTTGATATGAGCAAAATATCTAGTCTTTATGAATTGATAAATTCTAATTGGAAATTAAATTATGAACTCTGACTGAAATTAATCCGTAGAAAAAAATGCCAAAAAACATTACCTTATATATAAAGAATATTGAGAATAATTTTTATATTGAAGTATCAAGTACATGAAAAAGCCCATATTTTATACATGTATTTCGTGATTATGATAGCAAAGCTGTTTTAGGCAAAAGTTTGCAATTGCAGCCAAGTATTATAGCAAAGCCTTTTAAGTTGAAATACAAGATATTATCATTCTGGTTATTCAGACTGAAAATTTGAAACCATAGGATAATAGCCAACACAAAATCTCATTGAAAGGGGCTTTACAGCTCAAGTGATTAAGAGTATTTATTCTTTTTATGGGTTACATGGCGGAGCAAGCCCCATAAGCAAAGAAAAACTAACAAAGAACACTTCGAGGCAAACTTAAGCTATCATCATTCAAAATATACTCAAGAGAAGAAGGCACAACATCAAAACTATGTAAACCCAAAGATAACCTGGTTCGATTTCCCCCTTGCCTCAAATATATCTTGCTTGTATCATCAAAATAAATTAAAAAAAATAATAATAATAAGAAAATAAAAATAAAAAAAGAGTTCCTAAAACTAGACTGTCCTATTGCTTTTATTGGCAGTCAGTATACTTCAAGGACACAATGTTGTTGTTGAAGTCAAACCCAACATTAGCGTTCCTGTGCTGGTACAACCCAAAGATATTAAAATTTCCAACACTCTCTCTTATGGCCAAGCAGAAGTGTCCCTGAGAATTCCTGATCCAAGTGTTTCCCGCTGCCAGAGGAAAATCCAGCCTCGTGAAATGGAACACGATTTCCGGCGTCGTCTCTAGTTTAAGCCTACCATCATCGTAGCAAAACGGATAGAGCTTATCCGAATCTTCTACCGGCTTGAATTCTGACAAAGCATCCAGCACCGCTTGCTTCACTGCACCAAAACCCTCCGGTGCAATCAAAGTAAAAGACGTGCCGGAATCCATGATCACGCCGCCGTCTCCCTCCGGCGTCATGTCAAAAACCGACCTCGGAATGTTGAGCCTGGCGCCGCCGATGCTGATGCCTTCTAGACTCAGATAGTACAAGCCACCTTTGCCGCTCAGCATAGGTGTTTGAGTGTTCTCCTCAGTGATCACCGCCGGGAGGCCGATTTTCACAGAGCTCCGGCTGCCTTTGTCCTCCGATGGGATGCAATACGACACGTGGCGAAACCCAATCTGCCCGACCAGGGAAGAAGGTTCTCTGCTGAGACCTACAACTCCTGGGCTATAGTCTTCCACGGTGTCTAGATTGTAGTGGCCGCATCCAATTACCATGTTCGATAAGTTGACGTTGCCGCTTAACCCGTCGTCTTCAAGCATTAGGGTTTCTGTGGCGATATCTCCTTCTGTTAATGATCCGTCTTGATACTCTATCCTGTACTTGCATTCACCATCTTCAGTGCATGAGGTGTATGCGGTTGTGCTGCATTCGACAGAGCCGCACTTGACCTTTTGGTAGCTTTCAGACTTTGCAGGATCGTATATTGGTATGGTTTGCATGTAACATTTCTGGCAGGGCTGGCACTGCATCCAGATCAAGGAGCTGCCCGTGTCGAAGATGCCGAAGGTGTCCACTCTCGGGGTGCCGATTTTGTACTGCATGATGAAGTCTCCGTGGCCCTGGTCAAGGGTTGCACTGATGAGGCTGCTGCCCCATTTTTTGCCGGACGACATAAGGCGGTTGAAGTAGTTTTGCCGGGCTATGGTTCTGCGGCGAGCTGATTGCGCAAGATGAGCACGTGTGGCCGCGGGGTTGTAGAGCGGGGATTCGGGGGAGTCGCGGTGGATGAGACGTGCCGCGAAGCCTTGGACAGGAGAAGACATGGAGAGAGGGATGGTGGTGATGATTAAAATTAGGGCAAAGATGGAGAATATGAGTGTTGATGATGCCATGGTTTGCTTCTTTGTTTGGAGGTCTAAAACTTGAGAGGTTGAATGTTTATAGGGTGGTGGGATGGGATCAAAGGTTTACGATTTGGGGTTTCGGCGTAACCTATATATATGGGATGAAGTTTAGGGTAACCTTAAAAGAATAATACTAAATGTGTAGTGTATATATGGTATGACATGATCGGATGTGATTGCATGTGATTTGAGATAAATATTTGTAGTAAATCGGGAATGTAAATCTTTGTGTATATTATTCCATGTCAGTAATAAAGAAAATTATTACTCTCTACTTTCCTATTGTATGGTCAACTAAATTCTACCTTTTATCTTTCTTTTATTATTCTATTAGTTTTTTTTTCTTTTTTCTACAACAGACCTTTTTGCTTATATATAAAGTAAAGTTGCCGAAAATAAATTTAAAAATATAAAATTTAGTGTCGTTGCTCAATTTATAGAACCGGAAAAAACAACGCTAACTAACACGTGTGTAAGTATGGACAAAAATGATGATGTGGTACACATTAAGTTAAAGCAATTGGATTGGATTACCAGAACTAGATTTATCAAAACACCATAAATCTTAGGGGTGTAGTTGAATGAAGATTTTGTAATTAGAACGACTTATTTTGTAGTGTCGTTCTCCTTGGAACGACAGGTAGATTATATATTATCAACTACCGACGAGTAAAATACTCAAAAACCTCCCCAAAATCTCCGCAAAGCTCTGAATGAGAGTTGCTCTATGTAGCCTCCTCTCTATCTTCATCCATGGAGGTTTTTTATTCTTCAACCCCAACCAACCGCAAAATTCTCTCTCTAAATTCACCTTTCCCTACCAATTTTCCCGCCAAGTCTTGGAACAAGAAAAATCCATGTAGATACAACATTCCCAGCTTCGGGTTACACAAAAACCCATCATTTTCAATCTATTTACTCTCATGTCATAGCACAAAATTTCGAGCTTTAGCACACTTTGGTCGACCCATGAGCCGCAGAAATTCGCTGAGGAAGAAGCTTATTGACGAGCAAAAGGTGAACCAGATTTCCGTTCCTTTAAACCCAAGTTTTGATTTTCAGTTTTTGAATAATAATTTTGATGATACCGAGAGTCCCTTAGAGAAAGTGAACTATGATAGTGTGAAAGAGAGTGAATTTAGTAATGAGGTTGTTGCTGATGATAGTAGTGTAGCTGAAACGAGTAATGTAAAAGAACCAAATGCAAAAAGCCTTGGTGATTCTGTTTTGTTGAGTAAATTGGATAGTTGGATGGAGCAGTATAAGAGAGATACCGAGTATTGGGGTATTGGTTCTGGTCATATTTTTACAGTTAGTCAAGATTCTGATGGTAATGTGAAAGTGGTTTCGGTTAATGAGGATGAAATCTTGAGAAGAAGCCGAGTTGATAGACTGGAATTGGAGGACTCGGCGGAGGTGAACTTGAAAATTTTGCAAGCAGAGAGTTTGGCTAGAGAGATGGAGAGTGGGAAAAATGTGATTCCAAGGAATAGTTCGGTAGCCAAGTTTGTTGTTGAGGGTGAGGACTCGGGTTTTATGAAGGC
Organism: Prunus fruticosa; assembly: GCA_018703695.1. Taxonomy (NCBI): domain Eukaryota; kingdom Viridiplantae; phylum Streptophyta; class Magnoliopsida; order Rosales; family Rosaceae; genus Prunus; species Prunus fruticosa. The sequence continues at coordinate 48,547,028 of CM031918.1, read as the reverse complement.
AATTCAGGGTTTTAGTTTTCGACCAGAGTTCTTGCCGAAGATATCTAGATTTGGGAGACTGGTGTTGTATGGTTTCATTGCATTGTGGGCATTGAAGAAGTTATTCACTTTTGGAAATAAAGAAGAACGATACTCAGAGTTGGAGAAGGAAATGATGAGGAGAAAGATAAAATCAAGAAAGGAGAAAGAGATGTTAGAGAAGGGCAGCGTGGAAGTTGTTCAAGCATCTTCAGAATTGCCACTAGGTCCCTTTAAAAAGCCTAGCATTGATAAGCAAGAACTTATGAAGGCTATTATGAGAGAAAACTTGTCAAATGGCAACCTGGCTTTACAAGATTCTTCAACTTCCATGATCGTTGCCGAAAATACTGATTTTGATGATAAAGTTCAGGAAATCAGAAATATGGCCAGGCAAGCGCGTGACATTGAGGGTAGGGAATATTCTTTGGTTGGTATGGATAGAAAAGAAATTCAGACTGTGAATGATGAAATATCAGATGAAACTGTGAATGATGAACTTTCAGATGAAATTGTGCATGATGAAATTTTGGATGAAATCGAAGTTGTCAAACAGCATGAAGAAGAGGGAGCAAATACTCTGACCAATTCTTTAAATGGAGATTGCAGACAAACTAAGGGTAGTGGTGATACTGCATCTCTTGAAAAGTTAGACTGTGCTAAGGATGGGGATATTCGAACTTCTAGTATTCCGCATATAGAAGTTTCAGATGATAGGCAAAGCAGTAACCAGGATGTAAGAGGCAGTGAACATAATTTACACTTAACAGATGATTCTCTTTTAGGGAGTCCAACAAGCCCAAAAATAGTTCTATCCAAGTAAAACCAAGGGTCATAAGGTCTGTGAAAGAAGCAAGGGAGTACCTATCTAAAACCCGTGACAAAATAAAGCTTAATGAAGAGCCCCAGTTTGAACCTGTCACAGGAAGTGATGCTCTTGTACGGCTACAAAGTAATGAAGACTCTGGCAACAATGTGAGTCAGAGACCGGTCATGGTTAATAATATATTTGCACCTGAAGTTCCAGACAGAGCATCAGATTCTCCATCTATGGAAAATGCATGTGAACATTGTGATCTGAAGGATAAGAAATTTGATGATAAGAAGATTGATAAACCTGATGAAACTGAGAAAAGATACATCAGGGACGATGTTCAAAAGCAACAGGTTTCTTTAGATTGTGAAAGTAATGACAGTGATTCAATTACAGAGCCATCTGTAAAATATGAGAACTGGATGGAGGAAAACTTCAATGAATTTGAACCTATAGCTAAGAAGATTGGAGTTGGTTTTAGAGATAATTACATGGTTTCAAGAGAAAAGGGAGATCAACAATCAAGTATGAGTTCTGACATGACACATCTTGGGTCTAATGAAGAAGATGACAGTGAACTTGAATGGATGAAAGATGACAGTCTCAGGGAAATTGTTCTTCAAGTCCGAGAAAATGAGTTGGGAGGGCAAGATCCGTTTTATATGATGGATGCTGAAGATAAGGATGCATTCTTCAAGGGTCTTGAGAAGAAAGTTGAGAAAGAGAATAAAAAGCTGTCGAAACTGCACGAGTGGCTCCACTCAAACATTGAAAATCTTGATTATGGTGCTGGTAATTAATCTTTCTTAGGCTCATATATATTGATCCACTTTTCATCATAGAGGCAGATATAGATGTTTATTTATTTATTTTTTAAATATGAATGCATAAACATGAGATTTCTGATTTCAAAGTGCTTGGGGTAATAAAAACTTTTGCTTTCCATGTAGAGGGTATCAGCTTGTATGATCCACCAGAAAAAATTATACCACGATGGAAAGGTCCCCCTTTAGAAAGGAGTCCAGAGTTCTTGAATTATTTCCAAGAGCAGCGCAGCGCAATTTTTGCTGGAAATGATGGGATTTCAGTGAAAAAAGATGAGCAGAACATTCTTCAGAAATCAACAGAATCCCAATCCCATGAGAATATTGCCACTTCTTCTGTAGTTGGTGACCCAAATAAGAAGGATAATAGAAATTCAAAGATAGTTATAGAAGGGAGTGATGGTTCTGTCAGAGCTGGCAAAAAATCAGGGAAGGAGTTTTGGCAACACACAAAAAAATGGTCCCAGGGGTTTTTGGAATCCTACAATGCAGAGACCGACCCAGAAATTAAAGCCACAATGAGGGACATGGGGAAGGGTTTGGATCGATGGATCACAGAAAAAGAAATACAGGAAGCTGCTGATCTGATGAACAAAATGCCTGAAAAAAACAAGAAATTCATGGAAAAGAAACTCAGCAAGCTTAAAAGAGAGATGGAATTGTTTGGCCCACAAGCTGTAGTGAGCAAATACCGTGAATATGCAGAAGATAAGAAAGAAGATTACTTGTGGTGGTTAGATCTTCCTTATGTGCTGGTAAGCTATACATGCGTTTCGACTTTTCTGCTATTTTGTTTTAGCTTGATTTACATTGTTAGTTCTTTTCCTGATAGTTTATGTTTTTGGAGTTCACTGGTTCTAACACACGGCATCAAAAGTTCCAGGAGGTCCTGGGTTTCAAACATCTCATCCTTATCCCCAACTATTTGTTTTCTAACCATCCATCTTGATTTTTAGTTTTATGTTAGATATTTTCCCAGATTATACAGAAAATACTCAACCAATAGTTAATTCTCTCTTGATTTCCCAGTGCATCGAGTTGTACACAGTTGATAATGAAGAACGAAGGATAGGATTTTACTCATTGGAGATGGCTGCAGATCTTGAATTGGAACCAAAGCCGTATCATGTTATTGCTTTCGAGGACACTAATGATTGCAAAAATCTTGGTTATATCATCCAGGCACAGATGGATATGTTTGGGAATGGCAATGCCTTTGTTGTTGCCCAGCCACCTAAGGTAAATAATGCGGAATTTAAGTTTTCAAGCAGATCATCATTTTTCAGTTGCAGTTGTTGGAAACTGCCATGCAATTTATGGTCTTAGTAAATTATCATATCCCAAGAGAGGCCACTTAGGTGGAACATACCTGATTCTTGCTTTCCACGTATGTGACTTGTAATGTTTTTCCTTTTAATTCAAGAGACTCAAGATCTGGTGCTCTATGACTTTCATATGTTACTCACTGCTGATTTATTGTGCTCTTTCTATCTAGTTGTTTTTAGTCCAATTTTTCTTGATCTGTTGAGATGCTTGACATATTTATCTGAACTGTCTCTTATCTCCCCTCAAGGATGTTTTTCGGGAAGCCAAAGCAAATGGCTTCGGTGTAACTGTCATTAGGAAAGGAGAGGTTCAGCTCAACGTGGACCAAACTTTGGAAGAAGTGGAGGAACAGATCATTGAGATCGGGAGCAAAATATATCATGATGAGATCATGCAGGAGCGTTCTATGGACATAAGCTCATTGATGAAGGGTGTATTTGGTTTCAGCGGCAAACCTACTAAGAGGTAGTTTCATAATTTACCTGGCATGTGGCACACAAAAATCATTGCATTCTTTTTCGGGGTAGTCACGTTTTTTATCTTGGTTTGTCTTGATTTCAGAACAAGATCAAAGCAAACGATGAAGACTGCAATTGGATTCGGTGGCAAACCCGCTAAGAGGTAAATTCCAAGTGTGTTGCTTTATCTTTGTGTTCTATTTTCGTTGTAGGCACATTTCTTACGTCTTGTTGTTTGATTGATTGCAGAAAAAGATCAAAGCAGACGCTGAAGAAGCCTAGCAAGAAAGAAAGGTGATGCTTGTTCATACATACTCCGAGAGACGGCGATAATCGACCATATGACCAGTTCATGGTAATGGAGGCTTTGGATGTGTACTCCACGTTCTTACGCAAATGCCGGGCAAACTCTCTGCAAGCGTTTGGAGATCCATGACTAGGTGCAAGCCATTGACCTTTCAAGCCACCTTAACCCAAGTCATTGTGGCAAGAAACTGCATCTGTTTGGTGGTAGCTAAGAGTATAAAGCCGCTACTGCCCCAGATTCATTTGCATTCTGTCTCACCCAAGGCTGGAGGTGGATTGCAGTTCAGCTAGCTCTCAATTCCCTGCTTGTGTGCGGCTGTTGAAGATTTGGTTTGTGGTGTACCATAACAGGTTCCAGCTCCTCACCATGGTCGCTTTCTCCGGGAAGCCAGACAAAACTAATTAATTCTGGATACAATTCCCGCGCAGTGAAACATCCATGCAGTTTCTCTGTGGATTGTGGGAGCTCATCGTAGGAACTGGGAACTGATATTCCCTTGAACTCCTTGTATTTAAGATATTAGTTTCAATGTGTGAATAATATCCAACCTTACTGTATTTTGTTCTTGTAATACTGTAATTTTTAGTTTATTCAACATGCAAGCAGAATCATCGGCTTTGTTTCTTAAATGAAATTCAATTATTATTTCCTGGCCAAAAAGTTCCAGCAGGACTGAAATTCGAGACACTGCATCCTTCCCTCCACTAGTTTTGAGGAAAATTCAACATATATTCCACAATATCTGATGGCTCACTAAAACCAAAATCAATCGGATTGTATTTCTGTAACACCTTTAGGCCAACAAATTCACACATATTTACTGCCCTCTTAGTGGTTGTACATGTACCAAAATTTGGTTGTCTCTGTATACATTTTAGGTACATGCAGTATCTAGAAAGAAAATAAAAAAAAGACATCCCAAATCTAACAAATGAAATTTCTATTATCAATACAAATTGGAGGTGCAATTACAAAAGCATGAGAAATTATCACGAAATGAATCATGACCAATGTCAAACAGAAGGGATTTTGGTCTACAATGGAAAAACAAATACGGAATGGACTTTGGTCTACAATGGAAAAACAAAGACGAAATGGATTTTGGTCTACAACGAAAAAACAAAGACGAAATTCTTGGAAGAGTAAAGGTTTGTATGGGCAAGAGGAGATCTAGTCGGCCTGCCATACAAACATATGTACGTCAATCACATGACATATACACTTATATACCTATGTTCACCACATGATCCAGTAGCATTACCATCAAGAAGGTGATCTAGCGATCTCATCAAGGTGACAATCCATGATTTCGGATATAGTCTCAAGAAAAGCATCTTCGCTTGAATCGGGAAGCACAGAATCCTCCGCTTCTTGCACTATCTCCTCAATGATGGATTCCTTGTTCAAGGTCTTCCTGCACATTATGCTTCCTATGGCAAAGGGAGAGAGCCGCCTCTGTACCCCTTTCTTCAGAAGCATGGTTGAAATGCGAAGTGTTCGAGCACATTTAGGCGGCACGTCCCATCCATGGAACTTCAAAAGGGCGATATCTTCCTCTGCATCCAGTGATTTTATGTAATCAATGACCTCATCGGCATAAGGCTTGCGCGCTTGTGGCCAGTACAGCCAGTCAAATGTAATGTCTTCAAACTGCAGGAACAACAAAAATAACACACATAAACAAAACAAAAATAAATGTCAAACACAGCAACAACACACATAAAATTACTCAGTTAAGCAAAAATGAAGCGAAGGCAGTACGTACACTTTCGGGCAAGCAGTACCCGTGATCAATTGGAATCAGCACAGTCTGGCCACCTTCACCCTCCTTGCTCAGCAATATATTTCCAGCATGCCTATCCGCATTTGCCAATCTAATATCCAAAACAGAAATTTTATGAACTTCCTCAACTGGGAAAGTGGCAGGGCCCATCTCCTCGCAACTTCCATTATTCTCCATGAACTTCTGCAAGGACCCAATCTTGACAATTGCATCCTTGGGATGGTTGAATGCACTATGAAAGCACTTGACTATAAATGTTGGGGGGACCCCAGCAAAGCCCTTTGCATTACCAGACAGCATGCGATGCCCACCCTTTGGGTGATCCAAAAGGTAAGCTGCAACTTCCCTGAATGCTCCTTCTCCAACTCTTGTTCCCTTTTTCAATCCTTCCCCATCAAGTGACAGTGGAAGCCCCCTCGGATTGTTTAGAGCCATAGGCTCCTCATCAATTGGCTTAAAAACAGATACATACTTTTGCCCTGTTGAGTCGAGCATAAAATACGCTCCTCCTGTACCCTCCATGGACCTGATTGGATAACTCCCACTATTTAATCCGTTAGATGTTTCATTAACCATATCCCAAATCAGGGATGGTAATTTAATCTTGGGGTTAACAATGACAGGCTCGAACAAAAAATCCCTGTCAGGAGGTTTTCTTGGCCCAACTTCTTCATCAACTTCATAACCTCTCCTAAAGTCTTGCTTACCGACATCATATTGTCGCTTCACATTATCTCCATCAACTTCATAACTGTTCCCATCATTCAAATGTGATGCCACAACAGACAATTCAAAGTTCTTCTCAACTGGTCTGACCCGAACTTTTGCTGATTTCCGAATCAACAAATGTAAGACAGCATCATTATGTTTACATATGTCATCAATAAGTCTCTGATCCTCTAGTAGTTTTCCATCACACACAACTTCTTGCTCTTCTAGATCAACAAACTCTTTACTCTTCTTGGCGATCTTTTGTTTCACATACCCAACATCTTTACCACGTTCCACGTGGAAAGTAAATTCTTTCCCACAAGTAGTTCGAACATTGATCTCCTGAAGGTCAGAAAGCCTAAGAACCAAATGTAAAACATTTCCATCTGTTACCCCATATTCCCGGAGTATGGAATCGCTCCTAGCCAGTTCCCTACCTCCACAAACTAACTTCTGCTTCTTAGCAACAAACCCTTTATAGGTTTGGATCCTAAACTTAACTGACTCAATAGAGTCAGATTCCAAAACACTCATGGGAGTAGTTGATCCAGAAACAGAGAGAAATATCATAATTGACTCATTTGATGACAGACACGATTGCGAAAACATGGGCTCACTATGAGCCGGTGTAAGAGCAGCAATAACGGCCGACGACATTTTGCTCTTAATTTGAAAAATTCCAAGAAAGTCAAAAGCTCTTCAGACAAATGCAGAACTTTCAAACCCTACGAAAATTTCACAACTTTACAAGAATGCAGCCATTCCGAATCCTAAATTCACCACATGATTGCTACCCAGATGATCAAACAAACCCTAGATTCAATATTCACAAACTATACAGCAAAAGGAACAAACTTGAATACCCCTCCCCTTCCAAAACGAAAGGGAAAAAGCACCCCAGGCAGAAACCCTATAAATTCATCACCTGGGAATATAAAAACACACAAATTGAGCCCCCAGAAACCAATTGGAAAATCAAACACCCAGTAACTTGGGTTACAGCACTGAGACCATTGCCAAAAATCCCCAAAATAAAAAAAGTAAAAAAGTTATCAACAAAGATTTCGATTCTTACCAAGAAGGAAGAACCGAAGAAGTGAAGGGTGCTCGATTAGATTTGTCGTATAGCAGCTAGGGTTTGTAATTTTGAAAGACAACAGGAGAGATGGACAAGAAAAGAGAGAGAGAGAGAGAGACAGAGAAGACGCGTGTAGCCGCCTGAAATATGCGTAGTGGAGGGGTGAAGGGTTGAATTTTGACGACGATTGAGTATTTATTATTTCCATGAATTTTAATTGCCGCAAGGAACATTCTCAGAAGCTACACGACAGCTTTTAGAGTACTGTTAACAGGATGTGGTGGGAAAAGTTGAAGGGAAAACGCTGAATTACGTGTGTTGTCCAATCTGGGGTTGCCACGCGTACGTGAGTAATGATGGGTTGATTATGCTAATTAAGATTTTCTAAAACGGACTGGGTAAATTAGGAACTATACCTTTTGTCCAAAAGAAAAAGAAATGGAGCTTTAAATTCTTTGGAATTAAAATTAGGAAAGTTGGATTGCCAACCCCCCGCTGCAAGCTGGTCTTGCACTGAGTTTCACTTAAATAAGGTTCCTCAAGATAGAAAATGGGCCCAAATCTCGGCTGAGGCCCACCAATGAGTGAAGCTCGGATCGGCCCGCACCTTGGTTATTATTTCCCGCCTATCTTTGTCCGCTCTTTCACTGAAGAAGGAGAAGTAGGCAGCAGAAGAAGCAATACGGCATCAAATATGCCGTACACATCATCACCTCCAACTTCGGCAATCCCGTCTTTGTAACTCTCTCTCTCTCTTTCTCTTCAAAGCTTTTACCCTTTTCTTTAATTTCTGGATAATTATCATTGATTTTATGTATGTGTCTGTGGTTGCAGAAAGTGTGTGAAATCTACTAAGAAGAGGACATTTAAGCCTGAAACAGCTAATTGGGTTCACAGAGCTGACCCCTCAGCAAGTCAAGAACTCTCTCCTCATTCTGATCCAACACAATTGCGTTCAACCCTTCTGCTTCGAACAATCCGGTCCGTCTCTTAACCCTAAACCCAGCTTCTCTTCTTTTCCATTTTCATGTGGGCTTTTTGGGTTTGCTGAAGGAGAGCATAAAATGAGTGAATTTTTTTGTATGCCTATGTGGTGACGCTGAGGGCCCAAAAGTCACTCAGTATATAGCGCTGTTCGATAATATAATCCACCGGGGGAGGATTGCCAAATTTCTAGCGATTGTATCCCAGGAACTCGATACAGATGTTGGTTACTTTGTTCTTTTTTTATTTATTTTTGGTTTGTTGTTTATAGGGGGTCATCCATTCTCTGATTACTGCCTTTCCTTCATTGTTTTGCAGTGTGAACTAATTCTCAAGGATTTGCTTGAGAATGGTAGGCTTACACTAAAACAAATAATGGAAGGAGCTGAATCAAGTAAAAGTCAAGGTAATCCTTTTATCAATGTTCTATTGATTTTTTTTTTTTTGCTTCAATTTAAGATTAAGTGGGATCATTGTGACTAAGTGTACGATTCATCTGCTCCATTCCTAAAATTTGCTTTTTTTCTTCTTCTTCTCCAACCAGGAGATTCTGCAGGTAAAGAGTCTGTTCAGGAAAGCTTTCTTAAACTTGTGAATGCCCATTTTGTTGAAAGCTGCCCCGCTCCAGAACCAGTTCTTGAACAAGCTACTAAACAAGAAGGTCCTGCAAAGAAGCGAGGTGCTAAGTCTGCTAAGGTAATGCTGTAATAGATAGATTTGATTGGAAGTTTGTCAGCCTTTATTACTGGACTGGATGAAAATGAAGGTTGCATTTTTAGTGGACATTGAGTTGTATTGTGTGATTTCAGTTTCCTGTCAAGTACTAGTCAACTTTACGGTGCGCTTAATTAATCATGTTAGATAACTCAGTACTAACTTTAGCTATTGATTGATTGTGGCGTGTGTTCAGGTCGATATATATCATACATTTCATGTGAACCGAAAACTCAAGACGAAGACCCTGTACATTTAAACCAAATAAATCATACAACCCCTATAAAAGTAAGATACTCCATTCATATGCTAGCATAATTAAGAAAAGAGTTCTCTAGTTAAAAACCTCCTTAGTTGCACATGTGGTAATTTGTTTTTTAAATTGCGTATCTTTATAAATCAATTTTGGAACTTTTACAGATGGTTGAAGTACCTGAGACCCTGGAACAACGTGTTCTAGCAGCAGCAGCGCCCCCGGAAGGTATAAGATTTTCAATTATGATAGATTCTGGAGATGATGCTCCAGGAGGAAAAAGTGATTATATGAGCGTTGGGGAGAAGGTTGGTATAGGGATTGTCATTTCTAGATACCGGGGATAGTTTGTTCTAATATGCAGTTTTCTGAAAGGTACTCTATTCTAATATGCTATTTTCTGAATTTATAGCGCAAGCATGCTGCGCTGGAGTTGGATGTTGAATTTGGGTCTAACGATGAAGTGGTCCTTTGGCGTGCCAATTTGGAGGAATTCATTTGATGTCTAAGGCATAAGGTTGGTTTTCTGTCCATGTGTTCTAGGCTTGCGTTGAGAATGTGACAGCACGACTGGATGATGAAGCTGCAGTTGTCTTAAGAGCAATGCTTAAGGCAACTAGAACTGCAGAGAAGAAAGTTAAAACAGAAAATTCAGGTAAACTGGATGTTCAGATTCTTGCATGCTATAAAATTAAAGTGAAGCCTTAATAAATGAAATCAGGGAGCAGTAGTACCTGATTGGCCATTTGCCTACCATTGTTCCATGCTGTCTCCTTAGCTCATAGTTTTGTTGATTTCTTTCGCAGTTCCTTTATCACTGAATACCATCTATGAAGAGGTAATAAACAGTGAAGCCGGTCGTAGTTTGACCATGGGTTGTGTCAGAGATTCCCTCAGTGGGCTGTGTGATTCAAGCCCGGAAAGAGATGTAGATGAGGACGAGTCATATAGTGCTGGTACAGTTCCCTTTTTCTAATACAAATTGATTTATTTTCAAATTTTGAATTCTGGTTTTTATGTATCCTTTATTTTTCGTATGGATGACATAGTAATGCATTGAATATTGTTTTTACTGACACATTTGATCCTTGTGCAGACTTGAAGAAAATTCCTGAGCTGGCTCAGGACGATGAGGTTTTTTTTATCTTTCTGAATTTTGGTCTTAAACAAAATATGAAAATAAATTTTTATTTACCAAGACAGATGTCTAAGTACATTTCCTTTTCTGCAGGTGGAGTCGATTGTTTCGAAAAGATATGGGAAAGATGCGTATACAATGTTTAGAATACTGTCACTTGCCGGTCGTCCACTTGAGACGGATAAGGTAATAAACTTTGCTATGGGTTCCTCCACCGGCAACTCGGAAAATTTCCTATATATCAGTATAATTGTTAAAATATTGCTCTTTTATTTAGTTATTGAGAATACTGAAAGGAACTAAATAAAACCCAGCAATCTCTCTCTTCTACGAGTTTAATGTGAGAGAATATTGCATAATAAGTTCCTATATAAATTCTCTCAACTTTCCAAGATGAATTATTCAAGTTTGTTGTTGATAAAATAGTGCACTTCTTACTTAAGTTGCTTATTCGAATACTACTTTGTAGATTTCAGATATGTCACAGTTATCACTTGTTGAAAAGAACTAAACTCCCAAGATTCTCTATAACCTGTGGAAGGATGATTACTTGAATATGGGAGGTAAAGCAGTTGCCTCTTTTATGTACCCCGTGCGCACACAAATACACATACACGAGTTTAGTATTTTTTTATATTTAGTTTTGCTCTCCATGACAGTATTAATGTTTGATATCCTTGCAGATATTAGTTGTAACAGGAGCTAGACAGTCACAATTCTTGGTTTGGAGAGTAGATAAACCCATAATTTGGAAACATGTTTGGGACGAGATGTTCCACGCCTCCTTGAATTTGAATCTCCGGCTGGCTTGTGAGGAGGAATGATTCAAGAGTGTATATGTAGTTTGTTTTCATGTGTGGTGGTGATTCTTTGCAGATTACTGATCTCCCAGCTCACAAACTGACCGGGGAAATGGCGAAGCAATGGCAACTATACAGAAATGTCATTTTAGTTTTGCAAGCATCCCTTTTGAAGCTTGATGATGCTCTCATGCTCTTCAATGACTCGTGAGATTGTAGACGGCATCGTTCCGACTCTAAATTATTAAGTATTATTGCCAACTTCTTAACTTGTGATCCTTTGTATATCCACACCAGAGCAGCCCATTTATTAATAATCTCATCCATCGTTGGTTTTATTCTTGGTTGGGTCGGCCTTTCAGTAGGTGGTCTTTGTAGTACAAGTAAATAATTAAAATTTGAATGACAAAAAATTGGAATGAAATTACAGATAAAGAGATAATATTAAGAATCTTCTTTAGCAAGAATGAATTTCAACCATCCAAATCCAAAGAATGCCTGGTATCCTTTATAGCCACGTTTGTTACTAGGTACCAAATTGTAGCAGAAATATTGCAGATAATTATAGGCGGATTAGCATCTCCTGATGTATTGTTTCTGCTTCGATATTCCTCCTTTGTCACCCCATAATAGATTGGTTTACTGCCTGAAAATGTGATGAAGTTCCAACCTAAAGCTGAACCCCCGAACTATTATAGTTGGCTTAGGCTACCAACTGGTTTCTTATCTGTGCTGAGAGGTTTCTATACGTTTTTTGTTTTTTGTTTTTCCCTTGAATGTTAATTTGGTAATGGGATCGATTGTTTCTTATCTGTGCTGAGAGGTTTCTATACGTTTTTTGTTTTTTGTTTTCCCCTTGAATGTTAATTTGGTAATGGGATTGATTGAGTGTAAAAAAGGTAAGTGAGATTCGTGAGAAGCTCCTGCCCAATAATTATAATTGTAAAAAAGATGGATTCATAATGGATTAATTCTCTAGTAATTAGAATGTCACTTTCCAGTCCCACCCAACAATTGAATTCCTCCAAAATTAGGAATTGATTTTGTGTGGGCCCTATTTATTTTTTAATTCTTTGATATGAAGTAAACGGCATGAATCCTCCATGACTGAAATTTTATTCCTAATTCTAATTCCAATTTCCTGATTAGTAAACACACCATAAATGAGTAATTAATTCCTTAATTTTCACACAAGTTTCCCGATTTCTATCCATATTAGGTTTCATCTTTATTCACTAATTTCCTCATAATTTTCAATTGCCTATATAAGGGGTATGCATATGTTATTGGCCAACATTACGTCAGTTTTATACGAGGGCAATTGCCTAAACCCTTCAGTTTCATACACTAGTAAAAAATTCATCATTACTCTGTTGGAGTTTTGAGTTATGGATTCAGGTATGTTTTCTCATTCAAACAATTCTGTTTGCGTATTAAATTTTCTTTTGTAATTTTGAAGAGTGTTTTACCATAAAATCTCTGGTATATATTGCAAGTTGTTGTTATGATATCCTAATGTTTTGTGTAAATCAAATTATATAAATCATTCAGAATATTTTTTTTGGTTGGAATAGAAATCATTCAGAATTAATCATGCGTTATTTTGCTTAATTACATGCTTATCCTTAATTAGACTGTTTTTTTTTTTTTTTTGGTAGCATAGGGGGCTAACGCCCAAAGAGACAAAACAGCCAACTAAAAGAAAATAAGACGAGACCTGAGGTCTCCACTTGAATCAGCAGCCAGGATGTCAGAGATGCAAGCAGGAGCCTCATCAAAGATATGTAACCCTGGGTTAAAATCAAAACTTTTAGCAGCCAAAGCATCAGCTACACAGTTCTGTTCCCGAAAAATGTGTCTAACTGAGCAATTCCAATCAGCACCCAATTAGACTGTTTTTGAATTGTATGCTTTCCTATCTTTTGACTAATAAACGACGAAAATAAACAAGGGATGGGATCTACCTTTTCGGGGTTTGAATCGTTGGATTGTGGGTTGTTATATATTTGTTGTTTGCTGGTGGTCCTCTTATGTAGAATACCTTTTTGGCGTTTGGCGTGTTTATTTGCACTCTGGTTTTATGAATTCCAGTTATTGACCAAAAAAAAGTATGCATTCAATAGTTTTTATTTGGTTTGTTCAGTACATAAAAACTCCTTATTAATTTTGTATCTGTATTTTACGTAACTATAGCCTCTCTAATTGATTTTTTTTTTTTAAATCTTCTCAGATTGGGCAAATTTGCCTGAGGAACTTTTGGATTCAATTTTGAGATTAGTGTTACAATCAGACTATACACAATCAGACTATATTCAGTTTAGTCGTGTTTGTATGTCATGGTATTGTGTAGCAAAAGATATGAAAAGGCATCCTTCTCCAATGGTTTTGATTCATACGGCCAAAAAAGATATATGGAATTTGTACAACGTCATATTTGGTGATGTTCTTGATTTGCAATTTAAATTGCCGAAGAAGCGATGCAAAAGGATGGTTAATAGGTATGAATTTCAATTTGGTAGTGACCCTAATAAATCTGTCCTTTATGGTTAAAGGGAGAAAAAAGAGAAAAGAATCCTTCATCAATCTTCCTCCACTAGACAAAGGTAATCTTTGCTATGAAAGAACAATTGTCGAATTTGTCGTAAAGGCTACAATATCAGCCGATCCAATATTGGATGCCAACAATTGTGTTGTTGTTGTCATTTATGAGGGATTATGTAAATTAGCTTTCATTAGACTTAATAAAGACACAACATGGACTTACGTTGATCCAAGGTTGGAATACATTGGTCAAAGCTTGCATATGATTGAAGATGTTGTTCATGTCAAAGAGAAGTTTTATGCTGTTAAAGGAGGGGGTCAACTTTTTTCTTTTGATATTATTACTCAATCCAAGCAATTGGTTGCAGAGGGCATGCAACATGATGATATGGAGGAGAAGGTATATATTGTGGTTTTAAATGATAAAGAATTATGGATGGTTCGAAGGTATGTTGCTTTTGGAGATGAGGATCCTGTGACGAAAAAAGTTAGAATATATGAATTGGATTTTGATAAGCATGAGTGGGTTGAGAAAGAAACCTTAGGTGATGTTGCTCTTTTTTTGGGTGATAACTTTTCAATATCTGTTTTGGCTTCAAATTTTTTAGGATGTCGGCCGAATTGTATATACTTCAACCATGATCATGATCGTTATTGTGGTTATTTGAGTGGCTGTCTGCATCATGATTTTGGCGTGTATGACGTTAAAAATCAGAGCTTTTCACAATCTTACGCTCCAAATATTACGTCTCTTATGAAGACAACCAAGAAACCTCCGTATTGGGTTGTGCCAACTTTTCAATTGTAAACAATAAAAAGAGAAGTTATATTTGTTATTATTCTTTACCTAGCCTATCAATAATTTAAATCCCCTTTTGTATTCTATAAGTGTTTCAATTGTAAACAATAATATATTTCTTATTATTCTTTATTGTTTTGTAGTTCACTCACTGGCTTTTATTGGGTAGTTTTCCAATTATCGGGGTATTACGAAGTTCCCTTCTTCTTTTTTTCTTTCTTCTTTTGGTAAAAAGGTATAAGTTAAAAAAAAAAAAAACCCCACCCCTCCTCAGATATCGTCGATATCATAACAATGGAGGATGTCATCGAGGAACTGCTACAGGTACCAAGTTACTTATGAAAAAATCAATTTGATCCATCAGTTTAAGATCTTTTTTTTTCTTCCCAAAACCCTATATCATTTATGAAAATTAATCTAATTACTCCTTTTATTCTGTCTTCCAGGAAGATATACTGGATGAAACACATAATTATATGTCGATGTCCACAACAAGTGACCACTGACCAAATTTTATTTTTTATGTTTCTCTTCTCTGTAAACTCCGAAGTCAACACTTTCAGTGTGTGTATATATTTGATATTAACAAATAATTACTTTGTTTCTGTTTGTTCCAGAATCAAAATCAACCTGCTTGCTACCATATTCAAGATCATCACCCTCAAAATCTCCAAGAAAATCTGCATCTCATATTTATTGGAGAACTCCAGAGCCATCCCCACTATCTTCATACAGCACTCCCATACTCCGATCTCCCACTTCCCCATGCATTCAACCTCCCATCTTCATAAGACCTCCTCTGTATGCTTCCCCTGCAAAATCAATGAATACTAGAAGATCGGCCGGGCCTATTTGCAGTTCACCATCCTCACATCGAGTATGGCTAAACTTGTTAGAAAAATGGCTCACATTTAGTATGCAAATGAAGGAGTGAGCGACCGGTCGCAAGGTTTGGACGACCGGTAGTTTTTCCACAGATTCAAAGTCTGGAGAAATCGCAGAAAGCGACCGGTCGCAAGGTATCCGCGACCGGTCGCCAGGTATCCACAAGGTATCACTAAGGTATCCGCGACCGGTCGCCCAGAACTTGCTGTTTCAGTTTCCTACGCGTTTTCAAGTCTTCCTTGGTGTGCTATCACTTTCTATCGACTTGCAAGGATTTTTATGATCACTTCTGATATATTAGAAGGTGGCAAGCAGCTGGAAAGTTGGGGAGAACACTTTGGCAAATTGATGACTTGCTTCAATGAGTGAATACTCTCTTGGTTCAAGAGATATATGGCAGCTAGCAGCCATTGTTCACTTGCTTTGTGAGCTGCCAAGAACAGGTGTCTAAAGTTGGATAACTAAAGCAAAAACGTGCAGAACATAATGATACCTTATCTTGGAGTCCAAAGGCTTATATAAAAGGGAAGAGGAAGCAAGAGAACATTAAGTTGTTAAGTGCATAAGTTTGTGCAAAGTATAGAGAGTTGAAAAGAATCTGGAAACTAGTAAGTTCAGAAAATACCAAGGGGAGAGCAAGAGAGTTCTCTAAGTGTATCAAGGTGTTGAGCAAGGGTGAGAGAGAAACAGATTGTGAGGGTAGTGTTCTAAGGGGGTTTCCTTCTTTGTAAATCAAAGTTGTAACCTATCTTCATTAGTGAAAGTTCTCAAGGAGATCACCAAAGAGGAAGTAGGCAATTTGCTGAACCTCTATAAACACTTGTGTCATTTTTGTTTTGGTTAAATTTCTGTGTGTGTGTAAGACTCATCCATCATTGAGTTTGTCACAAAGTTCATCAACAACAAGGTCCTAAGGGGAAGTGAGTTAGTATTAATTCACAACAAGTGGTATCAGAGCTGTGTTTTGGCAGCTGGTCTAGTTCTTCTTTTGGAGTGCTAGTGTGTTGAAGATGACAAGTGAACAAGAAGTTGAGAGTGGTAGCAGTTCACAACATGTGAAGCAACCACAGGCAGCAAGCATGAAGGTGAAGTTAAAGCCTTTCACAGGCAAGGAGAACTTCACTCTTTGGCAAAGAAGGATGAGGTCAGCTCTTACACAACAACATCTCCATGTTGTGTTAGTTGGCAAGGAAAAGAAGCCAGCAGACATGAAAGATGAGGAGTGGGGTGTACTTGACGAGTTAGCCAGAGGAGCCATCGAAAACTACCTCTCCGATGATGTGCTCATCAACGTGTTGAAGGATACAGCGAAGCAAACATGGGAGAAGCTCGAAGAGATGTTTGCAGGGAAGTCGCTGTCCAACAAGCTCTTCCTAAAGGAAGAACTCCTAAATCTGAAGATGGAAGAAGGAGGTAATCTAATGGAACATTTAAGTAGTTTCAATAGATGTGTTGCTGATTTGCAAAGAATGGAAGTTATTTATAGTACGGAGGATAAGGCTCTTATGTTGCTAACATCCTTACCTCTGTCCTATAAACACTTCCGAACCACTCTTATGTTCGGGAAGGTCACTCTGGATTTTGAGCCTGTGCTGCAAGACATCATGACGCACCATAGGATGACTCAACGTTCTGGAGAAAACTCTCAAGGTGAAGGTCTATTTGCTAAGACCGATGAGAGGGGTCGTTCAAAGAGGCGTGAAGGCAAGAAAGGCAACAAAGGAAGATCTAAATCCAAGGCGAAAGAAGGTTGTTTCGAGTGTGGGTCAAAGGAGCACTGGAAAAGGAATTGCCCCATATGGAAGGAGAAGAAGAACAAAGGGAAGAATGCAGCAAACACAGCTGAGGAAGTCACGGAAAGTGATGGTGAGCTTTTATGTGTTAATGGCAATGTTAAAACTAATACATATGCTAATTCTTCAAGGTGTTTCTCTTCCGATTGGATTTTGGATTCGGGTGCTCATACCATATGTGCTCAAACAAGGAGTGGTTTGACACATATGAGAAAGAAGAAGGTGGCGAAGTTGTGATGGGGAATGGCTCGGTTTGTAGAGTCATAGGCACCGGTACAATCAAGATAAAGATGCATGGTGGGACTGTTAGGACGCTTGGGATGGTAAGACATATTCCAAAGTTGCGTAAGAATCTTATTTCCCTTGGAACTCTTGATAAGAATGTTTATTCTATTAAGGCTAATGGAGGGAAAATCATAATCTCAAAAGGTTCACTTGTGGTTATGAAAGGAGAAGTTCAACCTAATTGTCTATATAGATTGTGTGGTACAACAATAACAGGTGGAGCAGCTGTGTCCACAAGCAAGGACTCGAAGGATGAAACTCAGCTTTGGCATTTGAGGCTAGGGCACATGAGTGAGAGGGGCATGCAGGAACTACACAACATAAAGTTGTTGAAAGGTGTTCAAAGCTGCAAGCTGGAGTTCTGAAAATTTTGTACCATGGGAAAGCAATCAAAGATAGCTTTCAAGCTGCGAGACAAAGAGGAAGGAAGCACAGGGGTGCTAGATTATATTCACTCGGATGTATGGGGGCCATCACCGGTTAAATCAAAAGGTGGAGCTCGCTATTTCGTGACTTTCTTGGATGATTTTTCCAGGAAGGTTTGGGTCTACTTCATGAAGGAGAAATCTGAGGTCTTCACCAAATTCAAAGAGTGGAAGGCGGAAGTGGAGAACCTAACCGGAAGAAAGATCAAGATCCTAAGAAGTGACAATGGTGGTGAATATAAGGACAACAAATTCCTTGAGTTTTGCAGAAATGAAGGCATTAAGAGGCACTTTACAGTGAAGAAGACGCCCCAACAAAATGGAGCTGCGGAAAGGATGAATAGAACTCTCATGGAGCGTGAGAGATGTATGAGGATTCATGCAGGATTGCCCGAATCATTTGGGGGGAGTCAGTTAACCACGCTGGCTATTTGGTTAACCGATCACCTTCAAGAAATGTTGAGTTCAAATGTACAGAGGAGGTATGGTCAAATATGTCAATAGATTTTACTAATCTTAAAGTGTTTGGATGCAGTGCATTTGCACTTATTCCTAGTGATGAAAGATCCAAGTTGAAGCCTAAGTCTCTTGAATGCATTTTCATCGGCTTTGAGAGCGGTGTGAAGGGCTACAAGCTTTGGGATCCAGTGAACCACAAGAAGATACTCAGGAGAGATGTTGTGTTTGATGAAAAGACCATGCCTATGAACAAAGTCAAGATTTCAGAAGCAAATGAGGATGTTGTTGGGAAAGAAACAACCATTGAAGTTCCACTCAAGAGGGTGTCAAGGAAGACTTCACAGAAATAGCCAACTGAAGACGTTCAGGAGGAGGAGGAGTCTGACAATGAGGAGGAAGAAGCTAGGCAATATCAACAACAAACTCAAGAAGAAGAAGATGCTCAAGAAGTGGTGGAGCCATCATCTATAGCTCGGTCCAGGCCCAAGAGAACCATCAAACCACCTCAAAGGTTTGGATGGGACACGGACGCAGTTCACTATGCCCTAAATGCAAGTGAAGAAGAACCAACCACGTTCCAAGAAGCTGTTGAGAATGAAGAATGGGAAAGTTGGATGGAAGCTATGATGCAAGAGATGGAATCTCTACACCAAAACTCAGTTTGGGAGTTAGTTTCTAAACCCAAAGATCGCAAGGTTATTGGCTGCAAATGGGTGTTTAGGAAGAAAGAAGAAATGCATGAGAAGGGAGCCACCATGTTCAAAGCTCGATTGGTGGCCAAAGGATACTTGCAAAAGGAGGGAGTTGATTATGATGAAATCTTCTCACCGGTGGTGAAACATACTTCTATACGGCTACTTCTCTCCATAGTAGCCCAAGAGGACATTGAGGTGGAGCAAATGGATGTGAAGACTGCTTTCCTCCATGGAGACTTGGAGGAAGACATCTACATGAGCCAACCTCAAGGGTTCATTGAAGCAAGCAAGGAAAATCTGGTTTGCAGGTTGAAGAAGTCTTTATACGGGCTGAAGCAATCTCCAAGGCAGTGGAATAAGTGCTTCGATTCTTTCATGATGAAGATTGGATATAGAAGATGTGAATCAGATTGCTGTGTATATAGTCATGCATTTAAGGATGGTAACTTCATCCTTTTACTTCTTTATGTTGATGACATGCTAATTGCATGTAGAGATATGTCAAAAATCCAGGAATTGAAGACATTGCTTGGAGGGGAGTTTGACATGAAGGATCTTGGCTCTGCACAAAAGATCCTAGGAATGGAGATAAGGAGAGACAGAAACGCATGCAAGCTATGACTGTCACAAAGTAAGTACATTTCCAAAGTACTTGAAAAATTCAATATGATGGATTGCAAGCCTGTGTCTACTCCTTTGGCGGAGCATTTCAAATTAAGTGCACAGGAATGTCCTACTACGGATGATGAGAAGGAAGAAATGAGAAAAGTTCCATATGCAAGCTTGGTAGGGTGCCTCATGTATGCAATGGTTTGCACACGCCCGGACTTAGCTCAAGCCGTAAGTGTGGTGTCAAGATACATGGCGAATCCGGGCAGACTTCATTGGACAGCAGCGAAGTGGATTCTCAGGTACTTGAAGGGCTCAAGGAGGCTTGGGATATTGTTTGAAAAACAACAAGGTAATGCATGTGTGTCAGGGTATGTAGATTCTGATTATGCAGGAGATTTAGACAAGAGGAGATCCACCACGGGATATGTCTTCATTTGTGGTGGAGGACCGATTAGTTGGAGAGCGGTGTTACAATCGGTTAGTGCCTTGTCTACTACAGAGGCGGATTATATGGCGCTCATGGAAGCTTCGAAGGAAGCGGTATGGCTGAAGAGATTGGCTAAAGAATTCGGGATAGCCCAAGACTTGGTGGTGATTCAAAGTGATAGTCAAAGTGCAATCTACCTAGTGAAGAATCAAGTATTTCATGGAAGATCTAAACACATTGATGTCCGATACCACCGGGTAAGGGATTAGGTGAATGATGGAGACGTCATGATAAAGAAGGTTCATACAATGGAGAACGCTTCAGATTGTCTAACAAAGCCAGTCACAGCAGCAAAGTTCAAGCATTGTTTGGGCTTGCTCAATCTTGTTCAATGCTAAGATTGAGGTGGAGTTCTTGAGAGTTATCGGGACGATTCTCAAGACAATACAGATGTCCTGGAAGGCAACAATGGTCCATGGGGTGATTAAATGGTTCGCCAAGGTGGAGATTGTTAGAAAAATGGCTCACATTTAGTATGCAAATAAAGGAGTGAGCGACCGGTCGCAAGGTTTGGACGACCAGTCATTTTTCCAGAGATTCAAAGTCTGGAGAAATCAAGGAAAGCGACCGGTCGCAAGGTATCCGCAACCGGTCGTCAGGTATCCACAAGGTGTCACTAAGGTATCCAAGACCGGTCGTAAGGTATCCTGCGACCGGTCGCCCAGAATTTGCTGTTTCAGTTTCCTACGCGTTTTCAAGTCTTCCTTGGTGTGCTATCACTTTCTATCGACTTGCAAGGATTTTTATGATCACTTCTGATATATTAGAAGGTGGCAAGCAGCTGGAAAGTTGAGGAGAACACTTTGGCAAATTGATGACGTGCTTCAATGAGTGAATACTCTCTTGGTTCAAGAGATATATGGCAGCTAGCAGTCATTGTTCACTTGCTTTGTGAGCTGCCAAGAACAGGTGTCTAAAGTTGGATAACTAAAGCAAGAACGTGCAGAACATAATGATACCTTATCTTGGAGTCCAAAGGCTTATATAAGAGGGAAGAGGAAGCAAGAGAACATTAAGTTGTTAAGTGCATAAGTTTGTGCAAAGTATAGAGAGTTGAAAAGAATCTGGAAACTAGTAAGTTCAGAAAATACCAAGGGGAGAGCAAGAGAGTTCTCTAAGTGTATCAAGGTGTTGAGCAAGGGTGAGAGAGAAACAGATTGTGAGGGTAGTGTTCTAATGGGGTTTCCTTCTTTGTAAACCAAAGTTGTAACCTATCTTCATTAATGAAAGTTCTCAAGGAGATCACCAAAGAGTAAGTAGGCAATTTGCTGAACCTCTATAAACACTTGTGTCATTTTTGTTTTGGTTAAATTTATGTGTGTGTGTAAGACTCATCCATCATTGAGTTTGTCACAAAGTTCATCAACAACAAAGTCCTAAGGGGAAGTGAGTTAGTATTAATTCACAACAAAACTTTATATCAATTAATTCAGCACAAGTAAGATTAGCAGCATATAATAATATTATATTATGATTGTGTTTCAACTGGAGCTAGCTATATATATTGGACCTACATTACAACATATATGGTATACACACCCTCTGATGGAGAGAAACTTACCTATATCGCACTTTTATCGCTCGTCACATTCTCGTCACATCATATGATGAGAAATAGAGACAACGAAAGTATGAAACACATGTTACATGAAAGTTTTACTCTCCTATGATGACTGGTGAGCTAGTGATGACATGGATCGATCGCTTTGACTCATTCTGCCTTTTGCTAATCTTTTCACTTCTGTGCTTTGACTTCATCATATGTTCCAGAATTTGTTTGTTTTTTCATTTCCTGATCGAATGTCATATACTTGCTTACTATTTTCGACCAATGTGGTGGGAATCGACCGGGTTAATAAGACCCTCCTCTCCTTTATCCCCGAATTGAAACACTGAGAGTAGTCAAACGTTAGAGTTAAAAAGAAAAACAAAATTAGGAATGCAGTCACAAAAACCCTCAAACTGGACATTTGATCTCTCTCCTGCTAAGAATAGAAAATCGCTAGTCTTGTAGCTAGAGGGTGGAAGCTAGGCCCTAGGAAAGAACCATGCTAATACTATATATAGCAATCAGAAAGTCATTTTTTCTTGTATTGTATTATTGGTGGGAGGGGACCCACATGACCATCACAAATTGATCTCCTTTTCTTGCAAGTGCTTCAATATATAATTTGACATATACAACCACACACGATGCATTTTCAGAGGTTTATTTCCGAATTTTCATGGACCATGCATATGCATGCATATATAACAGAGATCATTTGCTAATTAACTTTGGGTTTTGGATTAATTTCCAATACCTTATCACGACAAGTAGTGTTTCCTACATATATCTTCCCATGAGACACTATTGAATTCATAAATTGAATACGCCCTTATCAAGTAGGTCATCAAATTGTTTTATTATGCTTTTCATTTCATTTAGTAGTAATACATTACACGCCGTCATTGCCATGATCAAGTGCTCTGTGTATGCTTGGATCGCTAAACCTAATAATATTTAGTTTTTTTATAATTTTTTATAATTTGGAGATAAGATAGTTAGTTTAAAGGCTAACACTGTTAAGTTTTAGTTAATTGATTTCAAATGATTGGACATGTGTCAAAAATTTAAGTTGAGTCTTTGATCAAATAGGGAATAGAACTGTTAACACTGTTAAGTTTTACTATTACTGCTTGTTAAACAATAAATAGGGAATAGAACTGAAAATAATTTAACAATAATTGAGTCTTTGATATAAAAATAAAAAAAACCAATAGTCGAGTCCAATGCCCATCTATTGTGAACTTGAATGTTTTTATTATTTAAGTTTAAGAACATGCTTTAGTGAAGCTAACAAAAACAAAAAGACCATGCTTTAATGGGGCAGGCCCATTGTGAAGTTCATATGCCCTGCTCCATCCATTAATAGTTTAACTTTACATGTTGTGTTTGTGCGTTAGTGTGCTTAAAAATTCATGAGATAATTAATTTAAAAATTCAAAGAATGTAATTTTTTTTAAGTACAAGCAATTGAGTTCACATAAATATTCACCGGTCGAATTTCTGCCCACATAAATAGAGCCAACCCCATAAGCAAACTCCTCAAACTTAACTTAGGTTATATTCATTCTTTGCATTCGTCATTTGTTTCTCTTATTTCAATACACATCACTTTTTAGTAAAAATGTGAAGTCCTAGAGTGAAAAAGTAGTCACCAAATGTGAAGAGTGAAAAACAAAAATAAAAAATGACGAACTTGGTACATAATCTATAGTCAAGTTTTTGTCAAAAAAAAAAAATTCTATAGTCAAGTCAATTCAAGAATGCATGATACGAACAGTGCGCAAATTAGTACAAACAAACCGCGCCATTCTTATTAATACAAGAGGCCGAAATTAAAAGCGCCAATTTGAATTCTTCCAAAACCAAAATCAATTCGTTCTCTCTCTCTCTCTCTCTATCAAATTTTGAAACCTGAAATGCGAACTCGCTACCTCAACATTGACTACTTCACCGTCACTCCAATCCAAGCCCTAGAATCCCTAACCTTTCTTCCATTGCCAACTCCATGAAATTCTCACTGGTTTGGCCCTATTCCTGCTGAAATGGCTGAGCTATTCAAAGAAGATGCTGAGGCTCCTATGTGTTTTCAGAGTTCTTCTGCCCTGGCCTCTCATACTTGGGTTAGCAAGAATCTGAGCCGTTCATTCCCATCCAGTGAAGTGAGGAATAGTTCTGTGAAATGGGCAGAGACTGGATTGACAAGCTTCTTCCAAGGTATGGAGCACACTGGAAAAGGGAGGAATTTATGATTCAATTCTTCTGTCCGAGCAGTCCATCAACAGGGATGAAAATCTTCTGGCTGCTGCTTTGTGTTTTTGGAATTCTGCCAGCAACACTTTTGACTTCCGCCTGGGCCCTATGACTCCTACCCGCTGGACATGGCTTAGATTTTTGGGTTCATACCTCATGAAAGACCTGTGGATGCAGTTGGTGATTACCACAGAAGGAAGAACCAGGAAAAATTAGCAAAGCCCTTCACCATCTCGCCGGCCACAATCAACCAGAACAGCTCGTTCTCAAATTATCTGAAGAACTTCAGCATAGAGAAAGATAAAGATCAACAACACATGTTGTTCCTTATGTACTGGTTGAACAAATTTGTGTTCCCAAATCTCTTCTTAAAGTTCTGCTTGAATACAAGCACTTGGCAGAAGCAATGCACAACCACACTGATGTAGGGCTTGGGCCTACAGTTCTAGCTCACTTGTACAAGAACCTTCACACTGCCACCTTGGAGAATCCGCTGAATTCATCCGCTCCTGGCGCATTCTGGATGATCCAGATCTGGCTGCAGGTCTATTTCCCAGAATTGAGATTCCCAGATATAGTTCTGCCTGAAGATCAAGTTCCTGGCGCTTCCTCTGATGTCGGCAGAAGTGCCCAAGTGCTCAATTGAGGAGTACCTGATGTTCTTCAGGCACTGGACTAAGAGGTCTGCAGCTTAGTGGCAAGTGGTGATCAGAAGGACCTATCCTTGGTTCCAGCCTGGATTCAGATTGTTCGAGAAGGAACCAGAAGAAGAAGTGGCCGGAATAGACTTCAGGAAGAAGTTCCTGAGCGAGACACTACCAAGGGACCTGCCCTTTGGAGGAGGGAAGCCTCCCAACTATCACTTGGGGGCAGAAGTGTACCACCCCAACTTCTATGCAAGGCAACTCGGCAGCCCTCAGCTTATTCCACTTAAATCCTCCAGAAGCTGCAACCGGGCCACCTCCTGGAGAGATTCAGACAACTTGGAGTTGCACAAGGATTGCAGGTGTGCAGTGAACAAGATAAACAACAGTGCGGATGCTCTCTATCCATTATGGGAGCCCAATTCCTGCAGCCTGCCGAGTTTGATGCTTGGTGGTCAGCTAGGTTCAAAGTTCTGTCTACCTCAAGCACTGCCACAAAAGTGCTTTTTGATGGCTGGGATTCTTGGACCGTTTTCGCAGGAGAAGAGGCTAAAGGATTCATGGTGCAGACCATTAAAGATATCAATGCTCAAGTTATTGAAGGTAGATTCCCAATTCTGCCTCTTTTTCCTTCATTCGTCGCGTACGATGTCCTCACACCCCCTAATGATTCAGCATCCGTCTTCGGCACCCATTCATCATTCGGCGCGTGCAATGTCCTCACATCCCCCCAATGATTCGGCATATGCCTTTGGCACCCACTACACTGCCTTGCCGAACGACATCCATTCATCATTCGGCGCGTGCAATGTCCTCACATCCCCCCAATGATTCGGCATCCGCCTTCGGCACCCATTCATCATTCGGCGCGTGCAATGTCCTAACATCCCCCTAATGATTCGGTATCTGCCTTCGGCAGCTTCTACACTGCCTTGCCGAACGGCACCCATTCATCATTCGGCGCGTGCAATGTCCTCACATCCCCCCAATGATTTGGCATCCGCCTTCGGCACCTTTACATCATTCGACACGTGCGATGTCCTCACATCCCCCAATGATTCGGCATCTGCCTTCGCAGCTTCTACACCGCCTGCCGAACGTCACCTCTGGGGACATTTCTCTTTTGCGGCGCCAAGTGTACATGCCAAACGGCACCATATGAGACACTTCTCCTTTATGACGCCAAAGCCACATGCCGAACGGCAGCCCACAGGAGACACTTTTCCTTTATGGTGCCAAGCCCACATGCCGAACGTCACCTCTTGGGGACATTACTCCTTTACGACGCCTAGTTTACATGCCAAACGACACCAATGAAGAACTGACTCAACAACTCCACACCGATGCTGCATACAAATGAAAGGGAAGAATGAGCTGAAGCATTACTTGGCCAGTGCATTGATGACTACAAGTGTTAGAAATGTGCCCTAAGAGCCAATACATTTGATGTGATCTCCTTAGAATACATTTCGTATATGATATATAAAGGGCAAATTTATTTTGTTATCTTTTACATCGTATAAAGAAACAAATGTCCAAGGTATGCTAAATAAGAGATAAAGTAATCTAAAGAAGATTAGATTCGGAGACCTTTAATCTCTAACCGTAGCATCCCAAAATGTTCCTAATCATAGGTTATCAAATGGGCATTGATAAACCATCAAGATTAGCACATATTATGTATGCTCAATTGGGAGGATGGTTGGTCTCAAACCATTTGTGTAGTTGACACGAATACAAGTATGTGGGTGCTCATTAGTGAATGAGTACACTGAACGCGATCAACCGTAGTTCTCATATGGAGTATTTATCTACATGTCAAATGAGAACTCATAGTTGCAATAATGCAAATTAGTCCTTAGACCTGAGGCATCATGGTTGTCCTGTGATGCGTTATTGATCTTTGATAGCTCTTAAAGGCAAGCCGTAAAAGATTTGTCTTAAGTGTTGTTGGGATCTCTTAATTCATCATAGGGGCATGTGAATGTACAATAAGGAATCTCTACTTTCGATAAAGAAGGAGAATGTTTCAAGATGTGATTCAGTAAATCTTTGGCCAAAGTATTTTGAGCTTGATTTAGAAAGTTGTTCTTAATCATGTTCTTTTGAATCACATGAGGTTGTAAATCATATTAGGGGTTTGACATAAATAATCCGTACCCTAATAATATGATTTGAAACATTGTATAAGAGAAGGACCGTATTGCATTGTAATTCCAACTGAATAGGTTCTTCATCTATTCTTGGTTAGCTTGGGTAGCCTTGATATATTGCTAGATGTCACTCTTGGCTTGTGGAAGTCCTAGGATTGATTGTGATCGATCCAAATAAAGGAAGAATTAAAAAGGGGTTTTAATTCCAGTTGGTTAGAAAGAGTTCTAATAATTTCCCACTGCCTTGCTAATTAGAACCTAATGGATCGCACACCTTAAATGGTTAACTTTGAGTAATACAAATGAGAATGAGGAAATCAATTTGATTGATTTGATGTGGATGATTTACTACGTGTAAAAATGTATTTGGGCCTCGGTAATAGTTAACGGGAAGCCCAAATGGTTGGGTATCAAGCCCAAGGGCTTAAGACAACTAAATATTATGGTTTAAGTGTCATAAGGCCCAATTTTGGAAGCCCAATGGGTTTTGGCCGAAAATGCTTAAGTAAGTATGTATGGGAATTGCTTCCATAAGCTCATTAACACAAAAACACAATCCAACATCAACCAAATAGGTTTGGGAGATCAAAGAGAGATAAAAGAGAGTTTTCAAGAGTGAAACACTTTCATCTTTCAAAGTGGTTTAGATTGAAACCAATCTTGAGAATCTTGCACTAGCATCCAAGTATTCTCAAGATACTTCTTCTCATCTCAAGGTTCCATTGGTGTGGAGACTTAGAGGCCATATACTTTTGTGGCTCACATGGAGGAGAAAGATCAAGGAGCAAAGATCAAAGATTAAAGAGGAGATCAACAAATAGGAAATCATCAAGAGAAGACCAAACACAAATTGGTTCATATAATTGCTTCAAGGGTAATTAGATCTTATCCTTTCTCTTGAGTTTTCATTTATGAAAAACATATCAATGTTCATGGCTTAAGATACTTGGAAGAAGTTTTGTTTTTGAATTTAAACAACCACCTTAGACTTCCGCTGCGATTAATTTGATTAAATGCACGTTTAATATTCAAATGAACTTTGGAAAAATGTTTTGAAATTTCCTACAACAAGTCCCCAATCAAAAAGTACCTCCTTAATCGGGAACTTGGGGGACTCCTGTTTGTACAATATCTGGCCAAGCATTCCCAAGCCAATCCAAGCAAAGGGAAGGAAGTCCCACATTGACAAAACACAAGAAGAGGGGACTCTTCCTCACTTATAAAAGAAGACCCCTCTCCTTCAAGAAGAAGGGAGAGAGTTGGGCAGGCTACTAGGGCTCCATATGGCTCACTGGGGCCTCATGGGCTTACCCATGAGCCCACTTAAAAACCCATGGATCATGCCAGATCCTCAGCCTTCAGCCTTCGGCCTTCGGTATTCTTCCTCTTCTCCTGAGTCTAAACCTATGTGCAATGTATACTCACATTATCGTAATGATAACATACTTCTCCATGGGCGTAGCCCATTACTCGGGTGAACCGCGTACATTTGTCTTCTGTATGCATGCCTATTTACTTACCGAATGCTCTCACATACTGAGGGTCCTCACCTTTAACATCTACCTCATCTTAAAGTTGGTCTAATTACTACCCATTTAGTTTTAGCGCCAACAACACCGATATTGGTCGTCGGGAAACTAGTCCAAGTGGACCAATTCCGTATGCTTTGTCAAGCTGGCTTGGCTGGGCAAAGCATCTTGGCACAACTCACATGAAATTTCCATCTCTTTCTCTCTCTCTGTTACTTCTTTGGTTTGGGCCTCTTACTCCTCTCCTCTATACATTTATTGTAAGAGAGGATTTTCTTGGAGGCTAAGCAAATTGAAAAGTACTGTTCCTCACTTTCACTGTCGCGCTGTTTCTCACTCTCGCTCTCACACACTTTAACAAACACACACTCTGTTTCTCATACCGCGTGGTAGAGAGAAGAGAGAACCATTTTCTCACAAGAGAGAGCGAGAGAGAGTATCAACCAAAATAAGTAAATTTTCTGTGGTGAATAATTTGGAAAGAAGAGGACTTGGAGGCCAAGCAAATTGTTGCAAAGTTACTGTCCCTCACTCTCACTTTCACACACGCAGTTTCAGTTTCTAGAGATAGAGAGAGTGCGAAAGGAAAATCGTGATTACTTTTACATATATATTTATAAATACCATTTATCGATTATTATTTATCTTTTGCAATATGGATATATGATACATATGTATTATCAGAGAGAGAGATAGAGAGCGAAAGTGATATATTCCTTATTGGCATGACAGTTACTCACAATAAAGTATTAATGAACCACATATAAATATCAATTAAATTACCAACCCACACTATTCGTCACATGGCCAATTCTCTCTCTCACTCTCACACAGAAAGTTGGTGACTGTGAATGGGAGTGAGGGAGGGAATATTATGATGATTTTCCCACGTCACATAGTATGATTTTCAACAACATCACAAATCCGCTACCACTTTAAATTCTAAATCCATTAAATAAAATAAAAACGAATTAAATTTACAAACTATGTAACACTAACAACAGGCCGTTACTTCCTCCTCCCACGTTCCCTTCCTCTCCTCTTTGTAATTTCCATTTCCCATTACTCTGCCTCTTCTATGTTTCTTTCTTCCTTTCTTCCTTCCTTCTCCATGTCAAACTCTGCTGCTGATCATCACAACTCATGCACCAGGCCATGTCAAGGAGAAGTGGCAAGAAAAATGCTTCGGATCCTGAAAGTTGCCTGCTTGCTCACAAGTTCGAGAGAGGATCTCCATTAAAAAATCCACCTATGATATTAGTGGGAACCGAATTAATTCATAACCCTATGTCAAATAATTCCTTCCATTTGGGGATTATTTGACCTAATTTGGAATTAATCAACCTAATTGGGAGTTACTCAATTTAATTGGGGATTACCCAATTAAATGGAATGTTACCTAATTAGGTTAAGAATTGATTTGATTCCTACGACAATTCCCAATTAAAGGAGGAGTTACCTAATTAAATTAGGAATTGATTTGATACCTACCACAATTAGGGATTTGATTTACCCTAATAAATCAAATCCCCAATTAATCAAATCATTCATGTTGGCGCTAAAACTAGATGGGTAGTAATTAGACCAACTTTAAGATGAGGTGGATGTTGAAGGTGAGGACCCTCAGTATGTGAGAGCATTCGGTAAGTAAATAGGCATGCATACAAAAGACAAATGTACGTGGTTCACCCGAATAATGGGCTACGTCCACAGAGAAGTATGTTCTCATTACGACAATGTGAGTATACATTGCACATATGTTTAGACTCAAGGAGAAGAGGAAGAACACCGAAGGCTGAAGGCTGAAGGCTGAGGATCTGGCATGATCTGTGGGTTTTTAAGTAGGCTCATGGGTAAGCCCATAAGGCCCCAAGTGAGCCATATGGAGCCCTAGTAGCCTGCCCAACTCTCTCCCTTCTTCTTGAAGGAGAGAGGTCTTTTTTTATAAGTGAGGAAGAGTCCCATCTTCTTGTGTTTTGTCGATGTGGGACTTCCTTCCCTTTGCTTGGATTGGCTTGGGAATGCTTGGCCAGATATTGTACAAACATGAGTCCCCCAAGTTCCCGATTAAGGAGGTACTTCTTAATTGGGGACTTGTAGTCGTCAATGCACTGGTCAAGTAATGCTTCAGCTCATTCTTCCCTTTCATTTGTATGCAGCATCGATGTGGAGTTGTTGAGTCAGTTCTTCATTGGTACCGTTTGGCATGTAAATTAGGCGCCGTAAAGGAGAAATGTCCCCAGAGGTGACGTTCTGCAGGCGGTGTAGAAGCCATCAAAGGCAGATGCCGAATCATTGGGGGATGTGAGGACATCGCACGCGTCGAATGATGTAAGGGTGCCGAAGGCGGATGCCGAATCATTGGGGGGATGTGAGGACATCGCACGCGCCGAATGATGAATGGATGCCGTTCGGCAAGGCAGTGTAGAAGCTGCCGAAGGCAGATGCCAAATCATTGGGGGGATGTGAGGACATCGCACGCGCCGAATGATGAATGGGCTCACAAGGGTGCTGATGGGCACTCGAGAAGGAGAACAACATAGTGTTTTTGTGTCGCTTCCCACAGACGGCGCCATCTGTTGGCGCTAAAACTAAATGTGTAGCAATTAGACCAACTTTAAGATGAGGTGGATGTTGAAGGTGAGGACCCTCAGTATGTGAGAGCATTCGGTAAGTAAATAAGCATGCATACAGAAGACAAATGTACGTGGTTCACCCGAATAATGGGCTACATCCAGAGAAGTATATTCTCATTACGATAATGTGAGTATACATTGCACATAGGTTTAGACTTAAGGAGAAGAGGAAGAATACCGAAGGCCGAAGGCTGAAGGCTGAAGGCTGAGGATCTGGCATGATCTGTGGGTTTTTAAGTGAGCTAATGGGTAAGCTCATGGGGCCCCAGTGGGCCATATAGAGCCCGAGTAGCCTGCCCAACTCTTTCCCTTCTTCTTGAAGGAGAAGGGTCTTCTTTTATTAGTGAGGAAAAGTCCCCTCTTCTTGTGTTTTGTCTATGTGGGACTTCCTTCCCTTTGCTTGGATTGGCTTGGGAATACTTGGCCAGATATTGTACAAACAATTCCCAAATTAGGGAGGAATAATTCCCTTCCATCTACGGAATTATTCCTCTGAAACCTTAGCTGCCGAGACCTCTATAAAAAGATGGCCATACACAAGGGTTGAGGTATGTCATAATTACTACTAAAACTCTGCATAAATTTTCCTCTCAAAAACCCTAGCCGCCTCCTCTCTCCCCCTCTCTTACAAAAGGCTCCGCTGCCCTGTTTACACCATAAACACATATATCTCCGTACCCTAGTTAGCTAGTGTTTTCCTCATAAACTCTTGAACTAATTTAGACATCAGAGGGCCTTCATCCTACGTCTCCTTCTTGTTTTCTTTTTCAACACTTGATTCGATTTCACGTTATTTTTGGTAGTTTCCATACCCATCTCCCGAATTCTAACAAAGGAAGGCCGAGGTGCTGAATTTGCTAAGAGATTAACTTGCACTTCGCCCTTGGTCATTGAAAAGGAACTAGTACTCTTTACTGCAAGTTACTCTATGTCCAACAGAAACTGGCAAATATAGTTGATTAACCTCATTCTTTCCTGACAACTAAATATGGATTGGATTGGCCCATCTCCTGCGAACTGCAGGCTTTTTTTATTTAAGTTTAATAACATGCTTCAATGAAGCTAACAAAGACAAAAAGACCAGGCTTTAATGGGGCAGCCCATTGTGAAGTTCATATGCCCTTCTCCACTAATAGTTTAACTTTACATGTTGTGTTGTCGTTAGTGTGTTTAAAAATTCATGAGATAATAAATTTAAAAATTCAGAGAATGTAAATTTTTTTTTAGTACAAGCAATTGAGTTTACACAAATATTACTAAGGTATATAAAAGTTTCGAACCTCTGTCCACATGAATATGGGTGGAAAAGTTCAACTAATCACTAATAGAGCCAAACCCTATAAGCAAACTCCTCAAGCGTAACTTGGGTTATATTCATTCTTTGCATTTATCATTTGTTTCTCTTATTTCAATACACATCACTTTTTAGCTATGTTTCTTAGTGCTATGGGTTTTTGTATTCAAACTTCAACCTTGTGGATGTTGAACGTGTTGAATTTTTGCTAGGTATTAATTTCGGGTCTGGGTTTCACATACCCGGTTGTAAGTTATTGAGAAAATTTGATCTCAACCGTCCATATGGATCTAACGGCTGAATTTTGTATCCTAATTTGGGCCAGGCCAGCCATGACTGGCGTTTTTAAGAATGAATTTTTTTTTTAAAAGAATAAAATAAAATAATTAACTTTGTTAAAGGTTTTGAGAATATGCTAAAGTTGGCAGCTATGTTGCACGGACACTGCAAAATGCTGGAGTGTCCGAGTGTTGGACACGCCGACACGCCCCGACACGCCTTGGACACGGTCAACGGTTGGGATACGGTCAAGACACGGCTCTAACACGGTCAAGACACGGCTCCAACACGGTCAAGACACGGCAGGGACCTGTTTGAAATTTTGAAAATAAAATCTGGGGTCTAAACGTAATTTTTGAAACTTTGGTGGACTAATTTGAAATATTTTTTTAAAAAGAGCTAAAAGTGGAAAAAGAATTTTTTAAACCTAAATCTCACCTTTTCTGCTGCCAAACTTCATTTCCTTTATCACCGCTCTTCTCCTCCCCTTCTTCTGGTTTTGCACAAGGTAAGTCTCTTTGCAATATTTTTTTTCTCTATTTTCAAATGCATTTATTTATGTTTTCTATTTTCTTTTCTTATCTCCCTCCATAGCAGGAGAAGAGTTGGACTTGGTGGTAGGGCTCGTCAATAAAAATAATAAATAAATAAATAAAAGATTGGAACCCGATCTCCAACTAAGGCAATTCTGAATTTCTTGTTTCGCTTTGCTTTTATTACTGTAATTCTTTCTTTCTTTCTTTTACTTGTTTATGTATTTAATTTGTTGTTAAGTTTGGGAAGTAGATTGCTTCATGATTGCACACACGGACATTTGGCTCAAAATACTTATTCATTTCATAAACATGTGATTACATACATATATTTAAAAATCACATGTTTCTTCCAATTCTTAGCCACCTGAGGCATCATACTAATTGCCTCTATTTTCTCTTATTTGTAGAATCTGCAAAAGCTCTGCATGATCATTGTTTCTCTTCCACAGTGCTTCTACTTGCTGGTTGGCAAGGAGAGCCGCTTTTGCTGGTTGGCACAAAGAGGCTACTTCCTCGGTCAGAACTGCGCACTCTTGCGTCCTCGCCAATAACCTTATTCCCAAATTTGTAGCCGAGGCCGCATAGTGCATGGTCAGCATGTGGGTCTCCTCTCCTGCAACCCTATCGGGCCTGTGTGCTATTCGCCAATGCTCTCCGGTGTGAGCTGAGTTGAGGCCGAACCATGATGATATGTGGAGTTTGGGAAGACGGAGTGAGGATGAGCACTTACTTGAGCCACTGATGGCGCAAGGGCCAACTCCAGATTTAGATCATCGAGGGAAGTGGGTGAGGTTGCCATTGTGATTTGTGTTTCTTGCTTATTGATGCTTTACTCTTAGTTTTCAGGATGAAACACAGACGCAAGCTCAACTCAAGAGAGAGACGGGTTAAATAGACTTCGGCTTCTGCGTTTGCTTTTCTCTCGGATTCCTTTATTTCCCTAACGTTTTGCAGCTGCGTTTGCTTTTTTCTTTTACCTTCATGTTTGTTTTTACTTTCACTTTTACTTTCACTTTCTGTGTTTTTCTGCTTCATGTTTTCTACTTTTACTTTCACTTTCACTTTCCAGTCTGGACGAATTGATGGAAAAGAATCCAATCCAGTGCAGGTGTGGAACTAGCTAAGTGAAAGGCAATTTTAAACCGTTTGATTTACTAGCTAAGAATCCAATCCACGAGTCATACAAGTTCCAAGTATTCAATCGTTTGATTTAATGTACATGGCAGCAGGGGAACCCCAATAAGTTTAGGGTCATGTTTTCTACTTTTACTTTTACTTTCACTTTCCATGTTTTCTGCTTCATGTTTTCTACTTTTACCTCCCTTGTCATTCCCTCTTTTGTCTGTGACCTCCCCTTGTCATTCCGAAATCCCTTGTCATTCAGAAATCCCTTGTCAGAAATCCCTTCGTCTTTCCGAAAAAAAAAACAATGGCTTCCAAAGGTTTTCCCTGTGGAGCTTGCAAGTTCTTGAGAAGAAAATGTGTGAGAGAGTGTATTTTTGCGTCTTATTTCTGCTATGAAGAGGGACATACCCATTTTTCTGCCATCCACAGGGTTTTTGGTGCAAGCAATGTGTCGAAGCTTTTAGCAACCCTTCCATTGAGCGATCGATGCGAGGCCGCAATGTCGATATCATATGCAGCTCAAGCCAGGCTTCAAGATCCCATATATGGCTGTGTTTCACATATTTTTGCTCTCCAACAGCAGGTTAATCATTTAGTACCCTTTGTATGTTCAGATTGGGTTTCTGTTCAGATTGTATGTTGAAGTAACTGATGAGTATATGCTTTTG
This sequence comes from Prunus fruticosa, assembly GCA_018703695.1. Taxonomy (NCBI): domain Eukaryota; kingdom Viridiplantae; phylum Streptophyta; class Magnoliopsida; order Rosales; family Rosaceae; genus Prunus; species Prunus fruticosa. The sequence goes on along the minus strand of CM031918.1, from coordinate 48,512,176 downwards.
GTTTGAACTTTTCAGGTGGTCGACTTACAAGCACAATTAGCTTTCCTCAAGGAACAAGTAGCTCAAAGCTTTGTCAATGGCTCTGCTGGAGCAAACCCTAATCAAGCAGCTCAAAGTTGGTTTCATGAGTCCGAAAATTCATCCAACTCCATGCCACAATTCAATTCAATCCACATCAATAATCCTGGAACTACATCATACTATGAGAATGAAATTATGAATTCAAATAACTCTGTTAATGGGAGTTATGAAAATTCAATCAGGCAATGGGATGAATACAACAGGCAATGGGGTTTTCAGGATGCTGATGAGCTTCAATCAGTGGTTTCCAGCTACATGCACAATTAGAATAATTGGGATGAATATAACTCTGTAATATGTATATGGAACTTCTTATTTATCTTTTGAATGAAAGCTTTGTATTCTGGTAGTGTTGTGAAAAGACTTTTTTCTTGTAGTGTTGTTATAAAAATTGTGTTTGTTTCCTTTGAATTCTACTCATTCCTAGTATTGAGTAATTGGTCAATTATTTTTAAAAATATATATAACTTGTAAGTATATTTGGATTTATTATTATTTTAATTGCCGTGTCCTAGCCGTATCCGTGTCCTAGTTTTTTTAGATTTTCCGTGTCGCGTTTCCGTGTCCCCGTGTCCGTGCAACATAGGTTGGCAGATCAAGTATAATTATCTTTTTGGACTTTACAATAAGGGCAAGTTGGGCCGGTTGAAGATCGGCTTTTGTGCTTCGCAATGGGCTTTAAACTTTACGCGTTTTTTTCTTTTTTATTAATGAGAAAAAGAAAAAAGAGAAGATTCGAACTTGAGACAACTTTGATCGTAACTTGTAACTTGACATGTTGCTGTATATGATTGAGTCTGGTTCAAAATGGAAAACAAGAACAGAAAAGAAGGGGGCATGATACTTTTATAGAATTTGCAGTATTTATGATGCTATACATTTGAGAACATTTTGGTTTTGACCTTACAAATCAGTGAAATTCAACCAAAATATGAACAACTAAGACATAGAATTAGAATCTCCATGTCCATGGTGGTCTATCAGTATAGAAGCTCTCAAGCAGTGAAGCTATATTTATACTGTACATTTTGCCTGTTTTACTGTGATGAGCATCCTCTTTCATCTTTGTCAGCAAAACTTTTCCAAACAGGATAGTGTACTGTGTATGCTTCTCCATATTCTATATTCCATGCAGCAATATTTCTGGCTTCGTGTCTATAATTCGGATTTTTTATGCTTTAGAGTTCAGCACAAACCTGGGAAATGTTAGAGATATGTCCCTGCATGTGCATATGGAAATATCAAAACTAAAATCCAAGGAAAATCACACCTGCAAACAGAAAAGGAGATGACAATTCTAAACTTTTCCAAAGACTTGAAGGCTAGTGAATTTGCATTCTAAATGCAGATGCTTGAGGTGCAAGACGAAACGGGGATGATCTAAAAAATGCAAGACTTGCTCAGCTGTGTATTTCCAAACACCAGACAAGGTTTGCAGAACGTAGGACAACATACATCAAGTATGGAAGAGTCATGTTTTTCAGTAGAGAAGGATTATCTGCTACGTATTCCTTCCACTCTTCTTCGTCAATCCTGCCATCTGCTTTTCTATATGCTTCCATGAATGTCTGTGACATTGGTATAAGAAAGTATGATCATCGAGACAGAAAATGGGGAAAGTGCAATTATCAAGTGGAGTCAAATCCATACCTTGTCCACAATCATTTCAACAATATCATCTGAAAGAATCAAATCAGATTCGTTCAAAAGAGCCAGCACCATCTCCTTCAACTGTTTTTAACACAGAGGGGCTTTATGTCACTTAAAAGCAAAAGTCATGAACATGAAAGATAACTATTAAGAAATTTGAACTCTCTTCATACTTATTTGTATTCAGAAAATAGTGATCGTCCTCAGGGCTGATGAATGATGAATGATGACCGGATCACTCTTTCAATCGTGAAAACAAAGTTAGATCAAAGACCAGAATGTAAGGTGCTGGTTCTACAATTGTCTAGCTTTCTGTAGTTCATTAAATAGTGAGCTGCTATATGAGTACCTTAATTTAGAGACAAATTATAAAAACTTGTTACTAAAAATAAACAGAACATGATGATGATTTTTAGGTTATAAGTATGAGGTCTTAACTAAGCTGATTTAATTAATTTGACTTACCAATTAGCACAATCAAGAATATCTATCTGTCTTCAATAGAAAGCTAGTCCACAGGAAAATGAAAAACTTGTATACCAAGATCTTTTAACTCAATGAACAATCAAGAGCAAAAAGTAAGAATCCAATGTACTTACCTCCTCACGCTCGATGTAACCGGTGTGCTTCAAATCATATAACTTAAAAGCATCTGCCACATAGATATACCCATTTTAGTGTCCACATACGAGTTAGAAAAGTACTGTGGCAGAAGATTTCAAAGGCCAGGGAATTAATATCAAGAGTCTAGTTCTTACATGTAATTTTGACTGCATCAGGAGTTTTTGGGTGGAAAACACTCAAAGTTTGGACAAATTCTTCAAACTCTATATGCCCATTGTTACTGACGTCGAAAACATCAAATACTGACAAAGCATGGAAGAACATAAATTTTTTAGGAATGAGAGTCTTAATGAAATTATAGCTCTATATCATATGGAGCTTTATCCAAAACAAGGTTCTGTAAATCGAAATCGCTGCATTTCATAAAGTCTTTCCTCTGTTACATGGAAAAAAGAAAAAGAAAAATCCGGCAGTCAAAAAAAATAAAAACAAGATTAAGACCACATACCCTGTCCAAGAAGAGGTTTTTACTGCTATGTTGCAAAAGTGCAAGCTGGAGCTCTTCCTGTTAATCACAATTAATCTAAAATTAGTTCAAAGCACGACAGATTATAAATTAATACATGATTCACAGAATATTCATTTCAAGAAGAACTAAGACACTAGAAGGAGGAAATTAAGCGCACCTTGTGTATAATCCCATCTTTAACTACAGAACTGCTGAGTTTCTTAAACAGCTCATACAAAGACTCCACCTCACTCGCAAAAGCTGCCAAATGCCAAAACGTAAATGGATCATCAGATTTCCACACTTGAATTTAACAAAATCAAGAAAATATATTTGGTAGGGAGCAGAAAGTGTGAGCACATATGAAACCAATCAATGTTCAAATTAAACTCACAGGGGGGTTTTTGAAGCAAGAACAGCAGGATGCTGCAACCCAGATGCTGGTTTGGCATTTTGGCTAACTTTGGCTCTCTCTTTCTTTGAGTTGCAGCAACCTATTCAACCTTCTCCTTCTTCTTTTTTCCTGCGAGTTTCTGAACTTCAATATTTTCTGTTGCTCTTTGTTTTGACTGGTGGAAAATCTCTTTATGGTTCTTATGGTGGATTTAAGCCAAAATTGTAGACTTATATGTGTCTTGTTTAATTAATCTATGCAAACTGTATTGTATTGGTCAAACGCATGTTGGTCTGTGCAAGTCCGAGGTTATTTGCCATTCTATTATTTGATGACATATCGGACAGAAATTTCGTTGATATAAGACATATTGCTTATTATTGTTATTTCTGAAAATATAATGTCGGAAGAGATTACAAGTTCCCGTCATCTTTATATATATATAAAGCAAATGGTAGAAAATAGTAAAACATTCAAAATACCAAAAAATACCCTTAGTTAATGCAAACATTAAGAATTGAAATTATTAATTAAATAAGGATAATATGATAAATTCATATATTTTTTATATTAAAAAAATAAAATAAAAAGAAAAATCAGATAATGAAACCTATTTTTATAAAACACAACTACCCTTTAACTTTTTTAATTCTAAAATATATTTAAAAATTAAAAACAAAAGCCTCTCGCAAACGCTGAAGCACGTGGTGAAAGGGCTAGTAAAACGAAACTATCTTTCATAACATTTTACTACTGAGACATATTGATAAGATGTAAGATGGTGAGTAGAGGCTGGAAATTATTTTATTCATTTAGAATCTACAACTAACTTATCTTCCTCCCTCGGTGTCACATTACACGAGCTGGAACGCGTGGGCTTTTCTAACTTCGTTATATCTTTCATGACGCTAATTTGGATTCCTTGGTAGAATACGGCCATTCTATTTTCTCAAGGGAGAGCAATTTAGTTTTACATAAACTTTTGAAGAGCATGGTGTGTCATGTCGTTTTCTTCCGTTGATCCAACAAAGTTTAAAGACAAATGTTGATAAATACACGACCTCTAAATGCATAGGCTCGGGTTCCATTAACCATGTTGGTCGGAATTATTGGTAAAAGGAAATAATCTTGCAAGCTACTTCCATAGAGGAAATGTCAACGTCGTCAACTATTCACTTATATACAAATTGCATGCAAATTTACAGCAGAGTCCTTTGAAGGCAAATTTCTGGCCAACATTTTTGGAATTCTGCAACATAATAAAGCAAATTATCTGGCCTAGGACCTTCCGAAGCAATTAGCAAAGTCTCTGAAATTTCTAACTTGCTTGCAAGATAGTTATGCAAGCTTGCTTCATGTGTAGGGTCTCTGTATACATTTTTTCAAATCTGTTTATAGTCAGGCATGGCTCTAAACAGTTTCAGAGGTACAAAATAACAATTCTGTCGTCAACTTTGTGAACCAAAGTCTATCTGATATCGAATGAAGAAATCGAGTACAATCATTTCTGTGGCCATGTCAACACTAGAATGGTGTGTGTGTCAACACAATCTGACCAAAATTACCTGCAAAGTCAGCTCAGGTAGCAACCAAGCTTCCCTGACAACAAACACAAGCGACTATGATGCCGAGGAGAGCTCCAGCTATAACCTGGGAGAGAGTGTGGCCAAGCAGTTCCTTGAGCTTATTTTGGCTGATGGGATGCCCTTCAAATAAGTACTCAACGACTATATTAAGAACCTGTGTCATCAGAGTCACAAATATTCACAAGAAAATCAAAATACAACACCGGTAACTCAAATAACACACACACACACACACACCAAAAAGAGAACGGTCTTTGGCAAGTAAGGGAAACAAGTAAATAACTAAGCAACCTACCAGAACTATAAGATGACTAATTGCACGATTGCTCAGAATACAGAGGATTTGCAGAATTTATAAGATGCCAGCAAAATTTAAAATTGGTTGCCATTTGGGATGAGAAGGAAAATCAACAAAGATTATGACTGCAAGGCTGCAAAATTTAGATTGTCCTCTCATTCATACAAATTTTAGCATTAATATCACCTTAGATTTGTGATTTTTTTCCTAGGTTCAATTCCATGAAAATTCAGAAGTGAAATTTTCCTAGTTATTAGACCTGACCCAATGCTACATGCCCTCCTATAAACTCTGTGACACATTAAACACAGAAGTTATAGTTTTCTCTGTTTCTTCACCTTTTAAACACCCAGAAAAGCATGAGGGGCCTTCTTTATTTTTGGGATCAATGGGACCTGACACAAATTGTTAACTCTCACAACAGGCATAAATCCTATAGCACCTTGTTTAGAGAAAACTAAAAAATACTACTCACATACATTGCACATTCAACAGGCCAGTCAGAGAGAACTATTAAACATAACTGAACTTGTGATTACAGATAGGCCTGTAACTCAAACATCAAATTAAAATGAAAGGATATCGAATTGCACTTTGGTACTTCAGTGTCATGAATTCTCTCATGGCTCATTGCTTTCAGAAGTAAGACATTTCTGGATGAGGATAATGGGTTGTATGGCTCCATTACAATGATGCAAAATCTATCATCTACCTCATGATGTAACATTATTACTTTAAACCCCAACAACATTTAGACCAAGAGTTCCAAGTGCAACGAATGACCAACCAAACCAAGGTCTTAATCAATTAACTCTCAACCTTCCAATTTGTTAATCATATTCAACTGTCATATTACACTAATCAATCATGACAAAAGCCTGTCAATAAAACCCAGCTTACAAAACAAACATCCCGAAAGAAAAAGATTCAATATGTTATAGATATACAAAATAGAAAGAAACCAAATTGATTTCTTACCTCTGCTTGCATACCAGCATGTCGTCGAACACCAATAGCATCATACATAACAATGAGACTGAACCCTAAACAAACAGGAAAAAGCGAGTCTGCAACACCATGACAAAGAGCCACAGAGGTCGTCAAAGCCGTGCACAACGCCGAGTGCGACGAAGGCATGCCTCCAGAAGCAAACAATATTCTAAAATCCCATTTCCTCTCCACAAAGAAATTCAACAACACCTTTGTCGACTGTGCCATAAACCACGCGAACAAGCCCGAAACAAAGGTCGGATTCGCGGCCAATTGAGCCACGAAAGGACTAATTTTTACTTTGGCATTGGATGTCACGCTTAACAAAGAAACTCCAATCCGGCTATTATGTAAAAAATCATTATTATTTTCATGTACAAAACTCTCCGTGCCTTTGTAAGCCTGTAAGAAAGAACCCCACTTCTGGGTTCGTGAAGAAGCTAAAACTCTGATGCTTTGGAGGACTGGGACCAAGAACCAGATGGGATTTAAGGGTAAGTTATGAGAATCCCATATGGATTTTGGGCGTCTGGGATTGGAAGGAGGTATATGAGAGCAAGAGATTGAAGATGTTGATTTTCTGAGTTTTTTGCAGTGAGAGAATCTCAAGAAGGAGAAGTGTGTTGTGGTGGTGTGAAGGGGCTGTTGGGTCTGTGATGGGCTGAGCTTGAAGGAACTGAATGCGTGCTTTGTTACAACTGAGTCCATGTGAGGCCTTTGGTTTCAGTCAGCATTTCAGAGAGAGCAATTTACAGGCTTTGTGAAACGCTCTGGAAGCTTGAGAGTGGAGGAAGGCAGAATTTATGAGCTGGGGAGGACTAGTATTTATGGGATGAGAATTTGTGGTAGGGAAAAAGCCCTTTTTGGGTCATTTTAACGATTTTGCCCTTGGACATCCAAATGAGGAAGGAATATGCTAGAGACTCTTGAGAGTACATTTTCCACATTTTGGATTTTTCTGGAAATTGACATAGGCATCTCTTCCCGAACTTTCGTCGGGGCTGGTTTTTTTTTTTTTAATCTTTTTTTTAAAAATATAAAATTAATATCTTAATTTTTGTTTTTTGCCTACTTCTTTAATTTAATACTAGCCTTTAGGAGTTGCTACGAGAGGCTTTTTTTTTTTAAATTAAAAAAGAGAATGGGTAGTTGTGTTTCATAAAAATAGGATCAATTATCTGAATTTTCTTTTAATTTTAATTTTTTTAATATGAAAAGTGTGAATTTACCATATTATCCTCATTTAATTAATAATTTCAATTCTTCATGTTTACATTAACCAATGACATTTTCTGGTATTTTGAATGTTTCACCATTCTCTTCCTTTTGCTTTATATATATAGATATACAATTAAGTAATATCTTAGTCTTTTTGAATTACTTTAATTAGTAATTATACTTTATTTATTTTTAATTTTTTTATAAAAGAAATAGTATAGCGACCGGCTTTACTTTTTAACACGTGGCACCTAGTCATTGGCACGCCCTTTTTCTTATATATAAATAGTATAGCCACGCGACTATACCTTTTAAAAAGAAAATTTAATCTTGCGAATTTCGCAGCATACACCTACGCGGACGACATTTCGTTGAGACATGGTTTTTTTTTTTCTAATTTAAAAATATATAATTAGTTTTTTTACATTTGTTTTTTGGCCTACTTTTTTTTTTGTTGAGAAAAGGTGGTATTTCATTCAACCGAAAAGAACATTACATGGTAAGAACTAGCATGTTAATGGCGGCCTCGTTAAAACCTTCCCAGAGAAACAAAATCCCAAGGTAGGAAAAAGTATCACCCATGCTATTGACTAAGCAGAAGAGTCAAACAACTTATACGAAACAAACCAACCTAAACCCCAATCGCAAAACCCTTAAAACAACATCCCATCACTACGTAGCTACTGTCAAAGAAGTCCTCCTATGATCTAGAAAAACCATCATAGTTCTTCATACAAAGTCAAAAATGTACTATGGGTATCAGCATAGATCCAGCTAATCACCCAACCGCAAAACCATTGAAACACATCCCATCATTACGCAGGTCCTGTCAAAGAAAGCCTCATATGATCTAAAAAAAAAGCACATAGTTCTCCGTACATAGTCAAAAACATATTGTGAGTATCATAACAGATCTAGCCAAATACCAGCCACCACCTCCAATTTTCTTGATCCAGAATCCCAGCTAACAAGTAAGGGAGACCAAGATTGGCCTCTTAGCCTGAAGAAAATTCCGAAGAAAGATCTTCATAGTATGAACGTTCATCGGTTGCCAAGCCCATGAACGTTCCATAAGAGAATTATTAGGAAGATCTTGGAGACCTCTCGAGGTTGGTATCCTCCGCCCTGTCAACAATATCCTTGATACAAAAACTATGCTTACCTGAAAAATCCATGCCACTAACAATCAGATGCCCAACACCCGTTTTCACACTCTTCTGATTCCTGTTTGGTGCCACATACTTGTCATCCCCTTGAGCAGAAGAGGCGGTGGCCATCTCCATATAGCTAAGTGTTTGGGCTCAAATTTGGCACGCCGAAAACAAAAGCCCACACCATCTCCTAGGCCGCTTGTTTCAGACGACCTCAAGCCCATCGAGGCACGACCCAGCCCATTAAGCGAGTGGACATGCCAAAAACAATAAACTTGGCCCAAAACGTTAAGAGGCCTGGGAACAGGAGAAATCAGAAAACAACTTGGGCCTTGGAAGAACTAGAATGGGGCTCAAAACACAAAACTAAACCTAGCTGATCTTTTAAAAACAGTCCCACGTGACCCCTAACTAAAAAGAGTCAACAAAATCGGCTGAAGTGAAGGATTGAACAGAAAACAGGTATGAAAGAAGGACGTTTCTGAAAAACTCTGCTTGCCACGAGACCAAGTCCCGTTTTGTCGGAAGATATCTTTCTGCACCAAAGAAGGCGCCATTTTCAAAAGATAAGTGCACGCTGTTTCTATGAAAAGGAGATAAAGCGGGAATACAGGTAGTTGTTCAAAAACATAGGGCGGCAGCAAGAGGTTCTCATCCCGATTAATGGACTGTTTAGAGCAGAAGGATCGCATCATAAATTTCTGCCTGCCTCCAGTGAGCCCCAAACTTGGGAAGAAGTTTGTCAATCCAGTCCGCCCACTTCACAGGACTATTCCTCACTTCACTGGACGGACGGAACGAACGGCTCAAATTCTTGCTGACCCAAGAATAAGAGGATAGGGCAGAATTCCCTTGGTAGCATAGAGGTGCTTCGGCATCCTTCTTGATTAGCTCCGCTATCTCAGCTGGGATAGAACCAAACCAGCGAGGTCCAGAGTCAGAGTACTCTCAAACAAATGAAGGACATTCTCGTTTAACTTTTTCTGAACAAAATGATGAAGTCTGCTTCGAACTTCCATGGCATGAGCATCGATTCCAGTTCCAGTGATGTAGTCTGGAGGAACCAAGGAGGAAGCACTCTGGGCACGAGTCCTTGAAGAAGACATTTTCTGGGCATACAGGCTAGGAACGGAGAAGGGTTTAAGGATCGAACAGAACAAAGGGAAAGGATTCTGACAAAAACCGAGAAAATTGAACTATGGGGAAGCTAGGTTTTAAGATGAACAGGAACCGGAAGTTTCAAATTTCTTTTAAAGGGCTCAAAATCGTGGGAAAAGGGAAGACGAGACGCCACCTGAAAGCTGATAGTGATGAGCTAGTGACCAGCTCAATCGCTGACCAGTTTCCCACGAAGTCTAGGTAGGTGGACGTGGCAGACAGGGGACGTTTTAACTGGCGCGCACAAATTAAATAGCCGAAAAAACATTAAATCTAAAAACCGTTTGATAAACAGTTCAGATTTAATGGGGGCATTGTTTGGGCTCAAATTTGGCACGCCGAAAACAAAAGCCCACACCATCTCCTAGGCCGCTTGTTTCAGGACCACCTCAAGCCCATCAGCACGACCCAGCCCATTAAGCGAGTGGACAGGCCAAAAACAATAAACTTGGCCCAAAACGTTAAGAGGCCTGGGAACGGTGGAAATCAGAAAACAACTTGGGCCTTGGAAGAACTAGAATGGGGCTCAAAACACAAAACTAAACCCAGCTGATCTTTAAAAACAGTCCCCACGTGACCCCTGAACTAAAAAGAGTCAACAAAATCGGCTGAAGCCAGGATTGAGCAGGAACAGGTATGAAAGAAGGACGTTTCTGAAAAACTCTCTTGCCACGAGACCAAGTCCCGTTTTGTCGGAAGATATCCTTCTGCACCAAAGAAGGCGCCATTTTCAAAAGATAAGCGCACGCTGTTTCTATGAAAAGGAGATAAAGCGGGAATCAGGGAGTTGTTCAAAAACTGGGAACTTGCCATCCCAAACTTCAGACTCTTGCAAAAACAGTTGAAATTGAAGAACAGTATGGCACCACATCAAAACGCAGGGAAATGATCACTCCAAGAAACTAATTGATAAGTGCTCGCGTGCCAGAAAATGGATGGAACTCCTGTTGATTTTAATTAAAAATTAAAAAGGTCTTTTGGTTACTTGCTGCCCACTCTCAAGAACATTTCTTATATATACAAGAGAGGGTGAACAGAGAACTGGAACGAACCAACCCAACCAAAAACTCAGTCAAAAGACAAACACTCAAAATGATCACTTGATCACAAGCAGATTTCCAGACGAGACTCAAAGTCTAAAGCATTCCAATCTCAAAAGCTTCCCAGCGAGCTTGCAGAACCATCTTGTTCACAAGACGCAGCAACAACGAGACTTCACTCGTTACAAACTTGGTTTAGCAAAAGCCAAAGACAAGCAGAGTTTGAGTTTTCTCAAATACGAAAACCTCAACAAATTTATGAAAAGCTCTGGCTGAAGCAGCACAGGTGTCCAAGCATAGATTCTAGCTCAAGTCCAGCCACTTCTGCCCCCTTCAGACTGGATAAATCCCAGTTCTGCCCATCCAAAAGCCTCCCAGGGCTTGAAATAGATTAAAGCTCTGCCAAACTCAAGCTTTGGTATCGATTTGCAGCCAAAACTTTTCAGTAAAAGCTGTTTAAAGTCCAGTCCAGGCACAGGCACATCCAGTCCAAGCGAGGTAACATCCAGTCCAGAAGAAAGAGACAACTATCCAGGCAGAAATGGAAGCCCAACCCTCATTTCATCTTTATATAGTCAGTTTTCCCTTTTTTGAATCTTGTAAAAAGGAGTTCTGCCTGAAACAAGTGAGTTCTGCCTTACCAAGTCTAAGGCATAGAAAAGAACTTACTTGGGAGATATTCCTCACCCAAATTCACAATCATTTGTTCAAAGTCAATAGCTTGGGGCACAAGTTATTCTCTTTCAAGTCTGTTAGAATTGAAAAATTGCTAAGAGTGGCACGCTCGACACACAAAGAAAGTTAGTTCACTGACCAAACAATGGTTTTTGGATTAATGGGGAACTTTACCCTTCCATCTCAGGAAACAAATCAAAACGGGTGAACAATTTGGCACGCCCAGTGGGACATCTCAGTATATGTACTCTGCCGTACTTTGAAAGTACATGTATATTGGAAGTTCTAGCCAGAATCTACGTCGCACGATGGAGCGAGACCAAGCAGCCTTCCAAGAAGGACTAGAATCAGAAGAAAGCGATGCAGAGCAGTCAGCCCATGGAGGACAGTCCAGAAAGGCGTTCCAGAACTAGTTCCAGGAGGCTAAATCAAATACACGAAGCTGTGTTCCGACAAGAGGTTACGACACAGAGGAGTCAGGAGTCTTTAAATAATATAACAGCCATGATGCAATGGCAAGTTAACAGGCAGTTCGAGGAAAGACCGTGAGGCCGCCATGGCCAGAATTCCAAATCCTGATGCTGTGGTTCAAGCTGGACCTTCCCTTCGGTGCTCCACCAGGGCTAGCATGGCCACATCAAGAGAATCCTCTTATTGCGCGGATAGCTGGAATACCAGGACCGATGAAATCCAGGCTGGACAGAGGGAGGAGCCCTCTCGTCCAAGAACACGAGGCTCCAAGTCAGGCCAGAAGTTCCTGCACCAGTTCAGGCTCCCAGAATCAGCCAGAACGCCCGCCTCCACCACCTGTGGCTCCCGAGATCAACCACCGCCACTTCTGCCTCAGGCACCAGCTGTGCCACCCTATAGACCAAGGAGAATGGATCCCAATCCATTTCCTCCACTAGCAAGGGGCAGAAGAGGCAGATGGGGAATTAACCTTTTTGCCAATAATGACAGAAACAGACCAGGGCAAACTGGAGGAACCATCCAGAGGTTGAAGAGGAGGAAGAACACAGGGAAGAAGTCCTCCCAGGCCGTACAGAGGGGAGCACAGGGTTTGATCACGACCACCCAGAGCGGGACGAATTCCACATCCTACCAATGCTTTAAACGACACGGGGGCATTACAGAGGATGATCAGGGAAGTAGAAGCTGAAGAAGATACGGAAGACTCGGAGGAAAGAGAGGTTGCAAGTGGCAGAAATGGCAAAATTAAAACATCCCATCAGCTGCAAAACTCTCACAAAAGCCACCGAAGGAACAGAAGCCACCACCATTCGCAGGAGGTTCGTTCCAAACAAACCAACACAGAACAAGGTCTACTCTTTCGATCTGACCAAAGTTGATGCTTTGTTTGACGAAATGCTGGCACAAAAGGCAATAGAGATGCCTCATAAGTTGCCCAAACCAGAAGAGCTCAAGGGTAGGCAATATTGTAGATGGCACAACTCCTGGAATCACTCCACCAACAGTTGTATCGTTTTCAGAGACATCATACAGGAAGGAATAACTGCAGGAAGATTGAAGCTGGAGGAGAAACCTTCTTCAGTTACGCAGAGATCCTTTTCCCCAGCCTCAAGTTAACATGGTCAACTTAAATTGGCCAGAGCGAAAGAAAAATGCCAGTTCCAGGAGAAGCGAGAGAACAGCAAAGGAGGACTTCTGAAGGCCAAAGGCAACCATCTCGGTTGGGATATTATTATGCAGTAAATGCAAGTGCGAATGTGAGTTGGAAGTAACTCTGGACAGGCAGAAGCAGCCCACACACGCGTGTTTGACCGGATTGGAACGTCACACCAGGCAAGACCTAGCTCCAACCCCTCCCAGAACGGAATCAGACAAAGGGATTACCTTAGGCCGGTTCAGGCACAGACGGAAGGATGCCGGAGCAGCCTAAGGAGGAGATACCAATCAGCATGCCGGGAAACGACAAACCCTTGGCAACTATCATAGAAGGAAGATGGTATTCCGTTGGAAAAAGCGGTAGACCAACCTTGGAACTGAGCATAACTCAGAAGAGAAGAATTCAGAAACAATACTCCACTTTCCTTAAAGACAGGAGAGCTGCACAGGTACTAGCAGGAGTCGAATTCTGCCAGAGGAAAGGAAGAGCCAAAAACGCTCCTCAGGCAGAACAAGCACAAGCTGGACCCGAAATCTGTCCCAGAAAAGGACCAGGCAAGTCTGGGCTGAAGAAACGAGGAGGAACAGTTGGATTATGAACCATCTACGGAGGATCAAACTAGTTTTCTTGAAGCAGGAGAGCAAGAGGACTGGACAGAAGAGATGGAGTATGATGAAGGATTAGATGAAGAAACCGAAGATTTTGGTGCAGAATTAGAGGACTTGTTACAAGGTGATCTAGGCATCAACATGGTGTTCATCTTATCAGAGAAATTCAGATGCAGGAGAAGGACAAGGAAGTACCTTGGAGGGAGACGTGTTCTCACAAGAGAACTTTGAGTGCAGACTGGCGGAAGTAGAAGGAGTGCCAAAACAGCAACTACTTGCTGCCAGGAACAGGTGGAACCACCATGGAACCATTTGCAGAACGCTTTGTTTCTCCAAACCAACGAAGGAAATGGCTAATCACCTCAGACCTCTATTCATCACTGCAAACTTTGGAGGCATTCCTATTTCCAAGGTAATGGTAGATGGAGGAGCAACCATTAATCTTTTACCACACAGACTGTTGAGTAAAATGGGCGGGAGCAAAAAGGATCTGATTCCAACACGTCTGACCGTCACCAACTTTGCCGGGGGCATCACTAAGACTCATGGAATTTTGGACGTGGATGTCATTGTTGGAACCAAAAAGCTGAAAATTGCATTCTTTGTGGTGGATACTACTTCTACTACCTACAATGCATTGCTCGAAGAGACTGGATTCACCAAAGCCTCTGCGTTCCTTCTACTCTGCATGAGCAGCTAGCTCTTTGGCATGAAGAAGGTTACATGGAGATAGTAGAGGCCGATCCACTGCCATTTCTGCCTTCTGCCATGTGTTTTGAGGCAAAATACTATCATGATGACCTTGGTCATTTCACTTTTTTTGGAGTCAACTAGAACGGCCGCCCTCATGGTGTCACGGCCCAAAGGCTCATTGAAGACGGCCTGGCCAGTCTCTAGAAGACTGGAATAGGCCTTTTGTTCTGAACCTCCAGAACTCCGATGTTTAGTCCCAATCAACAGGAAAAGGATCGAGCTCAACAATCCGATCCATTACAAAAAGATTGTTGATATACTGGGAAGAAAGGAAACTCATTGTGCAGAATCCAGCCATTAATATGGCAGAATTCACGCATGAGAGCATCGAAGAATAGGAAGAGAGTTTACAGGAGGAAATATTGGATTTTGCACCATCAGCACTAGATGATTCCTTACCAGAACTGGAAGATCCATTACAGGAGATTAATCTACGGACAGAAGAGGATCCAAGACCCACTTTCATTAGTGCACTATTGGAAGAACCGCTCAAAAACGAAATCATTGCACTTTTGCATGATTTTAAAGACTGTTTTGCTTGGCATTATCACGAGATGCCTGGATTGGACAGAAAGTTGGTGGAGCACAAGCGCTTATCAAAGAAGGCTACGTTCCAGTGAACAGGCCAGAAGAAGAATGTCCATGGAGACAGAACTAAAAGTCAAAGAAGAGATAGAAAGGTTGCTCAAGGCAGGATTCATCAGGCCAGCCATTTACACTGATTGGTTAGCCAATATTGTGCCAGTTCTGAAAAGGAAAACAGGGGCAGTTAGGATCTCGTGGATTACAGAAATCTGAATGAAGCATCCCAGGAAGGATGAATATCCTATGCCTATGGCAGATATGCTAGTAGATGGAGCTGCTCATAACCAAATGCTATCTTTCATGGACGGCAACGCAGGGTATAACCAAATAATGGTAGCAGAAGAAGATATCCACAAAACAGCTTTCATGTGTCCAGGGCACATAGGTGCTTTTGAATACACTGTAATGCCTTTTGGCTTACGAATGCAGGAACCACTTATCAAAGAGCAATGAATTCTGTTTTCCATGATATGATAGGACATTCTCTAGAAGTATATATAGATGATGTGATAATTAAATCCAAGGAAGCAGAAATTCATGTGTCCAATTTGAGAAAGGCATTCCAAAGAATGAGACAATATAAATTGAAAATGAATCCTAAAAAGTGTATTTTTGGAGTACAGGCAGGAAACTTCTTGGGGTTTTTGGTCCATCAAAAAGGCATAGAAGTTGATAAAAATAAAGCAAAGTCCATCATAGAAGCTCAACCACCTCGGAACAAGAAGGAGCTGCAAAGTCTTCTGGGAAAAATTAACTTCCTAAGAAGGTTCATATCCAATTCCGCGGGAAAAATTCAGCCCTTTTCTTCCTTGTTAAGGCTAAAACAGGAACAGATTTTCAAATGGGAGGAACAGCACCAACAGGCTTTTGAAGAAATTAAGCACTATCTGTCAAATCCACAAGTTCCGTCCCCACCAAAGAAAGGCAGACCGCTCAAACTCTATGTGTCTGCGTCAGGAACGTCAATTGGAAGTCTGTTAGCCCAAGACAACAACGAAGGGAAGGAACAAGCAGTCTACTATCTGAGCAGAACTCTGGCAGAAGTAGAAAGAAATTATTCTGCGATTGAAAGACTCTGTCTAGCTTTGTACTTCACTGCTATAAAACTCAGACACTACATGCTGCCATTTACCATTTATATCATTGCCAAGACAGACCTAATCAAATACATGCTAACAAGGCCAATGTTGAGAGGCAGAATTAGGAAATGGACTCTGGCTTCGCAGAATTTTCTTTCAGATATGTCCCTCAGAAAGCTGTCAAGGGACAAGCTTGGAGCAGACTTCCTAGCCGATCATCCAGGAGAAGAAATTGAAAATATGGACTCTTTGGATATAGCAAATGTAGATCTATTGACAAGAGCTCATGTTTGCCTTAATAATCCCATTTATTCGATTCATCTCATACCATGGAAGCTGTATTTTGACGGATCAAAAACTGACTTAACCTAGAGAGCAGGAATTGTTCTAGAGGAACCTTTGGGAGTTAGACATTGTTATTCTTTTCAGCTGGATTTCCAATGTACCAGCAACATGGCCGAATACGAAGCTCTAATCATTGGCCTCGAAATGTTGGTAGAACTCGGAGTCCAGTCTGGAGAAATCCTGGGAGATTCTATGCTTGTTTTAAAACAGATTGCTGGAGAATACAAATGTTTAAACCCTGCTTTAGCTGTTTATTTAGTAGCAGCTAGGAATCCGTTGACAGAATTCAGGGAAGCCACTTGGGAACACATCCCAAGAGAAGAGAACTTTGCAGCCAATGAACTGGCTCAAATAGCTACATGAATACAAATCCCGGAAGATTGTGTGCAAAGGATTATCAGGGTAGGAAAGAAAAGTCTGCCATCTGTTCTGACTAGAGGAATGGAGGTAGATGTCAATTCTGCCGTAATCACTGAAGATGATTGGAGAACTCCCATCATAAACTATTTGCAGTATCCAATTCTGCCTTCTGAAAAGAGAATCAGAATCATGGCTTCAAACTATCTTATGTGGAATGAAGATCTGGTCCGAAAAAGCAAGGATGAGATATTGCTAAGATGCTTGGGAAAGAAAGAATACATGAAGATCATTGGAGAAACCCACGAAGGGGTATGTGGAGCACATCAAGGTGGAAGGAAAATGTGTTGGCTAATCAGAAGGTATGGTTATTTCTGGCCAACCATGATGAAAGATTGCATTAATTATTCCAAGGGATGTGAAGCTTGTCAAAGACATGGACCAATCCAACAGGTTCCTTCGGTTCCCATGAACCCAGTAGTGAAGCCCTGGCCGTTTAGAAGGATGGGCAATGGACCTCATTGGCAAAATTTATCCAGGCCGCAGCCAACAGCATTGTTTCATCATTGTAGCCACGGATTATTTTACCAAATGGGTGGAAGCCAAGCCTGTTAAGTCTACCACGTCTCAAGAAATCATCACTTTCATAGAGGAGCAGATCATCCAGAGATTTGGTATTCCATAATCAATCACTACCGACAGGGGATCTTCTTTCATATCTAGAGATATGTTAAACATGGCAAAAGCATTCAAATTTAAGTTGCTCCAATCCACTCCTTACTATGCTCAAGCCAATGGACAGGCAGAATCAAGTAACAAGGTGATAATCAATATTATCAGAAAGATGCTTGAGAAAAATCCAAAGCAATGGCATGAGAAGCTTTCGAGAAACATTGTGGGCGTACAGAACTTCAAAAAGGGAAGCAACTGGCATGACTCCGTATGCCTTAACTTATGGACACGATGCAATTCTGCCTATGGAAATTGCAGTTCAATCCCTCAGAATTGCTCATCAACACGAACTAGTAAGAGAATACTACAACCAGGCCATGTTGTTAGAACTGGAAGGATTGGATGCAAGTAGGATTGATACCCTCAACAAACTCTTAGCAGGAAACAGGCTGTGTCAAGAGCGTACAACAAGAGAGTTAAAAACAAGAGTTTTGAAGAAGGAGAGATAGTCTGGAAAGCGGTTCTCCATGGTGGATTGAAGCCTCTGCGACTTCCAAAGCTGGCCTGGAGGCTGAAACCATGGTCTGCACAAGGAAGGTGGCCTTGGTCTTGGAGCTCAGTCCAAGCACCTCAGCCCTGCGATGTACCTCCTCTGTTTCTGCCAGTTGCTTTTGAAGCTCCTCAATCTGCTTCTCCAGCCTATCCTGCAGGTAGCCTTGGCCTCTTTGTACCCGCGACTCATCTGATCCAGTTCTGCCTTCTGTTTTGCATAATCAGCCAAGTTGGGGTCATGAGTTGCCTTGCAGAGTTCAGAAGTCTCGAAGGTAGGCTTGAGATCCTCATAGCGATCGTGAAGGATAAGCACATCTCTGGCCAGGTTCAGACTTATCTCAAGAATTGGCTTAGGAGCCATGTTCTGCCTGTGCAGGAGGTCCAAGTCTTTCATCAGTTGTTCTCCAGCTTCCCTATTTTCCTCCAGTTCCAGCTCAGTAGATTGCCAGACCTTCACTCTCTCCATGGCCTCATCCACTGCTTTGAATTTGGTCTTGTTAGGGGTAGAACTGAGTTTCTCCAGCCTGTCCAGTTGGGCGTCCAAGTTCATAGCATCGAATTCAGCCAATTCTGGGTAACAAAGGAGGCTGTGATGGTTGAAACAGCACGGGATTGGACAGGCATCTGCAAAATCAAAATTGTGGATTAGAAAAGGGCAGGAATAAAAGAAAATTCATGACATGGTGAATACTTACAGCTGCGAGAACAGGCTTCAAAGGGCTATTCATCACTGCCACTGCTCCTCCAGTGTCGGGCACTTCTACCTGAAAAGAATAAGATGTAAAAGGAAACAAGGACAGGATAAAGTGCGAAGGATGGACATAAATAAAAGGACAAAGACTTACCATGGCTTCAGAAACAGGAGCAGTTAACTCGCTTCAGAACCTGGGGTTGCAACAGGAAGCTCCACCTGCTCCACAGGCCCCGAGGCAGACGATTCTGCCAGGCCTGCAACCAGAAGTTCTGCTTGTTCCACAGGTTCCAATACTGCCAAAGCCTCTATCTGCTATTCAGACCCCAGCATTGCCCTGTTCTGCGTGAGCTGCGACAAGAGGATCAGCCTGTTTTGCGGGATTAAGTACAGGCGGATTGGTGAAACTCCCGCAGAAGCTGCTGCCTGTTCCACTGGTTCTGAAACAGAACCCTCTGGCTGCTCCTCAGAGGCTGGAGCTGCAGTGGAATGTTCAGCCTCCGTGTCTTCAAAGGCGGCCAGTTCTGAGCCAGTCGAGCCTGTGCCCTGGGAATGGCGCGCTGTTCCTGGGCCAAGGCAATGCTCTCTGCGATCACCTCTGGAGGAATCTCCTCCTGAACAAACAAACAAACAGAGATCAGAAGCTAGAAAGAAAAAGAAAAGAACATGTTCAAAGAACCAGAATCCAGTTTCACCTCTTCTTCAAAATCTTTCCCCTTCCTTTCTGAAGGGTTTTCTGTTGCTGCTCCTGCGCTTCTTCTCCTGCTCAACGCTTCAAAGGCCTCTCGCAGCTCATCATCAGTTCCAGAGGCCTCATCCGGATTAGCAGCAAACTCCTCTGTCTCATCAGAATCAATCTCGCGCCTCTTCCTAAGTCTTTTAGACCTAGTGAGAGGAGGAGGAGGGGGACTTCAGCTGCACAGAACAAGCAAGAGTCAGAAAAGCAACGGACAGGACAGGCCGAAGGAAATGAAATATGAATACAGGAACCATACCAGAGGTCTCAGGTTGGGCCACACTACCCCGTGCAGGAGTACTTTCCTTTCTTTTCTTTCCAGCAGTGGAGGCAGCCTCGCAGGGTGGCGGTTCTGCCAGGTTTTCATCCTCGTCATCACCAGAAGGGGGTTCCAAATCACCAGCAGCAATGGCAGAACTAACTGCACAAGAAAATATGAAGTCAGAACTAAATCATGCAAAATAAAATGGAAGGAACAGGGTAAATCAAAGCTTACCAAACATTGCTCTAGCCTGACACGTTTGTCCCCCAATGATCTTCTTCATGGAAGGATCTGATACAGGCAGAATAGATTTGTAGACAAATATAGATAACGGAACAAGAAAAACGAGCAGAATGATGAATCTACCTTCTATGATTTGATTGTTGAGGTCCTGGATGGTCTGAACTGTGAAACTTCTGGTTGCTGCCTCTCCAAACACATTTCCGCAGGCCCAGCCCTCAAAAAGCACCTTGACTTGGAGGTCGAAGCAGGGAAACCTGGCCTTCCACCAAGCATCAAAGTCGGCAGAACTGGATGAATTTGGCTCCCAGGATGGATAGAGACCATCTAGACTGTTTTTTATCTTGTTCACTGCGCACCGTGCATCCTTGTGCACCTCCAAATTATCCAAGTCCCTCCAGGAACTGGCTCGATTGCAGCTCCTGTAGTATTTGAAAGGAATAACCTGGGGACAGCCAAGCTGTCTTGCACAGAAGTTAGGATGGTAGACTTCTGCCCCTAGATGATAACTTGGAGGCTTTCCGGCCCCATGGGGCAGATCTCTTAACAAGGTCACACTCAGGAATATCTCCCTGAATTCTGTCCTTGCAATTTCATCTTCGGCTCCCTTTCAAAAAGTCGATATCCAGGTCGGAACCAAGGATACGTCCTTCTAATCACCACTTGCCACTGAGCTGCTGATTTCTTGCTACAATGCCTGAACCACATCAGGTATTCTTCAATGAGAGCGCTTGGGCACTTCTGCTGACATCAGAGGAAGAGCCAGAACCTGGTTTTCAGGAGAACTAGATCAGGAAATGGAAACTCTGGAAAATATACCTGCAGCCAGACCTGGATCATCCAAAATGAACCGGGAGAAGATAAATTCAGAGGACTCTCCATTGTGGCAGGTATGCAAATTCTTGAAAAGATGAGCCAGAACCGACGGCCCAAGACCAACATCAGTGTGGTTGTGCAAGGCTTCTGCCAAATGCCTGTACTCAAGCAGAACAGCAGAGGAACGGTTGGGAAACACAAATTTGTTCAGCCAGGTCCAGAAGGAATAACATATGCTGCTGATCCTTGTCCTTCTCCACACTGAATTTTCTCAAATAATTAGATAAGGAACAGTTCTTGTTGATAGCAGGAGAGACGGTGAAGGGTTTGGCTAGTTTCTCCTGGTTTTTCCTTCGATGATAGTCACCAACAGGCATCGCAGGTCTCTCATGAGGCCTGAATCCAAAGATTTGATCACTCCAAGAAACTAATTGATAAGTGCTCGCGTGCCAGAAAATGGATGGAACTCCTGTTGATTTTAATTAAAAATTAAAAAGGTCTTTTGGTTACTTGCCGCCCACTCTCAAGAACATTTCTTATATATACAAGAGAGGGTGAACAGATAACGGAACGAACCAACCCAACCAAAAACTCAGTCAAAAGACAAACACTCAAAATGATCACTTGATCACAAGCAGATTTCCAAAGAGACTCAAAGTCTAAAGCATTCCAATCTCAAAAGCTTCCCAGCGAGCTTGCAGAACCATCTTGTTCACAAGAGGCAACAACGAGACTTCTCTCGTTACAAACTTGGTTTAGCAAAAGCCAAAGACAAGCAGAGTTTGAGTTTTCTCAAATACGAAAACCTCAACAAATTTATGAAAAGCTCTGGCTGAAGCAGCACAGGTGTCCAAGCACAGATTCTAGCTCAAGTCCAGCCACTTCTGCCCCCTTCAGACTGGATAAATCCCAGTTCTGCCCATCCAAAAGCCTCCCAGGGCTTGAAATAGATTAAAGCTCTGCCAAACTCAAGCTTTGGTATCAATTTGCAGCCAAAACTTTTCAGTAAAAGCTGTTTAAAGTCCGGTCCAGGACAGGCACATCCAGTCCGAGCCGAGAAACGAGAGACAACTATCCAGGCAGAAATGGAAGCCCAACCCTCCTTTTCATCTTTATATAGTCAGTTTTTCCTTTTTTGAGTTTTGTAAAAAGGAGTTCTGCTTGTAAAAAGGAGTTATGCCTGAAACAAGTGAGTTCTGCCTGTAATAAGGGAGTTCTGCCTGAAATCAATCCATTCTGCCGTCATCCATTCTGGCCAGAACTACCGATTTTTTCCTCCTGAGATAAATTATGAAGTCCCTACCAGTCTAAGGCATAAAAAAGAACTTACTTGGGAGATATTCCTCACCCAAATTCACAATCGTTTGTTCAAAGTCAATAGCTTGGGGCGCAAGTTATTCTCTTTCAAGTCTGTTAGAATTGAAAAATTGCTAACAGTGGCACGCTCGACACACAAAGAAAGTTAGTTCACTGACCAAACAATGGTTTTTGGATTAATGGGGAACTTTACCCTTCCATCTCAGGAAACAAATCAAAACGGGTGAACACTAAGATGGAGACCCCTCACGGTGTGACTGACTCCTTGGGAACCCAAAAGGAAGCCAACGCAGCCATCCCACGGAGAACAAAAGAGCAAAAACACGTCATACCCAATTCACCAAGATGAACCCAAAGAGACAATCAGAGAAGACTAAGAGAGACGCGCGCAGAAAATGAGTAAAGAAAATTGGAGAAACCTTAACCCTAACGTCAAGGCTTTCCTCGCGTGAACGAAAGAGCAACCCAAAAAGACTCACATCAACATTTGGATATTGAGGGGCTAAACCCTACTTCTTTAATTTAAAATATGTAATTAAGTAATGTCTTAGCCTTTTTGAATTACTTAAATATAAAAAAAAATTAAAGAAAATGTCCACAAAATAATTAATTTCTATTTATCAAGTCTTTTGTGAAATCGTTTGGGTGTCTGAATTAAATTTCTCCATAGCTCAAGAGCCCTATCCATCACTATTAGGCCATCACTCGAGTATCTATTGTCCCTTTTTGAATTTTCACTTTTCCGGAGTTATTACCCGTATAAAGATTCTAGCACTTTCACTTTTAATAATGTATTATACACGAATGCACATATTTCTCATGTTTAATACATGTATTTTTAACAAAAATCTTAATAAGACACATGAAATTCACGTATTATATACATAATTCTCACATATTATTGAATAAAAATAATATATATTTAAAAAATAGTATAGCCGCACGGCTATACTGAGTGTTTTCCTAATTGTTTAAAAAATCGCATAGCCGTCGGTTATACTCCTTTTTTTAAATGTTTTTTTTTTTAAAATAGTATAGCTAAGGCTTTACTTTTTGACACGTGGTGCATAGGCACTGGGTAGGTCTATATATATAAATAGTATAGCCGGCAGCTATACTAGATTTTTTTTGAATTTTTTTAAGAAAATGTATAGCCGTTCGGCTATACCTGGTTTTTCCTAATTTTTAAAAATATAGTATAGTCCCCGGGCTCTACTGTTTTGACACTTGCCTCGACAAAATTCACTTATGCAGACGAAATTTCATTGGGGGAAAGTCTAATTCGGCACATTTCGTCGGGATAGATGTTTGCCAACGAAATTGCGTCAAGGGAGGCTTTCTAGCCTTATTTATTTATTTTTAAACATATAAAATTAGTTTCTTTACTTTTATTTTTTGGCCAACTTCTTTAGTTTAATATATGTAATTAAGTAATATCTTAGCCTTTTTTAATTACTTTAATTAGTAATTATGTTTAATTATTATTTCTTTAGTGAATATTTAAATATTTTACTCATTTCATAAATTACTTAATAAATAGTTTTTTTTTTGGTGAACTTTGTTTTAAATTTTTGTTTTCGCAAAATTAGTTTGGGTAAATCCAAGTCTTGAACCAAAAACCCTAGCTTCTGAAATTGTTCCAAAACCTTTCTCAAGCCTCGAACCCTAACCATAAGCCTATTAAGGAGTAGACACTTTCTCTTCTTTTCCAATGTAGGACTCAAGTTCATGTATTTCAATGAAACTCCAAAAAGTAGTTGATATTATCGAATCACGTTGTGACTTGGATTTAAGTTTCGATGCTAAAACCCATTTTTGGAGTACTAAAGTATTTGGGTACTAAAACTAAATATCTAGGATTTTTATTAAAATATTTAACACTAATTATTCGCTAAAGAAATAATAATTAAAACATAATCATTAATGAAACTATTTAAACAAGCCTAAGATATTATTTAATGAATAAAAAGGAAAATTTTAAGAGTATAGCGCGCGGCCGTACCTGTTCTGTTCAAGGGTATCGCGCGCGGCTGTACTCCATAAATAGAATTTAAACGTATAACCGCACGGCTATACTATTTAAATAGAATATTTAAAAGTATAGCCGACCGGCTATACCCTTTGAATAACATAATCTTGATTACTCTTTTTTTAATTAGTATTTAAATATTTGATTAAATAAAAATAATAATTAACATTTATTAAATTAATTAAAATATTTAATGATTAACTAAATAAATAATAATTAAATAAGTCTAAGATATTATTTAATTAATAAAAATTAAATTAAATAATAAAAGATACTAAATTTATATTTATTTTTAAATAAAATCTCTCCCAACGAATTTTCTTTCGACACGAGTCTATCCGGCGAAATTTGATGAATTAGACTTGCCCCGACGAAATTTACCTCTACCGACGACAGTTCGTTGGGGAAAGTCTAATGGGCAAATTTAAGGGATAGACCTTTGCCAGAATTTCATCGGGAGAGGTTTTCTGGCCTTTATTTATTTATTTTTTAATTTTAAACATATAAATTTAGTTTCTTTACTATTATTTTTTTGGCCAACTTCTTTAGTTTAATATATGTAATTAAGTAATACCTTAGGCTTTTTGAATTACCGTAGTTTGTAATTATATTTTAATTATTATTTAATTAAAAAAATTAAAGAAAATGTCCATAAAATAATTAATTTCCATTTATTAAATCTTTTGTGAAATCGTTTGGGTGTCTTAATTAAATTTCTTCAGAGCCCAAGATACCTATCCATCACTATTAGACCATTACTTGAGTATCTATTGTCCCTTTTTTATTTTTTACTTTTCTAGAGTTATTACTCGTATAAAGATTTTAGCACTTTCACGTTTAATAATGTATTATGCACATATGCACGTATTTCTAATGTTTAATACACGTTTTTTTTACAAAAATTTCAATAAGACACACGAAATTCACGTATTATACACATAATTCTCACATATTATTGAATTAAAATAATATATATTTAAAAAATAGTATAGCCGTGCGGCGTTCCTGTTTTTTCCCACGTGGCACATATATATATATATATATGTTTATAAATAGTATAGCCGCCCGACTACACTAGATTTTTGAAAAAAATTTTAAGAAATAGTATAGCCGTGCAGCTATACTCGTGTTTCCTACTTTTTAAAAATAAATACTATAGCCTCTCGGCTTTACTGTTTTGACACGTGCCACCTAGGCGCGGTTATATTTTTTAAAAGAAAATTTAATCTTGGAAATTTCGCCGGCATAGACCTGCAAACACAATGTCGTCGAGAAAGGTTTTTTATTTTTATTAATTTTTTTTCTATTTTAGAAATATAAAATTAGTTTCTTTACTTTTGTTTTTTGGCCTACATCTTTAATTTAATATATATACTTAAGTAATATCTTAGCCTTTTTTAATTACTTTCATTAGTAATTATATTTTAATTATTATTTAATATAAAAAATTTAAAGAAAATGTCCACAAAATAATTAATTTCTATTTATTAAGTCTTTTGTGAAATCGTTTGGGTGTCTTAATTAAATTTCTTCATAGCCCAAGAGCCGTATCTGTTTGCGCTAAAACTAGATGGGTAGTAAGTAGGCCAACTTAAAGATGAGGTGGATGCTGAAGGTGAGGACCCTCAGTATGTAAGAGCATTCGGTAAGTAAATGGACATGCATACATAAGACAAATGTACGTGGTTCACCCGAATAATGGGCTACGTCCACGGAGAAGTATGTTCTCATTACGATAATGTGTGTATACATTGCACATAGAGTTAGACCCAAGGGGAAGAAGAAGAATGCCGAAGGCTGAAGGTAGGAAGGCTGGATGCTGAAGGCTGAAGGCTGAAGGCTGAGGATTTGGCTGAAGGCCAATGATCCGTGGGCTTGTGAATGGGTTCGTGGATAAGCCCATGAGGCCCAAGTAGCCTGCCCAACTCCTCTCTTCTTTCTCCTCTTTGAAGAAGAGGGGTCTTCTTTTATAAGTGAGGAAGAGTCCCCTCCTCTTGTGTTTTGTCGATGTGGGACTTGTAGTCATCAATGCACTGGCCAAGTAATGTTTCAGCTCATTCTTCCCTTTCAATTGTATGCAGCATCAATGTGGAGTTGTTGAGTCAGTTCTTCATTGGTGCCGTTTGGCATGTAAACTAGGCACCGTAAAGGAGAAGTGTCTCCTGGGGGGTGCCATTCGGCAAGGTGGTGTAGAAGTTGCCAAAAGCCTGGAAGCTGATGCAGGAAGCTTGGAAGCTTGGAAGCTTGGAAGCTGCCGTAAGCTTGGGAGCTGCCGTGAAGGAAAAATGTCTCCAGGGATGCCGTTCGGCATGTGGGCTTGGCGCCGTAAAGGAAAAGTATCTCCTGGGGGGTGCCGTTCGGCAAGGTGAGGCAGAAGCTGCCAAAAGCCTGGAAGCTGATGCCGGAAGCTTGGAAGCTACTACCGTAAGCTTGGACTGCTGCCGTAAGCTTGGGAGCACTGCCGTATGCTTTGGAGTCGCTACCGGAAGCTTGGCAAAGAGTAGCTGTAGTAATTTAGAAAATGCATAATTATTAAGTAATGGATACTCACATAATTTTGGAGTGCCGAATGATGATGGGGGATGTACAAGGCATCGAGCGCGGAGAATCATCTGAGAATACCGAAGGCAGAACGCCGAATCATTGGGGAGATGTGAAGACATCGTACGCGCCGAATGATGTAAGGGTGCCGAGGCAGAGGCCGAATCATTGGGGGATGTGAGGACATCGCACACCGAATGATGCAAGGGTGCCGAAGGCAGATGCCGAATCATTGGGGGATGTGAAGACATCACGCGCCGAACGATGCAAGGGTGCCGAAGGCAGATGCCGAATCATTGGGGAATATGAAGACATTGCACGCCGAACGATGCAAGGGTGCCGAAGGCAGATGCCGAATCATTGGGGGATGTAAAGACATCGTACGCCGAATGATGCAAGGGTGCCGAAGGCAGATGCCGAATCATTGGGGGATGTGAAGACATCGCACGCCGAATGATGCAAGGGTGCCGAAGGCAGATGCCGAATCATTGGGGAATGTGAAGACATCGCGCGTCGAATGATGCAAGGGTGCCGAAGGAAGATGCTGAATCATTGGGGGATGTGAAGACATCGCGCGAAAACGATGCAAGGGTGCCGAAGGCAGATGCCGAATCATTGGGGGATGTGAAGACATCGCGAGCCAAACGATGCAGCGTGCCGAAGGCAGATGCCGAATCATTGGGGGATGTAAAGACATCGTACGCCGAATAATGCAAGGGTGCCAAAGGCAGATGCCGAATCATTAGGAGGTGTGAAGACATTGCGCGCCGAATGATGCAAGGGTGCCGAAGGCAGATGCCGAATCATTAGGGGATGTGAAGACATCGCGTGCTGAATGATGCAAGGGTGCTGAAGGGGCACTTGAAAATGAGAACGACATAGCGTTTTGTGTCGTTTCCCACAGACGGCGCCAATCTGTTTGCGCTAAAACTAGATGGGTAGTAAGTAGGCCAACTTAAAGATGAGGTGGATGCTGAAGGTGAGGACCCTCAGGATGTAAGAGCATTCGGTAAGTAAATGGACATGCATACATAAGACAAATGTACGTGGTTCACCCGAATAATGGGCTACGTCCACGGAGAAGTATGTTCTCATTACGATAATGTGTGTATACATTGCACATAGAGTTAGACCCAAGGGGAAGAAGAAGAATGCCGAAGGCTGAAGGTAGGAAGGCTGGATGCTGAAGGCTGAAGGCTGAAGGCTGAGGATTTGGCTGAAGGCCAATGATCCGTGGGCTTGTGAATGGGTTCGTGGATAAGCCCATGAGGCCCAAGTAGCCTGCCCAACTCCTCTCTTCTTTCTCCTCTTTGAAGAAGAGGGGTCTTCTTTTATAAGTGAGGAAGAGTCCCCTCCTCTTGTGTTTTGTCCGATGTGGGACTCCCTTCCCTTTTGGCTTGGGAGTGTTTGGGAGTGCTTGGCCAGATATTGTACAAACAATATCCATTACTATTAGGCCATTACTCGACTATCTATTGTCGCTTTTTGATTTTTTACTTTTTCAAAGTTATTACCCGAAGATTTTAGCACTTTCACGTTTAATAATATACTATACATGTATGCATATATTTCTCATGTTTACTATATGTATTTTTTACAAAAATTTCAGTAAGACATACGAAATTCACGTATTATTGAATAAAAATAATATATATTTTTAAAAAATGGTATAGCCGCTCGGCTATACTTCAGTCTTTTCCAAATTGTTTAAAAAATAGTGGAGCCGTTCGGCTATATGCTTTTTAAAAAAATAGTATAGCCGCTCGGCTTTACCGTTTTGACATGGTGCCGTTTTTTTTATATATAAATAGTATAGTCACGTGGCTATACTTTTTAAAAAGAAAATTTAATCTTGGAAATTTCGCCGGCATAGACCTTGTCAACATACAAGAGAAGTGAGGTTGGAAGGTTTTATTGATGGAGAATTCATGAGTTTCTCTTTGCATCTTTCAAATGTACCCCATTCCCATTGGAAAACTAAATCGATTCTCTAATATGTTGCACAAAATTTGAATAATCTAAATTATATCTCATCTTAAACTCTAATCCACCAAATAAATTCTACTTTTTGATCTACAAAGTTGGATAAAAGCTAATACAAATCTTTTGTTTGATGTATTTGATCATACGACTCAACTTAAAAATCAACCTCATTGTGTGGAAGCTTGTAAGTCTAGTGCCTTTTATGGATTATTCATATGTGTTTACTAATCATATGGGAATGAAAGCATAAGCGCCACAAAAATATTAAAACTCTTGATTTTGGAGGATATAATTGTGGGAGAAACGACCCATCAAGAGTCCATTTGTTTACCTATTGTACATTCACAGTGATTTCTAAATTCCAAATTTTCTCATTCACTTTATTATTAACTATTACATAAAATAATAGAGTTATAAAATTCACATCTTATTAATCTAACTGATTTCAATTTTGACTCAAGTGAATTTGTAAACAACTTCAACAGGACTCCAGATTCAAACTCCTCTTCATCCAATTATAGACACCTCTTGTAAGTTTGAATTACTCGTCTTCCTTTGACCTATTTTATAAAAGAAAAACATGTTTTCAGGTGCCCATCAATGTAAAAAGAACGAAGGAAATACACCATCCAAATCCATATTTATCTGAAGCAGGTTTGTTGATAAAGTTCACAGGAGATGTTACAATGGGAAGTTTTAAAGTGGGGAGGCTATTTGAGAAGGCCAATCCCACCATCAAAATATTTAAAAAATTTCAGTCCCATTATTTCTTTACATTTGTTAATGGTGAGATTGACCTCCTCAAATAATCACCTCACTTTAAACTCCTCGTTATAGCTCCTCATAAAGGTGACTAGAAACATTGAGCTCACATAGACTTCGTTTAAAGCCCATTAAATTATCAGCGGTAGAATCGGTCACACCTCGCTTGGGCTAAACCCAAAAACTTACCCAATTTTCAAACTTGATAGATTACAAATTTTCGCACCAACGACCCAAGATTCCATTTCCCGTCGTTCCGTTCTCCAACTTCCAATCCAAATTTCTGTTATATCTCTCTCTCTCTCTCTCTCTCTCTCTCTCTCTCTCTCTCTCCTCCGACTGATCCGACTCGACTCGACTCACCGATCGCACTCGTTCATCCATCCAATGGAGAATCTGATATCGCTGGTGAATAAAATACAGAGGGCGTGCACAGCTCTCGGCGACCATGGCGACGAGAGCGCCATGCCCACTCTCTGGGACTCCTTGCCCTCCATCGCCGTCGTCGGAGGCCAGGTCTCTCCTCTCTCTTATTCTCCAATTCAATCTTCTCGAATCTTCGAATTTCACAATTCTCACAAAAAAACATTTTGGCTTCGCAGAGCTCCGGCAAGTCGTCGGTGTTGGAGAGCATTGTTGGCAAGGACTTTCTTCCTCGTGGTTCAGGTACGCCGTCGTTTTTGGTTTCTTACGCGAACGGGTTGAAGCGGTTCGTATTCTGATTCGAAGACGTTGTGCGCAGGGATTGTTACGCGTCGTCCTCTGGTTTTGCAGCTGCATAAGATCGATGAAGGAAAAGAATACGCAGAGTTTATGCATCTCCCAAGGAAGAGGTTCACCGATTTTGGTACATTCTTCTTCTTCTTCTTCTTCTTCTTCTTTATTATCATCTTTGCAGATTGTTTCCGTTTTGTGACTTTCGTCGTGAATGTTAAAATCTTGTATTTTTTATATTTGTAGCTGCTGTGAGGAAGGAAATATCTGATGAGACTGACAGAGAGACCGGCCGCTCGAAGGGGATTTCAAGCGTCCCAATCCATCTCAGTATCTTCTCCCCTAATGGTGAGATAGAGTTATAGCCAAATTAAATAAGTTTGATTTGATGATATTCACAAAAAGAAAGAGAGGTCATATTCTCCGAAGCTCGCGAAATTGTTCTCTTCATTCATGGTTTTAATTTTGTCTCACTAAATTTTTCTCTGTTATATTCACTGAGCTCACGATAAATTGTTCTCTTTTATAGGTGTTGTTTGTTTTTTTCCTTCCATAATGCTTTTATTAAAGCTGTTTCGATTTATATTTTTGATTTGTTTGAGTTTGGCAGTTGTGAACTTGACACTGGTTGATCTTCCTGGACTCACAAAAGTAGCTGTTGGTGAGTTATAACTTCCTCTCAACGTTTTCAAAATAGTTAGGACTTAGGAATGTGTTAATTGTGTGGTCTTGTAGAGGGTCAACCGGAGGGCATAGTGCAGGACATCGAGGATATGGTTCGGGCCTTCATTGAGAAGGTAATTTGTTTACAGAATTGTTGAGCATATCTTTTAGCTATTAGGTTATGAGACTTGCATAATGAAGAAGGGTTTTGATTGGCTTTCCTATGTGCTTTTTGAGTGAGTTTTAATTGCATTGTATGTCCCTTACTATATGCCTTTTATTGCAGCCCAACTGTATTATTTTGGCAATTTCCCCTGCTAACCAAGATCTTGCTACGTCTGATGCAATTAAGATCTCTCGTGAAGTAGACCCTAAAGGTAAGATTAGTTTTTAAAAAATCAGCAGTGATGTGAAAGTAAGCAGAATTGCACAATTTGGAGCTCGCAGTAACAGTTTTTTTTTTTCTTCATTTAAATATATTCTGAGCATAATTCTTAAAAACAGTTTTGCAGAAAGATTTTTCATTTGAAAGGTGATCATCTAAGTTTTTAATTGCGATACTCATCTTTATTGATTTATGTACATATACAGCACATGTTTCTTGAACCTTGGTAAACGGGAAAGTCAAGATTCCATATGTTTCACGAGAACCTTACTTAAGTCTTGTTTCCTCTTGTTTTCAATTCATCAACAGGTCTATGTCATTTGAGAAGTTGCAGATTGACTTATTAGGAGAAGTTTTCCTTTTATGCGCATTGATTTTAAGTTTGGTTTTCCAATTCTCAGGGGAGAGGACATTCGGAGTTCTGACAAAGATTGATCTTATGGACCAGGGTACAAATGCAGTTGATGTAAGTCGCTTCCAAATTCATAGCCAAGAGGAGAATGGAAAATATAAAAAAATGGACCACACCTGTTTGCTTTTAAATGATGTGGAATCAAGTAATTTAGCTACTTGGTGACATTTTATTGATTCATTTTCAGAGCCCTTGTTTATGAAGCCTCCTGGTATGAGTAAATTGAATTGGTGGTGTTCTGTGATGGTCAATGACACATGCACTTTTTTCTTTTTTTTTTGTAAGGTTTATATTTTTGGTTAAGTTTCATTGTGGCATGACTTGTTGGAGTAGGTCAAAGTTGTCGTAGGTAATGAATGGTATTTTCTTATTTTACTGATTTTCAGATATTAGTTGATATTATCTCTTGTGGTATGTCCTGTTTGCAAATGAGATAGTTTAATTAATTTAGATGAACTTGAAAAGTGAGTAAAAGTTTAGGCTTTCATAATTTTCAAGATGAAGCACTTAGATGCAGCAACTTTCTTGGCTCTCATCATCTGCTTTGTTCTCAAAAGTCTCCTCTCATTTTCACCGTGGCCTCTTCAGAGTTTCTAATTTCCCAGGGTTTTATTTTATTTTTATTTGTCAGATTTTGGAAGGACGATCATATAAGCTACAGTTCCCTTGGATTGGTGTTGTCAATCGCTCCCAAGCGGACATAAACAAGAGTGTCGATATGATTGCTGCTAGGCGTAGAGAGCGTGAATATTTTGCAAGTAGCTCAGAGTACAGGCATCTTGGAAATAGGATGGGTTCTGAGCATTTAGGAAGGGTGCTTTCTAAGGTATGCAGGTTTGTTCTCCTAAATACATTACATATGGTTCAATTGTTGTTGAAGTTTGATGCCCAAGTATTGGTCTTTGAGATTGTTAATTTTAGGGAAGCACATTTTTCTTTTGTTCCACTGGCAAACATCTTACTAGCACACAATGTGTCAAATTTGTAGCATTTGGAAGTTGTCATCAAGTCACGAATTCCAGGCCTTCAATCTCTCATCAGCAAAACTATTGGTGAACTAGAATCAGAACTAAGCCGACTTGGGAAGCCCATTGCTGCTGATGCTGGAGTAAGGATATACATACACATTGTTCATTTCGTCTCATCCATTTCCTTTTTATCTTGCTAATTAATGTTTACATAATTTGATCTCTTCTTTCGACATGCAGGGAAAATTATATGTGATCATGGAAATATCTCGTACTTTTGATCAGATATTTAAAGAACATCTCGATGGCGTGTATGTTTCGTGCTAGCATATTTTCCTATTTGAAATTTTGTTGTCATCTCATGTTGGTTTCTTATTCAACCTTGGGTTCAATTTCTGCAGGCGCTCTGGTGGTGAGAAAATTTATGGTGTGTTTGATAATCAATTTCCAGCTGCTTTGAAGCGGTTGCAATTTGACAAGCAACTTTCAATGGATAACATCCGAAAGCTAATTACTGAAGCAGATGGATATCAGCCTCATCTAATTGCTCCTGAACAAGGATACCGTCGCCTTATTGAATCTTCACTGATATGCATCAGAGGTCCTGCAGAGGCAGCTGTTGATGCGGTATGCATACATATCTTCACCTGTAATCTCCCTAGGCACTTAAACCTCGGGAATTTTTTGTTGACGAATATAAAATCCCATGTCGAAAACTTGAAATTTTTAAATTCAACATATAAGTCAGAGGTTCATTACATAACATATATATTCTGTGTCGATGCCTGAAACCATTCTGCTTGATATGTTTTCTCACGATTTCAGGTTCATGGCATATTGAAGGATCTGGCTCAGAAGTCTATAAATGAGACAACGGCAAGTCCCTCAACATTACCTTGAATTCTTGAATTGCCTATAAAATATCCAAAATGTTCTTAGGTTTTAGAAATTGAGTAAAAACCAAGATTGACAGAGAGAAGAAATACTTTCCTTAATTTTTCCCTAATATAATCTTTTATTTTTAATTGAACGGTTCTTCCATGGCATATATATATGCAGGAACTAAAGCAGTATCCCCCTTTAAGAGTGGAAGTTGCAAATGCAGCTTTTGAGTCGCTGGAAAGGATGAAAGAAGAAAGCAAGAGAGCCACTCTGCAGCTGGTTGACATGGAGTGTGGTTACTTGACTGTTGACTTCTTCCGCAAGCTTCCTCAAGATATTGAGAAGGGTGGAAATCCCACAGTCTCACTTTTCGATCGATACAATGATTCATACCTCCGCCGGGTTGGTGAGTTTGCTTCAACTTTGACTTTGACTTTCTCACTCTAACGCTATGCTACTTTGAATTTAACCATGGTTTCTTTGTATTTTTGAAACAAACAGGACACAATGTCTTGAACTATGTCAACATGGTTTGCTCCAGTTTAAGGATTGCTATTCCAAAGTCCATTGTCCACTGCCAAGTACGAGAGGCCAAACGCTGCTTGCTCGATCATTTCTTCGCAGAGTTGGGTGCAAAGGAGGTGAGGTTTCAATACATGAGACACATAGAAATATTTTTAAAAATAATATTAGAAGAGGGAAAACCTAGCTGGATTGTATTAAAGTAACTAGTCTCTTGACACGAGCGAAAACGTGTGCCAATTTGACTAATTACATGAAAATATGAACAAATGTTTATGTGGTATTTGAAAGAAACCTAAAATTATAATGTGGATAACGAATTTTGTCAGTTATTTCTCTCTCAATCAAGTATTTATCGAATTTTTGAATGTTTCACCGTTTCGGGCTTTATACAGATAACATGTACTTAATCAATATTTATTTGCAGGCAAGGCAGTTGGCTAAGTTGCTGGATGAGGACCCAGCAGTGATGCAGCGTCGGACGTCCCTTGCAAGGAGGCTAGACCTGTACAGAAGTGCTCAGTCTGAGATTGAAGCAGTTGCTTGGTCCAAGTAGGGAAGGGAGGTCTGGTTGGTTAACTTTCTTTGCTAGGAGGAGGTAGAATTTGGTCAGTAAATAGGATGGCAGCAGTAATTCTTTTGCTTCACATGATTTACCATTCCTTTATTCATTAATTACCATGAGGAGAGAAAGAGCGATTAGTTTATAGCTTTTTTGCCTTTGGCTTCCTGGCTTAGGCATGATCAGCTCTGATTTGTATCCACGGTTTGTTTTAGTATTTGTTCTGCACATTCTTTCTATTGGCTTAATTTTCTTACTAACAAAGAGCTGATTAAAGTTTTTACTTTTATATATTTTATTACCCTACACTGAGAAATAAAAAAAAGGTTCGGTGTTCAAACTTCAAAGCCACCTGGATCATGACATTGCTTGAGATTGTACCACGTGGCCATAGGGTCAACGGAAACCGCATCCGGAAACCTTGATGATCAGGATCTGGATCAGGACTTACATCACACGGTTATTGTTCTCTAGTGAGAAATTAATTACCGATTGTTTTCTACTTCAGCAAAAGACACATAAATCAGTCAGCAACTCACCTGTAAATCATAATGACTTGATTATCCAAAAACTTAAAGCGAAAAAAAAAAGTAAAAAAAAAAAATTTGAATATATATATAATCTTGAGCCTGCAGGCATGCATTACCCTGAAGCCTAAATAAAAATGGAGACTGAGGAAGGTGTTAGGTTGAGGAAGCCAGCTCCTATAAAAACGAAGAGAGCAGAGGAGGAGGAGGGAAGAAGAGATGGAGGAGAAGCAGGCGTGGACATAAGGAACTGCAACAAGGAGATGATGAATGTGGAAGAAGAGCCACTGAGCCCAGCGGCTCGTTTGTTCCATGAACCAAACTTCAACCTGCATATTGTAGCAATCATGGGGTGCAAGACTAGGATTTACCCTGAGGTTTTAAAGGCCAACTTGCCCCACACTTTGCTCAGGCACCCTCGCTTCTCTAGTTTACTGGTAAATATTTACTATCCAAACAATACTCAAATTATTTAAGTTCATATGATCACATGATGTCACTTATGTATGCATATATGTTATATTAATTACATCCAACGTAGCACATGAAAATGTTTTTATGACCAAAAAGCTTTATTAAAAATCGCAGTGGTTCTTGATAAAGTACTTTGAAGTGTTTTTTTGAAGAAGCGCATGAAAATGTTTTCATGACCGAAAAGTTGGTTGTCATAAGCGTTTTTAGCACTTTTAGAAGCAACCCCAAACATGTCGGTAATTTAGACCAAAAAATGTTAGAGACTTCGACTATTTAGAACTTCTATGTCTTAACCTCTAATAAGCTTTCTCTTCTTAATTTTGGTGCCACTTATTATACAACACAGGTTGTGGATGAGAAAATGGAGGAAAGATGAAATGGGTCAGAACAGAGGTGGATCTAGACAAGCACATAATTATTCCTGACCTGGATCCAAACATGGAGTCACCAGACCAATTTGTTGAAGACTACATCTACAACCTCAGCAAGACAACCATTGACAAGTCAAAGCCACTGTGGGATCTACACCTCCTCAACCTCAAAACCTCCGAGGCAGAGGGCACTGGCATTTTCAGAATCCACCACTCTCTTGGCGATGGCACGTCTCTCATGTCTCTTCTGCTCGCTTGCACCCGCCAAATCTCAAACCCTGAGGCTCTCCCAACCATTCCAGTGAAGAAGAAGAAAGATGATGACAAGAGGGTTTTTAACAGAGGATTTTGGTGGTGCATCTTTGGGGCTTGGTGGGTTTTGAAGTTGTTTTGGAATACTTTTGTTGATGTGTTCATGTTTATGTTGACTGCATTGTGCTTGGAGGATACAAAGACGCCTCTTAAAGGTCCCCCAGGCAGTGAGTTCAACCCTCGACGATTTGTTTATCAGACTGTGAGTTTGGACGACATGAAACTAATAAAGAATGCAATGAACTTGGTAACTAAATTTCTCTACACTATGAAGTAACGGAAACATGATCAATATAATGTAATAAATTCGATAGAATAATACTAGAAGGATCATATATATTACGTCAACTACTATGGTCAACTGTTAATTAAAATATCAATTGCCGCATGAATTCTGCTAATGTGATCCTTCTAGCATTACTCTGATTCGATTACGCGTCCTTCCTCACTAGTTGAACTTCATATCTAATGTTCAAGTACTTATGAGTTTTCCAGACCATAAATGATGTTGCTTTGGGGGTCACACAGGCTGGTTTGTCCCGGTACCTCAATAGAAGATATGGTGAACTTCCATCTCTAAAATGCCTTTCAAAAACTCATTGCAATTATTTTAGAATATCGTATTTTTTTAATTTTCTTAATTTTTTATGCAGTCCGTGAATCAAAATTTTCCATTTTTGCATGTGGCTACCTAGGTGACAATGAGAACAAGGACAGTGGAGCTGAGAAGAAAAACAATCTTCCTGAGAAAATTCGCCTCAGATCAACTTTCCTCATTAACATTAGACCAGCAGCAGGAATTCAGGTAAATAATATTAATTAATATCTTTGAATTTTCATATATGCAGCTCTCAAAATCATAATTTGAAGCTTCAATATTTGTTTTTACATATTTGTGAGTGCAGGCTTTGGCTGATATGATGGAGAAGAACACAGAAGCAAAATGGGGCAATTGGATTGGTTATGTCCTCCTTCCTTTCACAATTTCTATAAGAGATGACCCATTAGACTATATTCGAGAAGCCAAGGCCACAATTGACAGAAAGAAACATTCTCTTGAAGCGATTTACACTTTCTCCATTGCAGAACTAGTTCTCAAGCTTTTTGGCATTAAGGTATATATAATTAATATAATCGTTATTCTCTGTACGTTATTATCGTGCAAATGCCATAATAATTCATGTTTAATTAACAGTGGGCGAGTGCTCTATCCCATAGAATTATCTCCCACACAACAATGTGCTTCTCCAATCTGGTTGGTCCACTTGAGGAAATTGGTTTTTATGGCCATCCAATGGCTTTCCTTGCTCCAAGTTCTTATGGTCAACCACATGTAAGTTATTTATTTATTTTTTCTCATTAATTATGGGTATAATTAAATGCTTTTCATGCAGCATTTGATTAACTAGGACTGATTAATTACAGGCATTGGTGATTAACTTCCAAAGTTACATAAACAAGATGACTATTGTTTTGTCTGTGGATGAAGAGACAATTCCTGATCCCCACCGATTGTGTGATGATATTGTACAATCTCTCAACCTTATCAAGGAAGCTGTCGTAGCAAGAGGACTTCTTGTCAAGTAAAAAAAGGCATTTTCATTTTATTATTTTTTGTTTAAGTTTAGGGGAAATAAATGGGGCATGAATTTGTCACACTCCATAGTGATAGTGTGGATGGGATAATAATGTAAATGCACTCTCACATTTCAGTGCTGAAAGTTAATAAGAAGTGCTTCCAAAAGCACTTCCAAACGTATTCAACCCAAATGTCAAAGTATCACTAAGTTGAAGCTTAAGCTTTTTAAACTAATTACATCTATTATTTAGCTTGAAAAAGTGAACTAAACATTACAACATGTATTGAATTACACTCGTAAATTAATTTTTATATTTTATTTTTCTTGAACAAGAAAAGGGAACAATTTAATTTCAAGTCTTCAACTTGGTTGCAGAAAAATACTACATACTACGATGGAATTGTCAAATCTTAATGAAATTGACTTATCTTTTATCAACTATCGGAACTAGCCCAAGGGCTACACTGGGTTGTAGCCTAGGGAAGGTTTTGGGAAAAAGAAAGTACCCTCTATTTGGATTCAAATAAAAATACTAGAAATTCAAATTTCCACCAAATCAAAATATGAAAAATCAATTTGAGTGCAAAATACGATTTAGGCTAAAAATGATGGCTCATTAAGTCAATATATACTTCATACTAAAATCTCATAAAATCAAGTTTTCTTATTTGATGTGTAAGGAATAAAAGCCGCCAAAAATTATCTTGAGAAAATGATTATTCCGAGAAACCATTTTTCATACTTAGTCAATATTTTTACATAAAACAATTTTCATGTATGATATGAATGCATGAAGGGACCTAAGGTCAATTTAGGTAAAAAGCCTTAGATGTTCAATCCACAAAGAGTTTTTAGCATTTCAAAATTGCACATTCGCTAAAAAATTCTTGGGTCCGCCAGTGCTACCACACCAATAGTCATAGTCAAAGGTCTTCCACATTTGTATTTGGTGTTAAAGTTTGTCCCCAAACATCAATTTTAATCATTTTCCATTAATGTATCTCCAAAAGAGAAGCATTTTTCTAAATAAATGGCTCTAATTCCATTTTTTTCACCCTTTAGTGAATAATATGGCTCTAATTCCATTTTTTTTCTTGTGTTTACAACTAGCATAATTTATATGATTTAATGTATACTTTTATTTCTAGAAAAACTATAGAAACTGTTAGTGCCAAAAAAAAAATTATCATTTGATTTTAAGCTAATAACTTTAGCTAGCCCACCCATTGACAAATTCTTGGTTCCACCCTTGGCTATGTGATGAGGCTTCTGTTTTCTTTCAAACTTGTTATGATATATAAAAGAAAGAAAAAGCATAATAAAAGAGAAAAAGAGAAAAATATGATCAAACAAACCAGTTCAAGAGAAGAGCTAAAGAAGCTTCTAGTCAAACTATGAGTTAGCCATTTTTAGACAAATGAGCAATAGTAATAGCTAATTTTCCCGCACATTTTGCTCTACGGTTTTCAACTAATTAACACGCTTTGACTGCGTATGTTTCCGCGTCCTTCCTCTGTTCCAATCGTACGCTTCTGAAGCACCTTCTCTTATATATTTGTTCAAAACAAACAAACCAAAAACCAAACCAATCAAAACAAACCAAAAACCAAACCAAAAAACAAAACAGAAGACATATATGAACAGTAGAGCACAAACAATAAACCAGGACTGCAGTAAACGTTGTAATTTTTGTCCTGTTTCAGAGAAAAACACACGTTCTGATTCCCTGCTCTTGATTGTTTGCGCCCAAGTTTTTTCGCATCTTCTGTTTTTGGTTGGAATTGGAACAAGTGATATTAATCTCATGGGGGCTATGGGGATGATGGATTGGTCTGCAGCTTCTGCTTCAAATGCTTATTTTGATACCCTCAAACTGGTACATTTCTCTGTTTTGTGTTTTCTTCAGTTTTGTTTTAGAGTATTGGAAACCATGATTGGTTCAATTGGTCATTTGGGTTTGTTTCATCTTCATGATTTTTGGTATTTCTTAGGGTTTTGTTGCCTTTTGAGATCATTACAGAAATGATACCATGGAAGCTTTGTCACATACTTTAGTGTTGATAATGTTTTCTTGCAACAAAAATTTGACATGTGACATTGCTCAACTGTAAATCAAATGCACATTCGAAGAAAATTTACTTGATCAATTGCCCAGATTGACAGTTTGACAACATGTCGAGAAATCAAATAAGATTGCATTTTCAAGGACTATAGTTTTCCAATTTGGAATATTTTTTCCCTTCATGGTTTGAAGCTTAATGAAGAATGTGAGAAAAACTTTCATGTTTGCTAACTCAAATTCATGTATTAATCTGCAGTGTAATGACCGAAGGAGACAAAGTGACTCATGGAAAACACAAGAGCCAGGGAGCAATGAGTTTGTATCGGCCTTGGCAGCCGGCATGAAAGCCAAGCTCATAGTGGAGGTGGCCTCAAGTGTTTCCCCATCAACAATAGCCTTAGCAGCTGCTGCGAAACACACAGGGGGCAGATTGGTCTGCATTGTCCCGGAGCCAGTTCTCGACGAATCCAAGAAAGTAATCAAAGACTCAGGCCTTAAAGACTTGGTTGAGTTCAGGACCGGAGACCCCTCTGAGCTGTTGTCAAATTATGAGAACATTGATTTCTCTCTGGTTGATTGCAAGAACGATGAATACACAAGGCTGCTGCAGTTGCTTGATGTGAATCCTAGAAAATCAGTGGTTGTGGCTAACAACTTGGTTGGTGAAAGAAAAGGGCTGGGAGGACATATGGAAGTGAAGGAGGAGAGGGTTGTGGTAAGGTCCACGAAGCATCCGATAGGGAAAGGGATGGAAGTCACCATGATTGGGAAGAACCGAGAGATTGGAAAGGGAGATTGGGGTGGAGGAAGGAAGAAGAGAAGTGCTAAGAGCAAATGGGTTGTCAAGGTTGATGAGAAGAGTGGTGAGGAGCATATCTTTAGGGTGCCTGGCTAAATCACTTTTCATGTCCCTCTTTTGGTGTCAACATGCAAAGGGGAAAAAGATGATCAGGATCTCTTCAATCTTTGAACTCTCCAAACAAGTCTGTGCAGTGATCAGATCAGTGGTCTCAAGGTTAAAAATGTCATTGCACACCATCATGAATAAAGGGCAGGTTGGGGAATTTGCACCCCTCAAAGATTTGTTGCCTCAATCTGCACTTCAGGTTCTAGCAAGCAATAATGGGGTTGCATCCAAAATGTGGCCTGAACTTCAACCCTGACTGACTGAACTATTTTTTGTAGTCTCTAGTTCTATGTATTGCTTAAAAAGTCATCGATGGTCACTATTGTATGTCAAGTGTTTTTTTTTTCAAAATTTCCCTTGTGGTGAGGTTTCTGTCTGTTAGATTTGGTTAATGGCTAAGATGCTTTTGAAAGCAATAAACAAATTATAAGCCCTTCATCATGGTATCTTGTAATACACAACAAGTCAACTTCAAAGTTTCATCATTCATCATATCCATCCATCCATCCATCCATCCATCATCTTATATGACCCACAAATTATCATTTTTTGTTGTTGTTGTTATTGTTGAATTTCCAAATAATAAAATTGCACTATTTTTGCAATTTAATGATGTATTTCCCAATAAATAAAAGGATTTAATAAATAAACTGTTGAAAGAGACACATTGTTGGGGGGTTAACTTGCAAGAATTAGCGGGAATGATGGCAAACCGCTGTAGGATGTCATGTTGTAAATCTTTGATTTGGTTATTTTTGGTGTTAAAACTTAAACACCCGCCAACACCAACCACCAACCACCAGCCCCCACCAACACCAACCACATTCCATTTTACTTCAAACCCAAGAGACTAAAACCTCCCAACCTCCTGACCTGAATATGCTTCTCTTTCACAACCCACATTGTTACTGGTCTTTGTCACTGCTTGTTCTGAGCCTTAGATCTCAATTCAAAGTTCTTGGTCTTTCGAATGGCGAGTTTGGGGTCTTGGTCTTTGGCTTTGAGGTTTGCTTGCAGGTTATGTGTTATTCTGGCCCTTGTCTTGGATAGCAAAATTTCGGTTGTGGCTGGTGATGACAGTAATGTTCCGGGAGTCAATAGTGCCGGTGTGGGTGGCGGAGCATCAGAGCTTTGTGATAATGAGCTGGGTAGTTTTATGCCACCTCCATATGGTAATTTATCAGAAATAGTCTGTAGGCCTGTTTGGAACACTTTTGTTTTGAGGGTAAGTCTCTGTTCTCAATTTATACTTCAGTGTTTAGTTGGTTCTGAACTTGTAGTTGCAACTTGCAATGTTGTTTAAGACATCCTTAATTATATAACATCAAAATTTAAAAAATAAAAAAAAAATTTGCTTTGTTGCAGTACTCTCAGACTGAAGATCATGTCATGAACATTATATTGTCTGCTGTATACACCACTGGATGGGTAGGATTGGGATTTTCCAAAGATGGCATGATGGTTGGTTCAAGTGCCATGGTGGGATGGGTTAACAGAAAAGGTCAAGCAAGAATTAAGCAATACTTTTTACAGGGTTCAAAGGTGTCACAAGTCATACCAGACAAAGGTGAATTGCCACTCACCGGCATCCCTGCTTCCCTTGTGCTTCATGGCCCCAGAATTTACCTGGCATTTCAGTTGAAATTCCCGACTCATCTCGCCCGGCAGCCAATTATCTTGGCTATCGGAAGCGGTTACCCTAAGCACCACCACCTAACCAAGCACAACGATAAAACAACCATCCTGTTCGATTTCTCTGCAGGTTCTGCATCTGAGGCACCTACAAACTTTGGGCAGATGAAAAAAAACCATGGAATATTGGCTATATTTGGATGGGGTCTAATAATTCCTGTTGGGGCAATTGTCCCAAGATACTTCAAGCACAAGGACCCTTTGTGGTACTATCTCCATGCACTTATTCAATTTGTTGGGTTTGTCATTGGGCTGGCAGCTGTGGTACTAGGGCAACAACTCTACACCAAAATAGGAGCCAACTTCCCAACACATAGAGCCATAGGGATCTTTGTTCTTGTGCTTAGTATCCTTCAGGTTTGTCCCTCTCAATTAAATTTATTATACAAAAATTTATAAAATAGTTTTGAT
Source organism: Prunus fruticosa (assembly GCA_018703695.1). Taxonomy (NCBI): domain Eukaryota; kingdom Viridiplantae; phylum Streptophyta; class Magnoliopsida; order Rosales; family Rosaceae; genus Prunus; species Prunus fruticosa. The sequence goes on along the minus strand of CM031918.1, from coordinate 48,469,464 downwards.
TAGTACATATCTGTATACAAGGAACTGTGATTTGATATTTTTGAGTTTTTGACTTTGAGGGTTTTAGATACTGGCATTTTTTCTAAGACCCAACAAGGATGCCAAGATTAGAAAGTACTGGAATTGGTACCACCACTGGCTTGGAAGGTTTGCAGTCTTCTTTGCAGCTGTGAACATTCTTCTAGGGATCAAAATTGGAGCTGCAGGAAATGATTGGAAGATAGGCTACGGGTTTCTTCTCGGTGTGATTCTGCTCTCAGTCATTGTTTTAGAAGCATTGGCAAGGATGAGGAGAACAGAGAAGGATACTTTGCCTTCAAACTTCCAAATGAATCCAGTTCAATAGGCAGCAGCAACACCATTCAAGTATCCTCTAAGAGGTCTCTCTCTCTCTCTCTCTCTCTCTCTCTCTCTCTCTCTCTCTCTCTCTTTTCTTATTCTTTTCAATTTGTTTTCTTCTTCTTTAGTTTTGCAAATCATAGTTAGTAGACAGAATGGAGAAAGTACGTATATGAAATACATAAATGAAATAATACTTGTATAATACACAAATAATATGTATATGATTGAAAACGGATATTTTTCGTAGAATTGAGAAGTATACAGAAAATGGATGTGTTTTTTAGTATACGATATGTATGTACACTTACTAATGCAGATGGATTCTTTCTTTCTGATATGAAACAGGATGAGATATGATTGCTTGGCATCTCAGGCAAATATTGTAAGAAATACATGGACTTCAGCAATATATAAAAGAGGTCAAACCAAACTGAGTTGAAGTGTAGAGCACTTCCAAAATTTAAGGCATGGCAGCTGATCCTAGTCTATGAGGTGGTGGATGCTTGACAGTTGATTGCTTTGTATGGATTTGTGTTCCTCTTGTGGCCAAAACTAACACGTCTTTTGGATGTCATGAATGAATTTTCTTGATGCCTCAACATTGTAAATCCAGATTTTTTTTATTTTTTTTTATTTGTTAATTAGATGTTTTGAGGATTTTTCATCATTTTGGCATTAATGACATATCTTTGGTTCTTATATGACATTATTTTGGCAGCTTCATTCATGCATTTCATCCAGACCATAATAATAATAATAATAATAATAAATTTGAAAATACATACAAGCAATAGTCTAAACTATAAGGGAGATTTCTCACACATACAACTATGATGTTATGGGGATTGGAACTTGAGACCTCCGGTCTACAAGGCAATGTCCTTTGAAGATCATTCAGGGCATATTTCCCTTCATCTATACCATAAATCTTGTTTGAAAGTTGATCTCATTCATTAATTATGATATCTCATTTTGTATGACATGTGTGGTGGGGCAGGGGTTGGGTAATCTAATGCACCCTCCAAATCCATCAAGAATCAAAACTACACGTCAGTCATCTTGCTAGTGTTGTTCAAAGAAGAAGAAGCACAGTGCAGAATCGATGGAATATGGAGGGACTTGGGGGCGGAACGGAATCAATGAGATTGAGAGGAGTGACACTAGTGTGTGTCTCTCCCTCATAGAGACATCGCTTTTTACATTGTTAAATCTTATACAAGATCGTTTCTGTGCACATATGTACATTCACCATTTTTACATAGAGTCACACAACTTTCATTACAATGTTATTGGTACTAGTCACAGACTCACACAACTTCAACGTTGTTAGTATTAGTCACAGACTCACACAACTTTCATTACAATGTTATTAGCACTAGTCACAGACTCACACAAGTTCAATGTTGTTAGTATTAGTCACAAACTCACACAGCTTCAATTGTTAACAGCTTGGCATTTTCATTTCGTTTGTATATATAAGTTATAGTCCGACATAATTGTATTATAATTGCACATATTTGTGTATACACATAATTTGACACTTATACCAACAAAAATTAATGTTGACGATAAGTTTCGTTTCAAATTTGAAGTTGAAATGTTGGAGGAAACTAAAGAAATCTTCATTTATGCCTCCTCCCCAATGTCAGTGTTGAACCAAAAAAATTCACTACAAAATTGGGTTGTATTTGTCAAATCCCAGGTGCAACAAACCTTATCTAATCTAAGTTGATTAGTGCTCAAAACAAAATAAACTTGCTGATCAGATAAAGGAAGGAAATTCAAAAAAGAAAAAGACGAGAGTTTGACCAATAGTGGGCACTCTCATAGGAGATTGGCAGTTCCGTTTTTGAGGCTCAGCTTATCATTATGTTTTCAAATTAAAACATTCTCTTATGAGTGATCAGTATATAAACAACAAGAAAAGAATGAAAAGGGAGATGGGGAGATCAAGGGAAAAGCAGCCTAGACCTGTCATTCGTGTCGTGTTTTTAGTGTTCGTGTCAACCCACTTTTCTTAACGAGGAAAGAAGAACAGTGCCCTCTACTAGATAAGCCTTTACTCTGCTACCAGAAGAAAGAAGAAGAGTGCTCTCTACTAGATGAGTTCCTCTGCCCGATATAATATGAGATAATCTTGAATACTCTCTTCCATTCTACATCGTGCCCTTCTTGAAGCCTGAATTAGTGCATCAAGGAATAATGGCGGACAAAATGTGATATAGTGGCAATGTCGACATACGAAGTATAGCCGCACGGCTATACTATTTAAATACATGTTAATAAATCAACAATTAGGGGAAAAACCCCGTTATACTTTCTTCATATTAATCGGCCACTATATAATTTTTTAAATATCTATTATTTTTATTCAATAATATGTGAGAATTATTTGTATAATACGTGAATTTTGTGTGTCTTATTGAAAATTTTGTAAAAAATACGTGTATTAAACATAAGAAATATGTATGTACATATACAATACGAGTATTGTACATTTGCTCTTTCTTTTAAAATGAATTTTACCGATTCTTTAAGACGTGTACATAACACAGATGTATTATTGAAAATTACGTCTATATGTGTATAATAGAGTATTAAACGTGAAAGTGCTAAATTCTTTATACGGATAATAACTTTGGAAAAGTAAAAAATTAAAAGGGGACAATAGAAAACTCAGGTAATGGCCTAATAGTAATGAATAATGCTACAAACTATTCTTATCGATAAACGAAAATCAGGGAAAAAATTTAAGAGAAAAAAAGGATCCCATTATATATATATAAGAATAGCCGCTATATTATTTATTAAAGGCAATTAAAACCAAAAAAAACAGGTAAAGCCATGCGGCTATACTATTTTCAAAAAAAATTTAAAAAAATGAGTATAGCCTGGCGGCTCTACTCTTTATTTATTTATTTTAGGGTTAATGACCTAAATGGTCTCCAAACTATTGCTTCAGTATCATTTTGGTCCACCAACTAAAATTTTCAATTCAAACATCCTTAAACTTTTTATTTTGTACCAAGATGGTCCATCCGTCAAAGTCTGTTTATTATTCTGTTATATCGAGGGACAAAACCGTATTTTTAGGTGAGTATCCTCCTGAGTACCATTGGAACCACAGCTTCGTCCAACAGTGAGGCGGCGAAAGGTTGTAGGAGGTGACTAATGCCGAGGGGTTGGGGTTGGGGAGCTGAGGGGATGGGGATTGAGGGATTTGGGAGTAGGGTAGGCGGGCAGCTAGGTTAGTTTTAGTTACTAATTCTGTTTAGAGTTAAATCTAACTCCAGAAATTGTAACAGTTGTGAAGAAATTCCAGAAAAGTTTTTTCTTTTCATTCATCTTCTTCTTCATTTTCTTCATCATCATGTTCGTTTCTTCTTAATCGGATACTCGCAAGACATAGGTGCCAGAGGCATAATCGGAAGCATTAAGGTTTGTTATTGTGCTTAATTTCTTTTCTTCTTTATTTATAAATAAAATAAATTGAATTTGATTGTTAGGGTTCTTGTTATAGGTGAAGAGCTGTTAAGAAATTAGATTTTTCTGTTGACTTGAGAGTATGTTGAGTGTTGAATCCATTGATGCACAAATTGAAATGGCCCCAAATTCTAACCCAAAACCCAAGCCTTCGACATTCTTTTATGGCTTCCGCCCAAGGATTTTATGTGATTCGTATATGTTTCCGAAGCTTGGAATGCCATCATCCATGGCCGACATAAAGATTGAAACTTGCTGAATTGCTAACAGTGAATCTTTCAACAATTTAGTGGCAGTTGGGAGGGAGGAGGAAGAAGAAGAAAATGGGAGTTTTGGGGACCAAAATGATACTGGAGCAATAGTTGGGGGACCATTGAAATCAATAACCCGTGAGTTTTGTGTTAGCTTCTCAAAAAGTTGTACATACCCTTCAAAACTCAGTCACGTGGCCATCGCGTGATCAAGAAGTCACGGAATTTGTAACGGATGGACCATCTTGGTACAAAATAAAAAGTTTAAGGACGTTTGAATTGAAAATTTTAGTTGGTGGACCAAAATTATACTGGGGCAATAGTTTGGGGACAATTTAGGTCATTAACCCTTTATTTTAAAAACGGAGTACCCACACAGCGCCTAGGCGCCACTTGTCAAAAAACACATAGCCGCACGGCTAGACTATTATTAAAAAAAAAGACCCCCTAGCGGTTAGGCGCCACGTGTCAAAATGAGTATAGCCGCAAGACTATACTATTTAAATACATTATATTTAAAAAGAATAGCTGTGCGGCTATATGATTTAATAAATAAAAAATTTAAAAAAAAAGCACCCTCCTAGTTGCATTAGGTTATACTTAATTTCAACATATCCAAAGCAGATATTAATTGGCCACTATATAATTTGTTTTCATATGTATTATTTATTTAATAATATGTGATAATTATTTTTATAATACGTGAATTTTGTGTGTCTTATTGAAAATTTTGTAAAAAAACACGTGTATTAAATATGAGAAATACATATTTACACGTACATACGAGTATTGTACATTTTCTTTTTTTATAAACGTGAATTTTACTGAGTCTTTAAGACATGTACAGAAAACGGAAGTATTATTAAAAAAAAATACATATATATGTATATAATATGAGTATTAAACGGAAAAATGTTAAATTCTTTACACGGGTAATAACTGTGGAAAAGTGAAAAATAAAAAACGAATAATAGAGACTTGGGTAAAGACCTAATAGTAATGTATAATGCTCTAAACTACTCATATAGATAAACGAACAATAGGGCTTCAATATAGCCGCATGAATATACTTTTTAAATAGGGTCAAATAATAGAGCCGCTCGGCTATACTTTTTAAATAGGATCAAAGAGTATAGCCGCGCGGCTATAATATTGATTAAAAAAATTAAAAAGCACCCACAGTATAGCCGGGAGGCTATACTATTTATTTTAAAAGATTTTTAAAAAGAGGACCTTGCTATCGATTAGGCGCCCGAATCTTCTCTTTTCCCTACGGTAATTCCAAGGCCTCTTTCCATCTACAAATCTATCTTGAATCTGAGAGTTCAATTTTTTCTTCTTTTTTCCTGGGAATGTTTGCCTTGATCTTCCTCGTTCTCTTGAGTGCTATTAAATTCTGTTACTGCAAACATTATTTGTCTTAGAGAATTGCATCCTGAGTTGGAGTTGTTTTGGTAATTGCTTCACTTTTCAAACAACACTTTACATGAAGAATAATACCACCTCTTACTTTTATACCCATAAATCTGTGTGTGAAATTGTTGTTCTCGTTAACAAAGAGATTGCAAAATCACCATCTTGCATTTTTGTTACAGCAAGTAAGAAATAATCTTAGCCTCTCACATTCTTTCTTAGTTAGTAAAATACAAATAAAATACGTATGTGTTTTATTCGGAAAATGTTTGGCAAGTTACAACCGAAAAGTTCAGTCACTATATAATACTAGCCTCTCCGCACGTACTTCCGCGCCTATGAGAGGCTTTTAAAAAAAAAATTAATTCATTTTTGAATTAAAAAAGATAATGGGTAGTTGTGTTCCATAAAAATATGATCTATTATCTGATTTTTCATTTTTTTTTAATATGAAAAAGTGTGAATTTACCATATTATCCTCATTTAATTAATAATTTCAATTCTTAATGTTTGCATTAATCAATGACATTTTCTGGTATTTTGAATGTTTCACATTCTCTGCCTTTTGCTTTATATATATAGATTTTAACATAATTTATTTAAATTTTTTAATATATGTTATTTTTATTCAATAATATGAAAATTATGTGTATAATACGTGAATTTGTGTGTATAATTGATTTTTTTAAAACATGTGCATTAAACATGGCTAATATATACATATGTGTATTATATGTTTGGTTTTTTTTTAATGTGTATTTTATGAATTCTTTAAGACGTGTATGGAAAATGAAAGTGTTATTAGAAAATACGTATGTACGTGTATAATTAAAAGGGAAAATGCTAAATTCTTTATATGGGTAATAACTGTGGAAAAGTTAAAAATCAAAAAGGGACAATGGAGATTCGGGTAAAGGCCTAATAGTAATGGATAATGCTTTAAATTCTTTTTTTTATAAATGGACTTCGGTATAGCCGCGGCTATAATTTTAAAATATTCGAATATATTTAAAGAGTAGCCACGTGTCTATAAGCTTTAAATATGTTTTTTTGTTTTCCGAAGGTATCTCCAGGCATGGCCCAGGCCTAATCCTCCGAGGTACTGTCGGGCGCATATGCGGGGACCTCTCCCAAGAAAGTTTTCTGCATCCACAAGGGCTCGAACCCGAGATCACTTGCTTAAGCGACTAGAGCCCCTTCCACTCTGACCAACCTTCATTGGTTAAATATAAATATATATATATATATATATATTTTATTTTATTTTAGGACATTTCCTATTGAGAGGAGCGATAGCATACTAAACTCACACACGCTACACGGATGCTAGGACTCGAACTCAGGACCTTGCTTGAGGGAGTAAATACTCCAAACCACTACAGTAGTGAGTTTTTTGCAAATATAAATATATTTTAAAAGAAAGTAGCGCGACTATACTGTTTACATATTTGAATATCTTTTTCTTTTTTTCAAAATAAAAACTTTTATCTTTGTATTACCTGAACAAAGATACGTATTGCACTACAAGCTTCAAAATTCTTGACCGAAGAAGTGTTGATGGATCGTTTGAGGGTTGGAGAGGAGCACGTTCGCGTATGAAAACATCGGAGTTTTTCTCTTTATTTGGGGCTAATCCATGTAAGACATTATTACGGTTTTTTAACCAAATACTATAACAAATTTACCAAAGGCTTTAGGGTTTTTTTTTTAAATGAAATAAAAATATAGACTTTGTTTATAGGTTCTAAATCATACAAGAATTTTCAAAACTTTCTAGTGACAAAGAAAGTACATGCATACAACCAAACGAAATATATATATACATTCCTTACTGTGTTGCATATATATACATTCAGTACTTTTGACTTTTCTATGTTGAATTTTCTTGTACTTTTGACATTTCTATGTTGGCACCCGTCTTTCAGATTTTAGGGTTTATTTTTTAGGGTTAGAAACGACCACAACGTTCAACCAGTAATTAAGTGAGCTTGTTTTGAGCTAAGAGTGACAAAAGGCATCAAAGCTAAAGAAGGAAGAAAAGAGTTCAAAAGAATCTCAACTTGGACAATGGAGAAAAATAATTAAGTCATATACAACAGATCCAAATCAAAAATGAAAATCCCATTTATTGTAACCAAAAGAAGTGATATCAGTTTTGAATGCTGTGGTCTGAAAATTCAAAATAACAAAATTTCTTATACGTGATGAACCAAAATTGTCATCCCATAAATTAGTCCCGCAGAAGTTCCATAATTAAGCTTCCTACTGTAAAACCTGCACATCGACAGTTTAAAAAAGAAAAGTAAGTATAAATATTGATCCTAATAATATAATGATGATAATAATAAACCGTTAGAACAAAGGTGTAAGCAGACCACTAACCTGAATTCATTTTTGAGAAGCATGTGTAAGTAGAAACTGACCACAAGAGAACAATTGATTCTTGTCCCTTCTGGATATAATGCAAAAGAAGATTTTGATCCCCCTTGTTTTGCTCAAAAATCTTGCTGCACCTGATGGGTATCAAAAGCAAATTGGGGGCGTTAAGTAGCAGTTGCTGTGCAATTCTCACTTGATGGAAAGCTGGTGGCTTTGGTAGCATCACTCCCTCTGACTACTCTGTTATTTATGACTTTGAAAGACTGTGAGCCATATGGTCGACTGAGCAAACGTATTGGCATTCTCAGAGTCTGCTTTCGGTTTCTTCTTCCCCTTATCAAAATGCTGAAGGTTTTCTCTCCATCATTTGTCCATTCACCGCTGCTTCCAGCTTTTCTGTTTGGGCTGTCACTTGGTTCATTCTGAGCATCTTCAACCCCACAAAGGTTTGGACCATTTTCCTTTACACTCTCAATTGCATTACTCATTGGCTCTGATGTCAGAAGATTGGCTTCTTTCTTGGCTTCCCCCACATTATCAATGTCCACTGGCAGAACAGGACCAGAATCATCACTGTGAAAGTTTGACTCCAATGGGGGATCAGAAATCGGCTCAACAACAGGTGTTGGGGCAGAAAAATCCATTGGATGGCAGCCAGGCCAAACTGTACTATGAACAAACTCGGGTATGTTAGGGTTCACGTTACACTGCCATGCGAAATGATTTGGATGAAACCCACTGCTGGTAACAGGAAAGGCACTGGTTCGGATTACTTGGGGTTGACTGTAAGGAGGGTACATAAAAGGCAATGGCTGTATGATGTTTGGGGTGGCAGGAGGAGAATGGTATGGGTGATGAGGAGAGGAGCACATTGGTGTAGATAAGACAGTAGCAGGCCCTGGATGAAGATTCATGTTTACTGGCCAAGGAGCAATAGTTGGGACAGGACCCGCACCAGAAGGTATTGCAATGCTCATGGGAACCGGAGCAGCACGTGCCACGGATGGTGAGGGATTGAATGGAGCAGCCGACGCAGACAACTTCTTACTTGGCTGCCCTCGAGTGTCAACTGAATTCGCAGCATCCTCTACACTTTGCAAAGTGGAGATGGAGTCATGCAGTTCACAAGTGCCAGATGGATCCTTCTCACAGATTCCCTTCGTCAGAGAATCCATAGATTTTGGCACTCCATCTATTAGTAATTTATCCTCTACCACTTCATGAATCTTAACCCTACTGGATCCTTGTCCATCCAAACTCTCAACCACCCTCAGGGAAGAGTTATCATCCTTTGCTTCCGTTGAATTAACTTCTCCTTTCTTCTCAGCAGCTCCAGTTTCCTCTTGTAAGTGATCTGTTGTAACCAATACGGAACCCTTCTTTTCTTCAAGTATATTTTCTAACTCAGTTATGTTTGGTTTGGAATCTCCTTTGACTTCAGTTGCTTCTTCTTCATGTATTTGAACACCATGTTCCTGGTTATCTGGAACGTTGCTATGGGGCAACTCAGTTTGCATTTTCGCAATAGTACCTGGTGGAGCCAGTGCTACTTCCTTGTATGAAGGAGATTTTCCGAGACTGACTGTAGAATTTTTCACTGGAGCAATGCCATGCGGCGAAATGTTTAGACTGAGCTCTGATGGAGAACTGAAACTTTTCCCGTCATTCCTAGAGGGCTCTGCTGTAACTACTTTGGCAGATGAAGGCACAGACTTTACTCTGTATGTTACAGCTTTAACTGTTCTCCGTCCAAACTTAGTACCTTGAGAGGAATTTGCAGTGTTTTCTGCGTAACTTCCATGAGATGTTGGCCTTTTCTTCACAAGGTAATACCTACTGTTTTGATTAGTATTCTTCACTGAAGAATAGTCCGTGTCACTTTCTACATATTTCTTCTGGTAACTATAAACCTTCCCAATAGTTGCTCGCCGTTGCTTTAGACGCCTCCCATAGGAGCCAGCTGATCTAGGCCTTTGAACTGATTGCCAGCCATCTTCACCTTCAACTTGTGTTTCAGAAGATATCTGATCAAAAACAGTTTGATTTTGTCCTGCAATCTCTTCCACGACATGCTGGGGTTCAACCGGAGCAGGGCTGTTCTCCTGGATGGCATCTGTTTTATCTCTTGGTTCAAGTATATGTGTCTCTTCATCTGAACCCTCTTTAGTGGTTTCTTTTGAAGAGTCATCAGAACTTTCTAAGCTGATAGTTTGGTAGGATTTTTCCTTCAACTGCACAACAAATTGAAATAGTTTGATCAGGTGCGTTACAAGAGAATAGAGAGTTGAAAGAAAGTGAGTCTTCTTGTAGTAGTATGTGTAGCTCTGTTAAACTCATAACCACGACCAAAACTCTATTTTTCAAGGAGGGGAAGAAAGTAAACGAACAGAAAACACAGAAAAAAGGGCAAAAGGAAACCACAATACAAAATGACCTGGCCCCAGACGTACCTTCGTTATGTAGCTTTTCCTCTTTACTGCCATATCTCTCCCTTTGGCATCATGAGCTGGATTAATGTAGTCAAGCAAATCTGATACACTGCCAATTTTAGTGAAAAAAAAAGGTATTAGAAAGGATATGCATGTTATGAGAAAGAAATTCAATTAAACATGATACACTAAATAATCTCAGCCAGACAATCTTTTGTATTCAACAATAGAACATAACCAATACACTTAGAAGAATCATGTAATTTCTCACGACTAGAAAATCCACAAGGAATATATTCAATTTCAAGTTCAGTTTCGACAAATGACACTTGTAGGCATGTAAAAGGGTCGCCTTTTACAATCCATCCTCATGTTTGCACTTCCACAATCAACAATTTAAGTTCATTGGTAGTTGAAAATTACAATTGTGTGGTTAGACATCAAAGCAGAATAATAAGTACATTATAACTTGAGCGATTAAATAAAGTTCCATATTAACAGTGACAATGCTATCAAACCTTAGGTGGCCTTTGCTGGCTATAGATGCATCAGGCTTTCGAGTCCCATTTCTTGCAGCTTCTTGCTGTTCAAAAGCCTTGGACTCAAAGTACTCAAGCCAAGCAGCAGCATCCTGCAGTGTTTGTTAAAACATTTTAGAATGATTAATCCTCAGAAGAGATTTTTTTTTTTTTTTAAAGAAGAAAAAAGGGGCCTAGGACAAGATGAGGAAGATACTTGTGTACGTAAGTCATCTGGGCCAAGCTTTGCTCGCAGAATTTGTAAAGTTGTCTGCTCATGCTGAACACTTAAAGGATATGCTTCCATCAATGAGAGTGCGATTGCAATAGCATGGTAACTTGCAGCTGTCTGGAGAGGTTTAACATTAAAATGTTTAATTCTCAAACATATAAAAATAAATAAATTGTCAAATTTACTGTCTTAAATAAAATTTATTTACTATCTTGAATACATTTTCTAGTGGGGTATCTGTGAACGCATAGAACATGTAAAGTTTCACTGGTGGTATACTTGTTAGTTGTTACAAACTGAGCCCTCATTTTTGGCACTAACTGTTTACCTCAAATATTGTGATAGTTAGAACTTTAGGCATAGATAAATTAATGAACAAATAAATGAGAAAAACCAAAACCTGAATATGGTCTGGGCAGAGTAACCTTTGGTTACACTTCAAAGCTTTGTGTAGATATCTGAGGGCAACATGTACATTTCCCAGGCCTTCCTCCATCATAGCCACGTTGATGTATGTTGCAGCAGTGTTTGGATGAGATGGTCCACATGTGAGATGCAAAAGATACAGAGCACGCTTGACATACCTGATCAGAAAAAATTGTGAGCTTATACTTGTAGGAAAAAGTAAATCAGAAACACTTAGACTAATGAATGAAGAGACTACAGATCATGCAGTTATGACTCATGAGTCTATGACTATTTTATCTTCCTGTTTTCTTTTCCTTTAAATGGAAAAACTTCAAGAACGAATGAGTAAAAAAGACAAAGCTGGTTTGAACAAAAATAGTAAAATAAACAAAGACAAACAAAACCAACAGCTTGCATCAATAAGATCATGAGAGCAACCATTGACATCATCACACAGAACACAGATTCCCCTGAACATGCAAACTGTGAAAGATTTATATACACGGATATCACCTTAAACAAGAAAAATACATACTTGAGAGCCAGCTCTGTATGTTGAAGTCTGTAATAGAACACAGCAAGATCCCCATAACTCTTCATGGTGTCTGGATGGTCAAGCCCTAATTCTCTCTCATTGATATCCAGAGCCTTTTGCTGATAAATTGTAGCCTGTAATTGAAACAAACTGTTGATCATCCATGGCATGAAACCTTTACCAAAAGAAAGGGAAACTTTACATAATTTGCACATTTTTGCACATGTTGTTCCAAGTAGCCTTTTACAATGAAAATATGAAGGGATATATGTAGCCAACCCCCCAATTTAAAGTCTATGATTGGTCATGAAAGGTAACAGAATTGACCTCAGATATGTCACAGGAACACCAAAATAAAAGGGATAACAACAGACCTGATTAAAGTCTCCAGTGTGATATAAAACTACAGCAAGGAGGCTATAAGCTCCTGCTGTCATTCGATGGTATGGACCACAAACTGCTACCAGCTTTGCAAGTGCCTGAAAATGCCGAAGTACAGCAGGTAACTAACTAGAATACTAATATAAAGGAATGAAAGAAAAACTTCTGGTACCAGTCCACATACCTTAGTGCCATATGCAACTGCATCTTCGAGTTTCCCCTTATCTAAAGCTGTTTTTGATGATTCAAGGAGTTGCCTACCATCGGCCGAAGAGCAAGCAGCTTGCTGAAAACAGCAGAATAAAAGGTTAAATTACAAAATATGGGCACACTCTTATAACTTCTGAGACTCAATAGAAAAGAAAAAAAAATGCTTTTAATATTTTATGTCCAGTCTTCACCTTATGCACTGGGACTAGACTGACAATATCTGAACTTCGGAACGGATTTGGAGAATCCATATCAAAATCCCTTGGAACCATCTCAATACCCACCTAATTTGGGGGATGGGGAAGGGGAAAGAGAGAACAAAATGTCAGAGTTCATATCTTAGTACATATGCAAAATCGTCAACAAACAAGCTTAAAAACTAGAGTGTGAATTTACAAAGACAGTATTAAAGAATGTGGGCCATCTCCAAAAGCTAATGTTCATTGACATGCTACATACCTTATGACATAATCCACGTAGAATCGCAAATCTCCTCACATCATCGTAGTTGAAGCTGCTAAGATCCCATCCATATCTCTTTCGCAAGAATACCTCCAGCCACCTCCACACAAGGGAATGAACATTGCATGACTTATTTAATTCTTCATTTTCCGAAACCCCCAGCATAAGATTCAAGGCAGCAGCAATCGACACAGCCATTTTCTCAGTGCTATCAACGGCGGAAATCACTGCCTGAAGTATGTGCTTAAACGCTCGCACTATCATCTCATGAATGCAAAGGGACTGCACATGGGATAGCTTCTCTGAAAGCTTGACCTGTAAAGAAATAAAAGGCCATTTTCATTCAATATGACATCCTGTTTAAGCAGCATAACAAACATCACCTACATGTAGGATTTCAAATTTTCTGAGAGTTCCAGTTTGGAGATGAGAGATAATGCAAGTATCTGATATAAGCAAAAGGATAATGCAGATTATAAATTTAACGCTAGCAAACATTAGTGGCTGGTTAACATTGCCTAACAGCCACTAACACATGATAAAAGGATTGCTAGCTCCAGATCTTGGGAAAACTGTCATATATTCTTTCGTTTTCGTTTCTTTTTTATTACACACTTCAAAGCCACAGAAACAAACAACCTCCAAAAATCAGAACACCATGTAAAATTATTAAAGTTCAGATAGGACATAGCACACCCAGCAAGGTAAGGACGCAAACGAAAATGTTTCTTAGGTAGATGAATTATACAGGCATGTATTTAAAATACGAAAACTCTAAATTAGTAGAAAACTTACAACGTGCCCCAGAGAACGCATCCGAAGACCTCTAGTATGCATGAAATCAGTTAAAGTCCGACCATCAACTGGTGAAAGTTCCAATGAACCAAAATCTGCTACCTGTATTATATGATAAATTCTAGAAATAGGAATCACCATAACAATACTTACATGCAGAAAGATAAGAAATTTTAAGCAAAAAAAATATTTATTCATTACCAGTTTTGGAAGAGCAACTTCAGAGTAGTACTTCTGAGACAAGTCGATCAGTTCTTGCAGAGACTGTCAAGTACATGGTACATTAGTTCACGATGTATAGTACAAATAAGCAAATGTTGTAAAGCCTCTAGTGATACCTATTATATATTACCTTGCAGTGAAGTCCAGTTTCTGATTCTTTTAGTCGAGCAAAGGCAGCATCAGACAATATCTCTGTCAGCACAAGCTCATTTTCTTTGGCATTAGTTTCAAACTTTGACTCTACAGAAGGGGATGTAGCATTGTCAGCTTCCCCAACAGCACCATCTGCCGGAGACTTTGAGCTCTCAGATTGCAGTTTGATATTGCCTCCATCTGATTTTTTCTTGCTGTTTTTAAGGGATTTAAGAGGTGTCCCTAGTCCCTCAACCTTCATCTCGTTCTTAGCCTTCTCAGTTGATGGTTTCTTGTCTTTATCCGCATTTTTTGGTCTTGCAAGTGTTGTATCCAGCAAGCTCCAAGTTCCCATCTCACAAAACTATCAGAATCTAGCTCCTCTTTCTCTAGCTTAGCAAGACTTTCTTCTAAGAGCCCCTCAACAAAAACGCAGGAAGCAGAAAGCTCTTCATGCTCCAGTGTTTGCATATGTGATGCCGGTTTATTTTGGTCTAAAGGTGTTGTCTTGTGAAGTAGTAATCTCAAACTGCAAGGAACAAGGTACAAGTTAGGCTCTTATAGCAAAACTCCATGACAAAAGGTTGGTATCTTTACATAATACTCACAGATGAATTAATGAGTACCTGTTGATATTAAGGGCATTGGCGCCACCTTCAGGTTGATCAAGGAGTTCAATGGTTTGAGATGGAGAACTGACTTTCTTAGTTTCCCTTTCCCTCAACCTTGACAACTGCAATGTAACCACAATATCTGACATTGACAACACCTAGAGTGTTGACATCCTGCACACATAATTTTATCAAGAATCACCTCAACTGTGCCAAAGTTACAAAATAAATCTCATAAGGTGGAGAAAAATTGTATTGATCAACAACATTTATTTCAGAAAATAACTTACATGGGCAGCAGTATTTTCATCAGCAGTGATCCCTTTTAGAAGGTTTCGTTGTGCTAGATTCTTCTTATCCACTCCAATTGCTTGAATTCCATCAATTTTAGTATCTACCTTACAGCTTGCATTAGAAACATCTTTTGTAACTGTCACGTTCAAGTCCCCTACTCTCTCGGTGTAAAGAATTCCAATGTTTGGAACTGAACCAGTCAATTCCGGTTTTCCAATTACATGCTGCACAGCCTTAATGGCTCTAAAAATGGAGACATCAACAAATAGGCTGTGAAGGAGAAATGCCTTCCTATCTCGAATCTGCCTCTCCTCGGCTGTCTTGCAAGGCATAGATGCAATATACCAAAACTCGTTAGCCCAAGGTATCAGATCAAATTTTCCATCTCTTCCTAGACCACCTCCATTTCCACCCCAAATTTCATCCTCCACGGGTAGAGCAGGGAAAACTGAGGGTGTCTGTGCTGAAACGGGTGGTACCAGCCATGTGTTTGCTCGAAAGCCATAAGGGAGATTCCCAAACTGCAAAAGATCAAGAAACTCAGTTGCAAACATAGAACTGGGAAAATACACACTCATTCAAGAAAGCATAATGAATGATCCTATACCTTATTACGTTCCGAAAATGCTTTCAAGAGCTCATCATAAGCCTGAAATATGAGAAATTAAATACACATATAATCATTACACAATTGCAAAGCTGAATTGCTCTACACATTACATACTTAAGCTGAGAAAAAAAAACACTTGAGAAACTCAACAACAGCTTACTAACATTGTCAAAGGCTCTACTAAGCTGCCGTAACAAATCGACCAGGTTGTGACACAGAATCCGTTGCTTCCCTACGCTATAGAATCCCTTTCGGCAAGCTTCAACATGAACCACCTTCCCATTGCAAAGCTTCACCTGATCATTGTCAAAACATAAGATGTGTTCGGATGTTGAGAACTCAAAAATAAAATAAAAATTGTGGCTTTGTGTGCGCATAGACAGCGTAGACGAAAGTCTTACTTCAAGGGAAAAGAGGTGATCCTGGGGCAAAATCTCATCGACTTGTCGTTTCGTCCCCCTTCTAATAACTGCAACAATTCACAGCATTTACACTCAATTTTTATGCCATAAAATACATACATAAATACATAGAGGAGATAGAGCGGACAGAGAGAGTACATTGCAGAGGAGGAGTGAGGTGGGAGAGAGAGAAGAAGTCGTAGAAAGAACCAAGCTTAAGGCAAGAGTGGCTCATCTCGGTCTCCGAGTCCACCGCCACGTCTCGCTTATCGGCTCCTGT
Organism: Prunus fruticosa; assembly: GCA_018703695.1. NCBI lineage: Eukaryota > Viridiplantae > Streptophyta > Magnoliopsida > Rosales > Rosaceae > Prunus > Prunus fruticosa. The sequence goes on along the minus strand of CM031918.1, from coordinate 48,453,076 downwards.
GGAAACTTGAGACTTGGAGGTGTTGGTGGTGGTGGATTTCTTGGCGCTCTTATCCTGCGAACCCGGCGCATTTTTACCAGAGCCTGTAGAAGAGGCATCGAGCTTAAGACCTTGGTCATTCGTCGGCGAAGGCGACGCCCCGAAGCTCGTCGTGCATGCCACGATGTCCAGCACGCGTCTGACGTGCGCCGTCGCGCGCTGTTCATCGTAGTCCTCTGAGAAAAACAGAGCACACAGAGAGTGAGAAATTTGATTGAGGAAGAAGAAGAAGCGCAGGTACGACGACGTTCTGGATACGTTCGGCCCAATGGCCCCGAAACCGTCTAAAGCCCAATGGGCCTCAAACTGCTTAAAGACCAACGGGCCATAAAGATAGATCATAGAAGTTAGACAAAACGACGTCGGGTTTATTTTTTGAATATTTACCTTCGACCAACGTCAGGACGCATGGTTTTAGAGCGGAAACGTCCACCGTATCCTTTAATCGCTGCCCTCTTACCTGCAATGAACGACAATGATATTATGGTCGTTTGATTTTATTTAATTTTTGTTGGCCTTTTTGCAATAAATCATGGGTAATTATACAGTCATCACCGCGAACGTGATTATGCTCTAACTTTTTCTGCTAGGCGTTGAGCCACATGAAATTGATTTTAGGGTTTCTTTTGATTTGGTCTTGTACTAAATGCCCTAATTTGTCAAAGGCAATGAAACGAAAAGTCTTCAACTACATGCCATTTTCTCCTCCAATCAGATGTTCTGAAATAAGATTAGCCATAAACAAGAATAAGACGATCACGACGAAGTATTGTGAGTAATGAAAATTACCTCATGGGTAAGTGAAAAATTTGTGATATTGCAAGTTTCTGTGTTCACTGATAATAGCTGGCGAACATCAGATAATCTTATCCGTTGAAATTCCCTGCTGATAATATCAATATTAATTTTGCTACATACTCAATAATGCTAATACGATACATATAGACCTCACTTAGCATAAGTAATTCAACCTTCATATATACGACACATGTAGCATTAACTAAAAAACATAATGTACTTCTGTCCTTAAAGAATCGGAATATGACAGTGAATTGGCTCATTATAAGTTGGTATGAACAATAACAATAAGGACAAGGACAAGAAAAAGCACATTACATTTTATGTGCTTGCAAGAGAGGCTTGTAGCTACCTTCTATTATGGAAGTAGGTGGGTGATGCCTATAGTTTGGAGAGTATAGCACATATTCGAAACCGGCCAATGAACCAACTTTGACACTATACAAATGCTTGTACTTAAAATATTGCAAAACACTATATAAAATAATAATTATAATAAATAAATAAATAAAAGTGCCCATGTGAACCGGAAGCAAGAGCCATGAGCAGAAGTTTAGAAACCATCCAAACCTTTAAAACAACACTGCTTTCATCAGGAAGGTTCACAGTGATGTCCATGACAACAGGAAGAACTGCAGAGACAGAAAGAAAAAAACGACACAAAGATTAATTAATCCGGGTGCTTAACTAATGATTAGTTTGACTAAACTAAGCAATTTGAAGACAAATTAATGATTGATTACCCTTCTCTTCTTTCTTCTTCTTCTCTCCTTTGCCCTTTCCACGACTGTTTCTGGGTGCCATTTTCAGCTTTTCTTGAATGAATGAGCTTAAACTCGAATATCCTTAATTACCCACCTAAGTAGATATCTGAACAAGTTTAATTAATTAAATCAGTGTTAGTAAGATGCAAGATACTCCATGGATAAATTCAGATAAGGTTTAGAGCACAAGCCAATAATATCTCAAAAGTGTTTCTTTCTATTCTGAGAAACACTTCAGAAACAGAAACACTTTAAAAAAAAACAGCTGAGCTGAAGATTAAATGAAAACACAAAAAGAAAAAACCAATAAAAAAAAGATTACCAAGTATGTGGAATTAAGCTTTTCCAAAGTGTGGAGGAATGGAGAAACAGAGAAAATGGTGTTTTTTTTAATGCAGAAGGAAGCAGAAATGAATAGCAGATAATTAAACTGAGCTGCACCAATTAACCATGCAAGTAGAAAACCATAACTAAGCTAATAATTATGAAGAAGATAAGAAGAGTAAAAGCTCTCTCTCTCTCTCTGAGTGGTGAGGTTCAGAGTTTGGATAATGAGGAGAGCAGAAACAATGAAAGAGGTTTGTATGGAGATGAAGAGGAAGAAGAAAAAAGGTGGAGATGGAAAAATAGGAGAGGGAAAGAGATATAGAAAGATGGGTGTGATAAGGAAGGAAGGGCGGAGATTTAACAGTCAGAAGAAGCAATATTTGGCTTTTTATGGCAGTTTCTTTCTGGATTATGCAAGAGTAATTCTCATTTTTGTGGGATGTATTTTATTTTTCTAATTTTATTTATTAATTGTAATGAATTTTGAAATTCTTATTAAATATACATATCTAATGGGAAAGGGTTGGCAACTGTCTCTGGATGTTTCTGCTGCACTTTGTAATGTAGGAGGAATTTGGGGCCCACTTCCTTGTTGGGTCCACTGAGACTTGTATACCATGTAAAAGTAATCAGAAAATCCCAGCCGTTGAATTTTTTGTTAACGGTTTGTAGAATCTCTTCTTGCTTCCCTTCCCTTTGGATTGGGATGGGATTGGTATTTTTCTGGGACCCACCCAGTGATAGGAATAGTTACGTACCTTAAAATATCCCTTGATGGGCTTAAAGAAATTACATTACCTTTTTTTTTTTTTTTACTGCAGATTGATAGAATTGTAATTATATGATCCTAATTCAATTCAATCAAACTTCACATAGGGGTAAGTAGATGACAATTTGATCCGTACCCTCTTGAAAATGTTTACAATTTAATGCTTTCACATTTAAGTCACTATATGAAGTTTTGTCTTACATCGGAAAGTACTCTCAATTGCCAATTGATTTTGAGTTGAAACATCATCTTCCTTTATGATATCAAAACGAATTTTCCATGTGTAAATCTCAACTACCACGCGTGTTACTCGTTACCCAATATGCATTGTTCACATGTTATGCTTGAAATTTTGTCACATATGCGAGAGCTTGTGATGATATGAAGTGAATTGTTGTCTCATATTAAAATTCTGAGAGTTTGGCTACTCCCTCATTGCTAATTAATTTTATTTGTTCAGTATTTCATATATGAAATCTTTCTTTCTTAAATTATAATAAAGAATCTCATGCGCACATTTGTTTTGTTGGTGATAGGCCAAAATCAAATAAATTTATATATAGTTGTTACACATTTCAGGGCAATAAATTCCTGCATGAAGAAATAGTAATTTGGTATGCATCATTTCATTACTACTAATGTAAACTTGTCAAGTCCATTTGACCAAAAAAAAAAATGTAAACTTGTCAAGTCCATAGTTATACTTCTTCAATAATTATTGGAGCTCAAATCAGGGTATCCATAAAATCATATAAAAACAAGCAAATATAGGACTATAATGCACATATGTGGATGGAGAAACCACCACTCCACCAGCATGTATAGTCCCTGAGACTGATGTTTTGTTTGGTAACTTTGACACAGACCTATGAATTTTTTGGTTCCTTTTGATTTAATTCCTTTGTTTTGAATATTACCTCTTTTGTTCTTTCCCAACAAACTAGATTGTTAATTAATCTGGTAATATTGTTTAAAGCATCTAATATCTGTACAGACAAAGATACTTTCACTGCATTATTAATACAGTTATTTAATTTAATTTTTTAAAGAAAAAATTATTATAATTAATATAATTAATACTTTTTTTTTGGCAGATGAAGCAAACAAAGTTTGGTGGTGCTCCACGGATGGAAAAAAGGATTGAATTGCTGTTGCTTGTTTGTTGCTTTGCTTGACACGTTTCCCTTTCTTTTTGTCTTGAGCAAATTTTCTTCATTGTTTGCACGGTTCTTAATTTTCCACCAATTACGTGTTGTTAAGATAAGATTGGACATCTTCTTTTTTTTTTTTCTAACAAATTTTAGGAAATATTTGAATTTTTTTTTTGTGAGCTAATTGTTTATCTATACATATGTGGGGTAATTATTCACTTAAAATAATTTAATGGTTAGTGGTATAATTATTGTAGCTTAGTTGACATAAGCCGAAAGATTATATTATTTTCTAAGATATCTTAGGTTTTAGTTGCTTTTTTTTCCCTCCCGCGACATTGATTCCCTCCATTGCCTTACACATGCATATGATAATATGTGACGCATAAGTATATATACATAATTTTGGAATTTATTTACTTCTATGTTTTCTTTGAACATTGCTTCCCTCGAAAAGGTATTACTACTTCTTGCAAATCACAGTAACGATACATATGCAAAAATAATTTTTAAAAAAAACATAAAACGATAAATCTCTGCACACACGTCAAATTGTGATTAACAAACAAGAAAATAGGGAGTTCCCAAAAGAGGCAAGTATTTTCCTTCTAGTATTATTGCAAAGCCCAGTGGAAATGATGATGCACTTGCATATAGCTGCAAGTCGTTACTAAATGAGGGCAATAGAACCCACTCGAACTAGACCAATTTTGACGTTAGGTCAACTAGTGGCTACTATTCAATTTGCCACTTGAACAAATTGAGTGGGGCGGTAATCAGACTCTGTGCACTTTTTTGAAAAAAGAATACACCTTTTGGACTAAATTATAAGTTCTTTTTTAAGGGATTTGACAACCAATTTTAAATAGCTCGGTGTTTTTCCCAATTATGCACCAAAAGAAGCAATATCATTGGTGCAAAGTGTATCTCAAAGTTATGGCAATGCAAATAGGAGATTGGTCAAAACAAGCCAAACATATTTTTTGTTGGGAAACCAATAAGTGACCAAGCACAGTCCCATTCTTTAGTGAGCTTTGTGCGAGTGTCTGTCTAGGTCTGCTCAGCATCACTTTCCCAGTTGGAAGTCCCATCAAAATTCAACCCTTGTTTTGGTTTATAAATCAACCTCTTGATAAAATAAGAAAAAGACAAACCCTCAAATCCCCTCTCCATACTGAGCTTCAATACTCTATTTGAGTTAAGAGATCATCCTCTCTCACAATACTCCCAGACAACAATCACCTGAAAAAAGTTCAGGCAACCTTTTTCTTTCAAGCTTCAAAACCCACCACTCATGGTTCACAGAAACTTAATCTTTAAATTCCTAATCCTCTCAAGAATACTCTGGCACCTATGCTGAAGCTTATTCCCCATCCAGCAATCCCGTCACAACCTCGTTTTGATCTATCCCTTCTCTGGCCATCAAATCCAGGTTTCTCTAGAATACACTAGTCCATAATTTCATTGCTCCACTTTTCCACAGAGAGAGAGAGAGAGGGAGAGAGAGAGAGGGAGAGAGAGGAAGGATAACAATAATAATTGAACACATTGCCTTTTTTTTAGTAATGCATTGTCATTATCTTTTACATTTTCAGTAAACAGTACAATGTTTCCCTATTTTCCTATAATAAGTAAAGCAATACAACATATCACTCTAGGCGCATTGCTAATACGAACTTCTACCAGCAGCCAGATAAAGTGACATTCTTTTCTATGTACACAATTAAGAGCAAGTCAATACTCAAATTTATCCAAACAATATTGTGTTTTCTACTTATACCAGACCGTATGTACCTTGGTCATAAAATGATTGAATAGACATACGAGTTGATTATGGCTAAACCTCCTACTACAAAAGGTACAATATGCAAAACCTTTCGACATAGTTAATTCAAAAGGTATGGTCAGATGAACAAGTAATCAACCATTATAACATGGCAAGAGGGCCCTATTGCTTGTTGAATCAAACCATGATGCTTATATCTAGCCATGCTTGTGTACAATTGATACAGAAATCAAATAAGAATGCAGAAAATGAATTCAAGAGTGGGAAAGTGGGGATTAACTGTGCAGGAGGGGGCAAATAGAATCTTGCTAGCACTAAAAACAGACAAACATGCTCTTCAAACTAAAGGGGGAAATTAACTTTGCATGGGAACTTGCACAGATTCTTCCTACCAAAAGAGAACACACACACACATATGAATAAGAGATTAACTAAACACATCAACAAAATAGATGCACAACATAACCAAGAACAGAACAAGTTAACAATCAATTCAAGCCAAAAATGAAGGCCAAAACCTGTTACAAAAATGAAATGCTGGCATCCATGAACATTATATTTAGAACACTAGTAACATGAAAAGCCACTAACAAGCAACCAAAACCGCATAACCTTAGTAGCCCATTACACGAAACCCATCCAGCACTCATTTTCACAAAACATATACACAAATTTTGTCACAAAACAAGTAACATGAATGCTGGATGCGTTTCGTGGAATGGGCTGCTAAGTTTTTGCGGTTTTGGTTGCTTGTTAGTGGCTTTTCATGTTACTAGTATTCTAAATATAATGTTCATGGATGCAAGCATTTCATTATATAGCTCAAGCTCTTTTCTCACCAAAAAAAAAATCACAATCGAAAGCTAAATACACATAAGAAGAAGGGCAATCATATCATGGGGATGGATCAGCAGAAAGATTTTTTTATCAATGCTGGAAATTGTGATGGCAGCTAAGTCACTGGTGGAATAGCAACCATTATGTTGGGAGCAGTCTAGGCTGGCATTCAATATTAGAATGTAACCCACGCCTTTTCTTACGACCCATCACTGAGGCTTATAGATCAAACCCCAGAGCTGTTTGATTTAGAAGAGGTTGCGAAAGTCGCAATGCAAAAGCTTTAACAAGGACTAGGGCCCTCTTCGGTTTTTTCACTGCCATCACAAAATTCCTGCTCAAACCTTTTACTATTTCACCATCATATCCATCTCATTTTTATGACAAGTTGATTTTTGCATTTTCTTCTGTGATTTTCAAGGCATCCAAACAGATAATATAGAGAGGGAAAACTGAATATACCTGAATGAGGCCGTAGAGCTTAAGCTGGTAACTCCTCAGAGTGAGAGGGAGGCAGAGATTCGCGAAGAGTTTGGGGCAATTATATTGGTGGTGTTATTAGGGCGTCCTCCTCGTCCGCTAGACGATGTCGTTTTGTCTATCTTCACCTAGGTCGGTCAATGAAGCCCAGCCCAAAGTTACAAAAGAAATAAGTCCCAATATTCGGCTCATAAATTATAGCAAAGCTTGGTCCTCAAACGTCCAGGCCCAAGATTCGGCCCATCTTCACCCAAGTTTCTTTTTAAAAAAAAAAACAAAATTAAACCTAATTTTCAATTGCGCGAGGGTATTTGTGTCACTCTATTTATGTACATGTTGTTCGACGTACTTTGTAAATCTTTGAATATAAATTAGTTTTTGTCCATCCTTCCTTCCTTTATACCGCATAGAATAATTTCAATATTGCGCCATGTTTTGTTCACATAAAAGATTATATCAAATGTGACTTGTGTATAACTCATATCTCATGTCTTAAACGCTAGATTTAATAAGGGGATTTGTACCTGAGATGTTAAGAGTGGTTTCCCTTCATTTAAGGTCTTGTTTCAAATTATCCTTCCGTAATATAACTTGTATAAAAATACATCGAATTCTTTAGTTTCGACCCTAAGTTTAACACCGTTGCACTCATATGTAGTTTTAACTTGTCTTGTTATTATTCTAGTCATTTAGTTGAGACAACTTATGCAACTTAAAATGGGAATGGATTATATTTAGGGTCTGTTTGGGAGTGTTACTGAAAATGTTGAAATACGATGCATGACAATCAAAAGTGCTTGTGTAAGTTTGGCATAAAAATTGCGTACGGGTTACAAAAACACTTTCTAGAGGTGCTTTTCTTTTTTGGACTCTCGATGTGCAGGTTTTACAGTAGGAAGCTTAATTTTGGAACTGTGGGATTAATTTATGGGTGATAATTTTGGATCATCACGTATAAGAAATTTTGTTATTTTAGATTTCAGACGAGGCATTTGAAATTGATATCACTTTTTTTTTTGTTACAATAAATGGGATTTTGATTTTTAATTTGGATCAACTGTATATGACTTGATTATTTGTCTTCATTTCTTTTTATCATTTTAGATGAGTATTACTATTAACACTAGTAACTTGGAATCTTTGTTGTTTTTTATGTTGTGAAACCATGGGTTGTCCAAGTTCAGATTATTTTGAACTATTTTCTTCTAATATTAAGACGGATCGAGTTGATACAAAAGTTTCCTTGTCTGGGACAGTGATGCTTCTTTATACTCATTTGATTGTAGTCAAAATTAATCGTAATTTCCTAAAGGCATAGACAAAGTCGGCTAACTAGTGCCCACTTCAATAAACAACTCAGATAGAACGAGCTAAAAAAAAAGTAACCAAACATAGAAATTAGGGTACTAAATTTTAGATTTCAGAAATTCCAATCATGTTTGCTTAGTCTTTGATATATAAAAAAAACCCCTAATAATTTCTTACATGAATTTCATAAAAACACATTCGATGTGTTCATACGCAAACGTACTCTTCTTCAATCCTCAAATGATCCATCAACACTTCTAAAGTCAAAGGCTCATTAATATTGTACTTCGACTTGATGCTCACATGCTTCCAAGAGGCAGGGAGCTTGGATAAGATGGCAGATACATGAAATGTCTCACTCAACGTCATTCCAGAAGCCACAACTTCATCGAAAATGCGATTGAATTCTTGAATTTGCTCCACAAGTGGCTTTTCATCGACCATCTGAAAATCCATGTACTTTCTAACCAGATATTTCTTTGTTCCAAACATTAATTTTAGATCGTCCCACAGTTGTTTAGCAGTTGTAGTTTTCTTTCTCTTTCCGTAACGATGGAGGAGATCATCAGATAGATAGTTCAAGATCGTGCGAAGACCTAGAAAGTCATCCTTGATCCATTTCTCTTCAGCATCCTTCAATTCAGTAATTCCTTCACTAGTTGCTACAGATCCTACAATAATGCTAGGGCATGGCTTATAGAGTACATATTCAACTTTTAATTCCTTGAGGAAAAACTCCATTCGCCGCTCCCAGATAGGGTAGTTCTTCCCATCAAGACGAACAGGGTCAATGGGAACAAGTTCTGGACTAGCAAGACCAGACGTACCACATTCTCTTTGCTCATTATCACGTTCAGATCTCAACTTTGACTCAATCTTGGCGACCTCATGCATGTCTCGGGTCCTCTTATGCAAGTCTTTCCAGATGACTGAAAACATATAGCATCAATACAAATCACTTGAAATTAATCCAACCAAATGGGAAATGCATATATCAACATGAGTTTTAGGTTAGGAATATAATTTAAACAGTAACTTAATGAAAATATATACACATTTCTAACCAAAACCAGGACCAGGAGTCAGTAATTGCCATGAGAAAATAAGATATATTAGTGTATGGTACCATAGCCAGAAACCGGCTTTCCATCTCTTCCTTCAAAAACTCCAAGGAATCCCCCACTCTTCGTTGGCGTTGGTATTGGTAGCTAATAAAACAAGAGAATTAATTTAGATCACACACCCACAAATTAATTTACACCAAAAAATTCCGAAATTCGTACATATATATATATATATATATTTTTTTTTTTTTGCTTAAAAAAGAAGAAGAAAACGTTTCATCAAAAAAAAAGAAAAAAGAAGAAGAAGAAAACCTAATAGTGCAACCCACTAAACACTCATATAGAATAGAACCAAAGAAACCTATTATTGAAGAATTCAATTTTCCTTCCTTTCCAAGTAACCAGACGTAGAAATTAGGGTTTCACCTTCTTGTCCTTGAGCTCTTCTCCACCGTTCCGGCCCTTACCTGACGGATCGTTTCCAAGTCGTTCTGTGTCCATGTCTCCGAGTGTCTTTATGCTTTGAAAGTTTGATTTGAAGCCCTTATTATAATTTGTCACGTAAAAAAATGGTTGGTGTCATGATCCCTACCCTAATTTATATTCTAGTAATTCCGAACACGTTGTTTGTTAACCAAATCACGAAAAACCTGGTCAATTGGCAACACGTATCCTATTCTTGTTGGCCACGTCAAAGTTAAGTCTCACAAATGAATGAAATAGTGATTTAAATTAAGATTAAAAAAAAGTTAGCAAACAGTGAGTGAAAGAATGATGGTATATATTATAAAAGAAATACTAGCAACCTTCTCCTTTGGACTTTCTCCCCTCTTTGCTTGACATGTGTCATTCTCTCTACACTTAAAACAATGTCATTAATATATTATACAAGTTAAATTTTGCTTTCCAAGTTTACCCTTATTACATGTATTCAATTTATCAAAAAAAAATTCTCAAATTTCTTACCATCTTATTATTTTTTTTTTATAAAGAAAATATATGTTTTTTTTATTAAAAAAAAAGAGGAAATGTCCCCTTTTTTTTAACGTCAAGTTTAGACTTTTTTTTTAAAAAAAAAATCTAAACCCTTTGTGTTTTATAAAAAAAATATAAAAAATATAAAAAAGGGACATTTCTTCTTTTAAGAAAAAAAGCACATATTTTCTTTAAAAAAATAATTTACGTTAAAAAAAGATTAATAAGATGGTAAGAAAGTTGTGAATTTTTTTTGGATAAATTGAATACATGTAATAAGGGTAAACTGGGAAAGTAAAAGTTAGCTTGTATAATATATTAATGGCATTGTTTTAAGTGTAAGGAGAATGACACATGTCACCAAACATACATGTCAGCTGCTTTGATTTGTCCAAGAATTATTCATATCTCATATCACCGATAGGAAAAAAGAAATCTTTAAAAATAAAAAATAAAATGCCATTTAGGTTTTCGAAAAATCAGCCGCCTAGGCGGGTTCTTTTTTAATTTTATTTTTCATGAATAGTATAGCCGGGCGGCTGTATTCATTTTTAATTAATTATACTTTTTATAGGGTGTAGCCGCCGGCTATACTTATTAAATTTAGGGGGGTGTATTGAATTGATATTTTGAAAGACTATTTAAGGATTAAAAAAATCCAGTAGATTTAATCATAATGTAATGACTTAAGATTTTATTGATAATTTTGTATAATCAAGATTTTTAACTTTTGGATTTTAAAGATTATATCATAAGATTTTATAAGATTTGAAAGGACCACATGGATTTATATCATAGGATTTATATATGGTCTGACTAAAATAGGGCCATAGCCCAAACCAAAATTTGAAACCTTTTTAAATACCTAGCCTGACAAATATAGTGAACCCAGAACAGGGGAAGTTGCGGGTTTTATCATCTTAACGCTGGCCTACTGCACAGCTAGTAACTCCAATCAAATAGTGTAAAAGGAACTTGCTTGTGTTACCTTACGAACTGTTATTGTTATGAGATATCATGTGGTTCTATGCAAGTGGAGTTTCTGCCCTATGTTTTTTTTTTTTTTTGTGGTAGTATTTTCTCTTCTATCCCCTACAACCTTCTTTTTCTCTTCTATCCATGTTGACCGAGGCAACAAGAACAAAAACAAAATATTCTCGTTGGTCATCTGGTGTGTGAATTTCTAGTCTTGTTCGTCTAATGGATAGTTTCATTGAATCTAAAAGCTCAAAAAAAAAAAAAAGCATAAAGAAAGTTGACATGTATAGAGTAACAATATGCTTGGCTGAACTGTATACTATTCCCCAGGAAAAAAGGGGAAAAGGAAAGAAAAGACGAAGTTACTTCCCTTGAAATTCTCCCGAACCTCCTATGAGTAAACAACATGAATCATGGCTATATGCAGAGAAGGTGAAGTGGGTTTGCAGGTAGAGTTGCAGAGATGGCCGGTGGCGGTGAAGCTTTCGGTGTTGAAGTTGGCTTTGAGAGAAGGCGAAGTGGATGAGCACAAAAAACAATCTCACGTGAAAGAAAAAAAAGTCTCATGGTTAGGGTGGGATTTGAGATAGGGATACATCTCACTAAAAAATCTCACACAATTTCGCATTTGAAAAAATCCTTCAAAAATAACAAGTTTCTGAATACCATAAGACTTTTTGTTAATTGTTTAAAGTTTTGATTGAATACCACAAGATTTTGACACTCTCTATAAAAATTCATAATAGTCTTAATAGAATACCACAAGACTTGTTTAGATTATTTAAAAGTCTTAATTGAATACCACAAGACTTATTTATCCCAAAATATCTTTTAAAATCTCAATTGAATACACCCCTTACTATTTAAATAGTATAATTTTAATATATTATTTACAGCTTATAGCCCTTTAAATATATTATTTCAAGCAGATACTCCAGCATGCACAGATCCGAACCCAAGCAGATTCTTTTATGTTAGTTGGTAGATCTTCATCAATCATCAAATTCAAAGTTCTTTTTTCTCGTGATTTTTGTGTGATTTTTTGTGTGTGTGTGTGTGTATGTGCCACCTGTCAAGCCCACAACAAAGTACATGTAGCAATCCAATTATTGATTCTTTTTGTAAGTCATATATGAAACAAATGTGAATGTGTTCTGAAATAGGCAAAATTTATTTTTCTAAAATTTCAATTATATTTATGTCAAAATGTTCAGAAAAATAAATTACGGAATTATAAACAAAAATTAACCACAAAAAAAAATAGAGTTAAACCATTCTTTAACAATTTAATATGGGTGTGAGGCCAAATTTTGAGTCAGGCAATACATGAATAGTTGTATTTTGGAGGGTGTAAATTTAAGTTTAGCCCCAAATGGGTTGGAGAATGCCTAAGCATGGGAACATCTGATATTTGAGTTTCACATTTTGCCATTAAAATGTTTCGGTAGCTTCTCATTAGATTTGTCTCTGGCAATGCAGATATCAAGGCTGGTCTACACAAATGCTGATGATGCCATTTTGGTGTATCCACTTGTTATGGCGGTGCATCCACAAAAAGCAGCCCAGTTTGTTGTGGGGCTCTCCAATGGCGAGCTCCATGTCCTTGAGCATCTGGAAGATGAAGATAAATAGGGTATTTTTGCCGTTGGTTGACTTGGTAGCAAGTTGAAGAGCTGCGAGCCTGTGGAATCCGAAGGCATCGTCCTTGGCTTGTGATCTCTAGATAATATAGGCCTAAACATAATCATAACTCATCTCTAGATAATGTATGCTATGTAGTTTAGGCATTTGCGGCAGCAAAATTTATAAATCTAAAATCAATAATGTTATGGATCCTCGACAAAATAAATTCAAAATTTTCTTGGAAAATTTGCAGCCATTATTTCTAAGTTTCTACTATTCTTTCTTGCGCACTTTGGTCTCTCTCTATGATGATCTTGACCACATTTCAACAGTCATTTTTGAGCCAAAACTCACGAATCTCTCTTTCACAATTTTATTTTGGTCAAGCCAAAAATTATAGATGACAAAGAAGAAAAGAGTGGAGACGATTGATTGGGATGATTAGTTATAAGTTTAGGCTCGAGTGGGATTGAATCTCTAAGAGAAATTAAAGATAACCCAATACATGATATGATCTGCAACTAATAAGAAATCAGAGGGCATCCATTATTAATGTCAATCTACAAGCAAGGGAACCCTATGAGGGTTCATGAAATGCATATTCACTTGAGTTACACATTACGGTCAATTTGATGAGAATTAAATTGCTGGATGTCTCAAAGGAGAATACATATTCAAGCATCTACCTTTGTTGCCACAGATGCGTAACTTACGCGGCTGTCCCTCATAGTTTTGCATTGGCTCGACTGCTCATATCGGAGAAATTTGATCTTTATGCTCGTTGAACAGTTCTTCAGCATCTGAATGCATTGAAATATGATTGAAAGGGATGAAATAATGATCAAAACCAATATTCTAGATGTAGTTGACTGAAGAACTGGAGTCCAAGTTATGAGCAATGAAAAAAAAACTATGAAAAAAAAACCATTTTGCAGTCCGTAAACTAAGTTTAATTCTTCAAAAAATGTCTTCTCCCTCAAATTTTCCTGTCAACCTAATTTGATGTCTTCAATATAGTCACTAAAACCCTAGCTTGATGTATTTGAAGAGTTGCCAAACCTGCCAGGAAAAAATAAATCCAAAAAAAAAAACGCCATTCAAGTTTTCGAAACATCGACCGCCTAGGTTGGCTAGGCGGCTCCTTTTTTTATAGCCGCGCAGCTATACTCCTTAAATAATATATTTAAAAGGTATAGTCGCTCGGCTATACGCCTTAAATAATATATTTAAACAGTATAAACAGAGAATGCATCTAACATAGTCTCTGAATATGGGCTATGTTTCTTCAATCACCACAACTACAACCAAACACACAGAATACAAATTGCTTTCAAAAATAAAAACACAGAGAAAATTTGAAAGCATAATCAAAAGCATGCCATGTCCAAAAATCCTATGTGCTTTATCAAATACAAAATACTTCCCTACATGTCTTTAACAGATGAATGCATCCCTCCTTCAAGAACTATGCCACTGAAATAAACTCATGAACACAGACAATCTCATTGTTTCAATCAGGTAGGTCCTAAAATGAAGGAGCTAGTAGAAAGCTAATCCACAATGTTTGACAGCGGTAGTGGGAAATCACTTCAAAAGCCTCAAGACATGGATTCATACCATTAGCATCTTACCGGCTCTTAATTCATTGATATAGAGAACTGAAAAATAATCACTTAAAAATTGATACGTAAGTACTTACAAATTCGGTTGCCTTCCCCTTGTTGTTTCGATAGCCTCTGGATCTGCAAAATGTAATCAAACCAGAGAACACTACCCAAAGTTTATTCCAAAGAAAGCTTAATCATTTTCACAAGGAAACTCACACTGAATAGTAGACAAGACTGCATCCCTTGGAGCATGAAGAGCTACATGAAGCACTGATCTATTTTCTGTGCTGTTTATCAGATCTCATCTCTATAAACCTGGTTCCCTGTCTTTAATGGCTTATTCTGATGCGGACTATGCCGGTGAATCGGTGATCCTGATGATCGTCGCTCCACGGGTGGCTACTGCTTGTATCTTGGTTCTAATTTAATTTCATGGAGTTCTAAAAAGCAAGGAGGTGTTTCTCGCTCCAGCACCGAAGTGATTGAGTAGCAAGCCATTTGAAGAGCCCAGAAAAAGGAAAAGAAAAGAAAACAGTCATCTGATTGAATAGTTTTAATAACATGGACCCAACATTTGAGCCATTAAATTTATGTGGAGCCAACAGATAATTTCTTGAATTTGACCATCAAAAATATAAATGATGTTGCTGTATTCTTCTTCTATCTCATTCACATGCAATCCATGTGTCACCCATGCTTCAAAAAAAAAGTTATTGGATTCTCTTAGTTTCAGAATTGGCATTTGGCCCCGCTCTGCATTTTTATTATCTCAGGGCAAAGATATATTGCTACTAACGAGATTTTTTTCTACCTTATGGCATGGCAACGTATCATGGACTTTTAATGTTGCACCTTCAAGCATGCATTGTTCGTAAAAAATGCAGAAAAAAAAATTCAGACAAGTTGTTTGGGTATGGTTCTTTGCTTTTTTACTTTTTCTTCTTATAATATGAGAGAAATTAGAGTCCAAATTTTATTGTGAATTTATGGGTAAAGTTGAAAAGTACTCACTGCGAGAGGCATTTCAGATATTTCATTTTCAATATAGACATCACCCATTAATTCTTCGAATCCTGAATTATGCAACAAAACTATTAAGGTGATACAACAAGACAACTTAAAAGGACGAAGCTTTGACACAATCAGTATATAACAATAAGAACCCAGATGAGTAAATCAATCATATGATGAGAAAAACACAACAAATCAACCCCATTCTTTCAACATACTGAACTTAAGTAACTCATCATCAAAACAAAATGTAATAAAGATATCAGATAGCAACTTACAGTCAAAGAAGGACAGTCTGCAGAACCCATAAACAGCCTGTGGCTCAGCAGAAGCAAAGCCAATTTAATTTGTAGAGGGAAGAAGAGAAGGAGCAAAAATCTGCAGACCCCATTTCCAAGGAAGTTTAAACTTGCTAAACATGAGCTGCCTTAATTTTGAATCCCATCAACAAACATAGAAGAAAATGAAGTTAAAAGGAAGTTTAAACTTCCTCGAAATATCGGCTTCAACGAAGAAAATGGCACACGTACCTGGAAAAAATGCGACAGACTCACCTTGGCACCCAGACCCGCCTAGACCCGCCTAGCGCCACCTACGCGCCGCCTAGACCCGCCTAGCGCCGCCTGAGACCCGCCTAGCGCAGCCCAAACCCTCCTAATGCCGCCCTGACCCGCCCAAGCCGATTTTTTAAACCTCTACCGATGACTATTCATCCGCACAGGTATTCTTATCCCATGTGGGATTCCTCTTGGTTATCTCATTTCATTGTATTCTTATCATCCTTGGTATAGGACTTTATCTGTAATACTGTATAAATCAATACAATAAGCTCTCATGATGATTGAGGCTTTACCCCATACGTTCCAATTCTTTCAGCCAGGAACGTAACGGCAAAATGGAAAAATGGGCCGCCTAGGCGGGCTAGACGGTTCCCTTTATTTAAAATAAATAGTATAGCCGGGCGGCTTTACTATATTTTAAGTTTCATAATTGTAATAAACCCACCAGGGAAAAAGAAATCTGGAAAAAAAACGCCATTCAAGTTTTCAAAAAATGAGCCGGCTAGGCGGGTTAGGCGGTTCCTCTTTTTTTTATTTTATAATAAATTGTATAGCCGCTCGGCTATACTATGTTTAAGTTTCATATTTGCAACTTTGTCTGAAGGTACTCTATCTTTCAGAAGGAGGGATGATCTGATATAAGACATAATGATGACAGAAGACATGACAGAAGACACACTCAGTGAATACCACTAGTTAACATATAATAGTAAATTAAACTAGCAAACATTGTTTTCCTTAGAACCAGGCGTGGAAACATCCACTGAGTGGTTTAGTCTATATATTCCTAGTGCATCCAATGCAAGTTTATACTTTTGTTTTGTCTATATATTCTATGCGGATGTATCATTGTAAACAACAATCATTCAATAACAATTATTCATTATAATACTTTTCAAGCTCTTTCATGGTATCAGAGCTCTTGTCTTGAGACTCTCGATCCAATTTTTTTTTTTTAACTCTGTTCTTGTTTGATTGTTTGTTCTTGGTTGTTTCCTGTTCTGGTTGAGATGGCTTCATCTTCTACCTCTCTGGCCAGTTCTCTTCCCAACGTCTCATACTTGGTTTCGATCAAACTTGATCGCACCAATTATCTGCAATGGCTTACGCAATTCACTCCTCTGTTACAAGCACTCCCTCAACCACTCTCACCCTTGGCTGAGCACCAACCTGTGGTTCTTCATCCTTCTCCAGGTCCTCCTCAGGTAACATTTCCTGTTGTTTCCTCTTCTTCTCATTCTGATACTAACGATTCTTTATCTTTGTTATCTAATAGTGTCACACCTTCTAGTCCTGCATTTTCTCCTAATCCCCCATCACCACCAACCTCACCTCGTCTTCTTTCTCAACCCCCTTCTTTGTCATCACATTTGCCACCATTGTCCCAAGATCCTTCCTCCAACCCGGGCCTCTCATCTCCTCACCAACCGTCTTCTCCCATAGTGTCTCCAGGTTTTCTTCAATTAGTCAAGACACCCTCTCATCCAATGCTTACTCGTCTTAAAACCGGCACTCGTAAACCCAATCCTCGATATGCACTGGTCTCTTTTTCGCAGGATTTGGATCGTGAACCATATAATTTTCGTGAAGCAAATCAATCTCCTTCTTGGCGCTCAGCAATGGATGCTGAGTTTCAAGCCCTTCAACAAGCAGGCACATGGGATCTTGTTCCTTCTTCTCAAGCTACTCATATTCTTCCTTGTAAGTGGGTATATCGCATCAAACGCAAAATCTGACGGCTCACTTGAACGTTTTAAAGCTCGACTTGTTGCAAACAGTTTTCTTCAACAATAGGGTATTAATTATACTGAAACCTTAAGTCCTGTTGTTAAGCATGTCACCATCTGCATTGTTCTATCACTTGTTGTCTCTCATGATTGGCCTATTCGTCAACTAGACGTACAAAATGCATTTCTTCATGGGCATCTTACTGAGGAGGTATATATGCGTCAACCGAAGGGTTTCGAAGATCCTAGAAGACCTCACCATGTTTGCCGACTTCGCAAGTCTATTTATGGTCTTAAACAAGCCCCGATGGCATGGTTTCACAAGTTTTCTGAGTTTCTTCTTCAATATGGGTTTGTTGGTTCTAGGCAGATCACTCCCTCTTTATTTACAATAGACATGGTGTTTATACTCTCTTGCTTATATATGTGGACGATATTTTAATTACAGGAAATCAGAAGGTAAGGTTCAGTCTCTTATTACCTCTCTTGGTAAAGCTTTTGCAATGAAGGATCTTGGGCCTCTTAATTATTTCTTGGGTATTGAAGCTACTCGCACACCTACTGGTCTTCATTTATCACAAAATAAATACACATGCGATCTTCTTGTTCGTGCTCACTTGCAGGATTCTAAACCATGTGCCACCCCAGTTGCTTCCGGTTCCCAACTTAGTGTCACAGATGGTATACCATTGTCTAATCCTCATGAATACTGCAGTCTTGTTGGGGCTTTACAATATTTAACGATCACTCGTCCTGACATTACCTACGCTGTCAATCAAGTTTGTCAACATATGCATCAGCCCACTACCGTCCATTGGATTGCAGTTAAAAGAATTCTTCGCTATTTGAAAGGTTCATCCTCTGAGGGGCTGTTTTTCACACGAGGCAATACTACCTTAGTAGCATATTCTAACTTTGACTATGCTGGCAATCCGGATACTCGTCGGTCTACAGGAGGTTTTTGTATGTTCTTGGGTCCCAACTTGATTTCTTGGAGTTCTAAGAAGCAACGCACCGTTGCTCGATCTAGCACTGAGTCCGAATATCGACAAATGGCTATCACCGCAACCGAGATAGTTTGGGTGCAGCAACTGCTTCTTGAACTTTCGGTTTCTCAACATTGTCCACCTTTGTTATGGTGTGACAATACCAGTTCTATTGGTTTGGCCTCCAACCCTGTGTTTCATGCTCGGACTAAGCACGTGGCCATTGATTATCATTATGTTCGTGAATTAGTGATTGCTCGGGACTTGGATGTTCGTTATGTCTCCACTAGTCACCAACTTGCAGATGTTTTACGAAAGGCCTCTCTTTTGCTCGCTTTACTTTCTTAAAATCCAAGCTCATTCGCTCTCCGCTTCTGAGCTTGCGGGAGGATGATAGAAGACATAATAATGACAGAAGACATGACAGAAGACACACTCAGTGAATACCACTAGTTAACATATAATAGTAAATTAAACTAGCAAACATTGTTTTCCTTAGAACTAGGCGTGGAAACATCCACTGACAGTTTCAATATTCTATTCCTAGTGCATCCAATGCAACTTTATACTTTTGTTTTGTCTATATATTCTATGCGGATGTATCATTGTAAACAACAATCATTCAATAACAATTATTCATTATAATACTTTTCAAGCTCTTTCATGATCTCCATTTTTTGACATGACAACATTTAAGGTAACCCAACACAAATAGTATTCTCGAAATTTTCTATTCCCAGCCAAAACTTCCCAAATCTTGTTTGTCAATATGCTTAGGTTCCGTTTGCAAATTTCTCATGATCTAACTTATTGTACTCATAAAAATCTGTTGCGTAAAAATGCAGACGATGAAGAAAGTCATGCCACCGCCACCGCCACCGCCCCTTGCGGCAACATGTCTTGCTTTTCACTCCTGAGATGATGGTATAGTTGCTATTGGCATGGACAATTCCACCATTGTAATATACAATCTCTACTCAGACGAGGTAGTTTGTTTGTTCTTGTAAAAAAAACAAATCATGCTCGATATTGTGATGAAGCAAACCCGAAAAGTTTGTCATTGCCTTGATTTATAAATTTTGCAGTTTCCAAGGAAGCTTGAGGGTCACTCCAAAAGAGTCACTAGCGTTGCCTACTCGAACACTCTGAATGTACTAGTTTCTTCTGGTGCTGATGCGTATTGGAAACTACAATATTACTTTCAAACATGGCTTCTACTCTAATGTGACTTCTGTTATTTAACGACCTCATTTTGGCCCTGTAGATTTTTGTGTGGGAAAAAGAGAGAAGCAAATTGTTGCAAATTCCAGATGGGAAGGAGTTGAGATCATTGTCAGATACTTACATCCAAATTCACCAGAATGAGCTGCACCTCATTGCCATAAACAAGACTCACCTTGCAGTATATGAAGTGAAAGAACTAGCATGTGTTTTGGGGGAGGGGAGGCTACCCCATCCCAAGGTCAGGGCATACCAAGGCCTCTTTGAGGAACCATTTGGCTTCTTAATTTTTCACTCTAGGATTAAAAACAAAAGGCACCCAAAAAGGGATCAGGCCACTCAATGATTCGCCATGATTTTAGCCCGCATATTTTACAATTGATTTCAAGAAAGATAAGGTTCTTTTTGAAAATTCTGCAAGCTAAGTATTCTTCAAGAGGTCGCACTATCTCTAGGAGGTTTTCCCTTATGAATGACCGTCCGGTAGTTGCGACATCACAAATGTAAAACAGAGATGAGAGGCCTGCCACCTTTTTGGCTTTGACCTGCAATCATCTCCTGATTCGCTTTTATATGTGTTGTTGCATAAGGAACCTGTTGTGTCGAACTTTTCACATGGGCACTCTACCATCCTCGCCAAAACAAAACTGAGCATGGCACATCATTGTGCTGTGGTGTTTTTGTATGCCTTGCAAATTCTCCTTTGCATAGAGAAAAAGAACCATCAACGTAACCAACAGAGGGGATAAAAGATCAAGAGTCCTGAAAATTCCGAGAAACGGATCTCCTTGTAGAAAGGTCCTACTGCTAAAGCTGCAAAATGCATAAATCATGTGATTAACTTGCATATCAGAAGTAAATATCAAATGCAAAGCAAGGCAAAAAGTAAATGAAATCAGCAAAAGACTGTTGAAAGTTGGCTCAAATATAGAAGAATTTTGGAGTTGCCCATGTGAGTCAAAGTTAGTTGCCCATGTGAGTAAATGTTGGCTTACTATGAGGTCAAAAAGGGTGGATTGTTTGGTAGCCATCCATTGGTAAGTTTGGTAGCCAACAAATGAATAGTTGAAGCTTGCATTCACACTCTTGCATTTTTGGCTATAAATTGGAAGCAAATGGTTCCATTTGAAGCATCCCACCAAGTGTTGAGTAGAAGAGGAAAAATAGCAAGAAAGGCATCTTGCCAAAGAGAGAAACATTTCTCTCTAATTGTTCTTTGCTTTGTATCATTGTTTTCTCTTCAATTGTTGTGAGAGTGAGACTTGGGTGTATTTGGGGCTTTGGGTTTTCTTGAGTGATAAACACTTTGTATACTCTCTTTGATTATAGTGAATTACTTCGTCGTCTCCAAACTGGATGTAGGCATTGCCGAACCAGTACAAATCTTGGTGGTCTTGTTGGTGTGTTGTTTTGTGTTCCATTTATCTCCTGCCAGTTGTTGTTTATTTTTCACTCGCAATTGGTTGGCGCTTCCGCACAACAAGTGGTATCAGAGCTCCAAGTTTTAAAAGGGGGTTTCGTAGGAGTGAAAAATTCATTGTGGCAATGTGAAGTTATGGATGTGTTGTATCAACAAGAGTTGGATATGGTTCTGGAGGATAAACCAGAAGATATTGATGACAAGCAGTGGACGCGAATTAATCTTCATGCTTGTGCTGCTATTTCGATCGTTCCTTGATAAGGAGTTGAAATACCCGTATATGAAGGAAACTTCTGCTAAGGAGTTTTGGACGAAATTGGAGGAGAAGTATATGACCAAGAGCGCAGAAAATCGGCTCTTCTTGAAGAAGCGACTCTTTCCAATTTCAATATCGTTCAGGTATTTCTATGCACGAACACCTCAATGATTATAATAAAATACTTGCTGATTTAGCAAACCTTGATGTGAAAATTCCTGATGAGGATAAAGCACTATGTTTGTTAAATTCATTGCCTGATGATTATGATCATTTGACAACTACTTTGTTGTATGGAAAATCCGAGGTGAAACTTGAGGAGGTGTCTGCGGCGTTGGTGAATCATGAGTGTCGTAAGAAGGAATTGAAGACTCAAAATCCACAAACCGAGGCACTAGTTGCAAGGGGTAGAACAGAGGAAAGAAAATATGGGAAGCGGGGAAAACTCGTTCAAAGTCACGAGGGAAGTTTCCTGCTAAAGATGAATGTGCCTTTTGTCGCCAAAAGGGTCATTGGAAGAAATACTGCCCCAAATTGAAGAACAAAGAGAAGGAGAAAGCGAGTTCTGAAGCAAATGTTGCAGATGATGATTTCGAGTTTGCTTTGGCTAGTTCATCTGCTGATGGTCACTCCGAGGAGTGGATTTTGGATTCAGGTTGCACCTATCATATGTGTCCCATTCGGGAATGGTTTTCTAGCTTCGAGGAGCTGGATGGTGGAGTTGTTTTGATGGGCAATAATAATGCCTGCAAAACACAAGGGATAGGCAAAATCTGTTTGAAGATGCATGATGGAACAGTCAAGAGAATTGAATGATGTTCGGTATGTACCGGATATGAAGAAGGATCTCATCTCATTGGGCGCTTTGGAATCCAAGGGTCTCAAGATCACCATGGAGGGTGGAGTTCTTAAAGCTGTGTACGGGGCACTGGTGGTGATGAAAGGTATAAGACGAAATAACTTGTATTTCTTCCAGGGGAGTACAGTTATTGGTGGAGCAGCTGCTTTCGGAAGCCTGACGCAATAGAGCACAGACACCACGAGGTTATGGCATATGCGTCTTGGGCATGCTGGTGAAAAAGCGTTGCAAGGATTGGTGAAGCAAGGCTTATTGAAGGGTGCAAAGGCATGCAAATTGGAATTTTGTGAACACTATGTGCTTGGTAAGCAAACTAGAGTGAAATTTGATACCGCTATTCACTACACTAAAGGCACTCTAGATTATGTTCACACTGATGTTTGGGGACCTTCCAAGAATGCATCTTGGGGAGGTAGCCATTATTTTGTCTCCTTTGTTGATGACTTCTCTAGAAGAATATGGGTGTACACCATGAAGCATAAAGATGAAGTCTTGAAGATATTCCTGAAGTGGAAAAAGATGATTGAAACGCAAAGCGGTCGAAAGATAAAGACTCTAGATTAGACAATGGTGGTGAATATAAGTCTGATCCTTTCTTGAAAGTTTGTCAAGATGAGGGTATTGTGAGGCACTTCACGGTTAGGGAGACACCGCAACGGAATGGGGTGGCGGAGCGCATGAACCGTACTTTGCTTGAGAAAGTTCGGTGTATGTTGTCTAATGCTGGATTAGACAAGGCGTTTTGGGCAGAGGCGATTAGTTATGCAAGTCATCTCATTAATCGGTTGCCTGCCTGCTGCGAACGAGGAGAAAACACCCATGGAGGTATGGTCTGGTAAACCTTGTACCAATTACAAGTATTTACACATATTTGGTTGTTCTGCTTACTACCATGTCAGGGAAAGAAAGTTGGATCCAAGAGCAAAGAAAGCTCTGTTTATGGGCTTTAGCACTGGCGTGAAGGGATACCGACTTGGTGCCCAGATGAGAAGAAATTTGTTGTAAGAGAGATGTGACTTTTGATGAGACTGCTATGGTTAATCAGAACAAGCATGAAGTTGAAATTGAAGCAACCAAGACCATGAGTAGTTCAAAGCAGGTGGAGTTCCTGAAGACTCCAGTTGCTCCAGGTAAGGTCTGATGTTCCAGACACTAGTCCTACAATTGATTCTGATGATGAGGACAAGGATGATGAAGAGGAGACACCTACCCAAGAGCCTCCACAGCAACAAGATTACATTGCAAACATAAGATCGAGAAGGGAAATTCGGAAGCCTGCTCGGTTTCCTGATATTGTGGCATATGCACTTCCCGTTATTGAAGATGATATTCCATCCGCTTACAAAGAAGCTCAGAAGTCCAAAAGCGTGGAGTGGAAGAAATCTATGGATGAGGAGATGAAATCTCTTCATAAAAATGAGACTTGGAAGCTGGTTCAGTTACCAAAGGGGAAGAAAGCAATTGGTTGTAAATGGGTGTATGCCAAGAAGATGGAATCTTTGGGAAAAGATAATGTAAGATTCAAAGCCAGATTGGTAGCAAAAGGTTATGCTCAGAAAGAAGGCATTGACTACAATGAGGTATTTTCTCCTGTAGTAAAACATTCTTCTATTCGTATTTTGTTGGCTTTGGTTGTGCAGTTTGACCTTGAGCTGGCTCAACTTGATGTCAAGACTGCTTTCTTACATGGTGATTTGGAGGAAGAAATCTATATGTCTAAGCCAGAAGGTTTTAAGGTTGCTGGCAAGGAAAATTGGGTTTGCAAATTGCAGAAATCATTGTATGGCTTGAAGCAGTCTCCAAGACAATGGTACAAGCGATTTGATAGGTTTATGATCGGGCATGAGTACACAAGAAGTCATTATGACCATTGTGTATACTTTCGCAAGCTGCAAGATGGAACCTTCATTTATCTGCTTTTATATGTTGATGATATGTTGATAGCATGTAAAAGCAAAGTGGAGATTGAAAGGTTGAAGACTCAACTGAGTAATGAATTTGAGATGAAAGACTTGGGAGAAGCTCGGAAGATACTGGGTATGGAAATTGAAAGAGATAGAGCGAAGGGCAAGATTAGTCTGTGTTAGAAGCGGTACTTGAAGAAGGTACTACAACGATTCGGGATGAATGAAAATTCAAAACCGGTTAGTACACCTCTTGCCCCTCATTTCAAACTTAGTGCTTCCATGTCTCCTAAAACTGATGAGGAGAGTCATTACATGACTCAAATTCCATATGCAAGTGTTGTTGGTAGTTTGATGTATGCTATGGTGTGTACTAGGCCTGATATTTCACAAGCTGTTAGTATTGTTAGTAGATATATGCATAATCCAGGAAAAGGGCATTGGCAAGCTGTGAAATGGATTCTACGGTATATTTGGGTCCTGTGGATGTTGGTTTATTGTTTCAGCAGAACAAAGATTCTGGTCAATGTGTTGTTGGATATGTGGATTCTGATTACGCAGGTGATTTGGACAAGCGTAGGTCCACTACAGGTTTTGTATTCACTATTGCTGGAGGTCCAGTGAGTTGGAGGTCGATTCTGCAATCTCCAGTTGCTTTATCAACTACTGAGGCGGAATACATGGCAGGAACAGAAGCTATAAAGGAAGCCATTTGGCTTCAAGGGTTGCTTGATGACTTGGGGGTTCAACAGGACCATGTGGATGTTCATTGTGACAGTTCAGAGTGCTATTTATTTAGCAAAGAATCAAGTTCATCATGCACGTACGAAACACATTGACGTACGATTCCATTTTGTACGTGAGATTGTTGAAGAAGGAGATATTCTTCTTAAGAAGATTGGGACCATCGACAATCCTGCTGATATGTTGACGAAGCAAGTTTCGTTGTTCAAGTTTAAGCATTGCTTAGACTTGATTGGAATTAATAAAATTTGTTGATTGCCCCTTGGGGGATTGGGAGACGACCATTGAGAGTTTGTTACATGTTGAGCCAAGGTGGAGATTGTTGAAAGTTGGCTCAAATATAGAAGAATTTTGGAGTTGCCCATGTGAGTCAAAGTTAGTTACCCATGTGAGTAAATGTTGGCTTACTATGAGGTCAAAAAGGGTGGATTGTTTGGTAGCCATCCATTGGTAAGTTTGGTAGCCAACAAATGAATAGTTGAAGCTTGCATTCACACTCTTGCATTTTTGGCTATAAATTGGAAGCAAATGGTTCCATTTGAAGCATCCCACCAAGTGTTGAGTAGAAGAGGAAAAATAGCAAGAAAGGCATCTTGCCAAAGAGAGAAACATTTCTCTCTAATTGTTCTTTGCTTTGTATCATTGTTTTCTTTTCAATTGTTGTGAGAGTGAGACTTGGGTGTATTTGGGGCTTTGGGTTTTCTTGAGTGATAAACACTTTGTATACTCTCTTTGATTATAGTGAATTACTTCGTCGTCTCCAAACTGGATGTAGGCATTGCCGAACCAGTATAAATCTTGGTGTTCTTGTTGGTGTGTTGTTTTGTGTTCCATTTATCTCCTGCCAGTTGTTGTTTATTTTTCACTCGCAATTGGTTGACGCTTCCGCACAACAAAGACAATGTCCATGGATGCATCTAACAAAACATTAGCTTATTTGTTTTGGTTGTCAAATGGCTGCAGCATTCCTAAGTTATTACATACATTTGGCTCTTTACAGATCAGGTCGGTATTAAAATTCCATTACTGATTTCGGTTCATCATCATATCACATTAGTCCCACCAGTTTTAACTCAAAGTTTATTCTCAAGTCTTTGATCCAAAACATAGTTTACAACAGAGGACGATAGAGGAAAAAGGGAGGGCTTTTGGGATCAACACTTTGCAAGTTACTTAAGGATTGGCTACTTGTGATCACACTACTACAAAAAGATCACACTAGCTATTGATTTTCAATTGATCATTTCTTGTCACACACGGTTTGGATTACTATATAGGAATGGAATTGCGTATATTAAAGCTACATGAACCAAAGTGAAGAATGGCTGAATTTACATATGCGAAAAATAAAGGGGATTACTTGCCAAAATAATATTACGAGAGACATTGTACAAAATTATGAATGACCATCTTACAAAAGCTTTAACTATTGATACGTATTTTGAAACTGAGTTCTGAATCTCACTTAATCCTTAACTTCAATTGTTCCAGCTAACTCCCCCCCACATACAAATTACGTGACTCATAATGCCTCATTTCCGTCTACTCGTACAATAATCATCAATTGGGTAACATGGCACATAAATGAATCCATTGTTTTACTAAAATGTATGCAACATGTGCAAAGAATAATTCCACTATATGTTAGGCATCTAATTATAAGCTCATCTGCATACATGGGCTTAGCCAGGTTGGGTAGAGCGGATGTGCTCCCCACTCTACATTCAAGTTCGAATTTCCATCCACGAAGTTTAGATTAGTTTAAAGTAGAATATCGCTTCTATCCAAAAATAACAAAAATAAAAAAATTATAAGCTCATCCACTAGCTATGATAATTAATTTCCTTGTTTCTCATGTTCATTCCTTATTATATATTATAGATTGTAATAATAATATTTTTGTTGGGAATTGGATGGGTAGGGATGGCAGATATCCCGTCAGGTAGGATCGGGTCGGGTCCCTGACCTTAACGAGGGAAATGGGAGCGGGTATGGGGATCCCCGATTTTTAACAATACCACACCGGTGACGGGCTGAGGATGGTATCCCTATCTTGAACCTGGCCTGATAAGTGATGTATGTATTTTTAATTGATAAATTTATAATGTGTGATATAATATTAAAATTAAAAAGTTATCCTAAACTTTGTAAGATGTTGAAGCTTTGGACATTTTATTGTTATATGATTTTATTAGTTTTTTCAAATTAAATTGAGATGATTTTGAATGGTTGAGTGAAATTTAAGTGTTAAATGGATTTTACCTAGACTGAGACAAGGACGAGAATCTCCTTAAATTTCAATCACGGGATGGGGAGCGGGGACATGGATAATATTGTCACGGCACCTTCTACAGTGCACCAGGTGCACCCATGCACCATTTGTCCTTTATGATGCTCCCAGATTTTTTAAAAAATTGGTTACCGGTTATACAAGTTATCAAGTTTCCACTTTTTGAAAATGCAATTGCATAAGGGTCATGCAATTATGCCCTTCCTGTTTGGCAATTGGCATATGATTGGATAGTGATTTACAGTAGTTTGGATATGAGAATACCATAACATTGTAAGAGGATCCTAAAACTTATAAGTTACAAGATTTGGGTAGCGGTTTACAAATTTTTGAACCATGATTACAACATTAGGGTTCACCTAATCCATAATGTTGTAAATACTCATTTATAAGGATATGGATCCATATTACAAGGAATTGGTAACTCCGGACCATGAGGATGTAAATTGGGTCCTTATTCTAGTAAAATGAGGGTTTACAAGATTAAGGGCTGATTTTACAATTTTGGGATACGAGGGTACCAAAACATTGTAAAAAGAATCCCTAAACTCGTAACTTATAAGTTTTGGTAACAATTTACAAGGTTTTGCTCATGGATTACAACGTTAGGGTTCACCAAATCCATAATGTTGTAAATCATATATTTACAAGAATATGGATCCATATTACAAAGGATTGGTAATAGTGGACATTAGGGATGTAAATTGGGTCCTTATTCTAGTAAACAATGGTTAAGGATGGATTTTACAATCTTATGGAACATAAATGTCCAAAATAGAGTAATACGTGACCTTAATATTGTAAATATTTGTGATTACAAGTATAATGACCTAATTTACTTTCCTAAGGTCCCTAGTTACCTTAATATTGTACTAGATGTCTTTATCCTTGTAAATTACGATATTACGGATGGGTTTTACAATATTCAGGAACATAACTATCCATAGAGAGTAATACAAGACCTTAGTATTGTAAACATCCGAGTTTACAAGTATAAGGACCTAATTTATCTTCCAAATGTTCCCATTTACCTTCATATTGTACTACATGTCTTTATCTTTGTAAATTACGATATTACAAGATTAAGGATGCATTTTACAATCATATGGAACATAACTGTCCAAAACCGAGTAAAACAAGACCTTAATATAGTAAACGTTTGTGTTTACACATATAAGGACTCAATTTACTTTCCTAATGTCCCTAGTTACTTTAATATTGTACTAGAGGTCTTTCTCTTCGTAAATTACGATATTACAATATTAATGATGGGTTTTACAATCTCCTGGAACATAACTATCCAAAATAGAGTAATACGAGACCTTAATATTGTAAACATCCATGTTTACAATATTAAGGACCCAATTTACCTTCTGAATGTTTACATTTACCCTAATATTGTACTACATGTCTTTATCTTTGTAAATTACGATATTACAAGATTAATGATGCATTTTACAATCATATGGAACATAACTGTCCAAAACTGAGTAAAACAAGACTTTAATATAGTAAACGTTTGTGTTTACACGTATAAGGACTCGATTTACTTTCCTAATGTCCCTAGTTACCTTAATATTGTACTAGACATCATTCTCTTTGTAAATTACGATATTACAAGATTAATGATGAGTTTTACAATCTTCTAGAACATAACTATCCAAAATAGAGTAATACGAGACCTTAATATTGTAAACATCCATGTTTACAAGTATAATGACCCAATTTACCTTCTAAATTTTCCACTTTACCTTAATATTATACTACATATCTTTATAATTATAAATTACGATATTACAAGATTAAGGGTGAATTTTACAATCTTGTGGAACATGACTATCCTAAACGAGTAATACGATACCTTAATAATGTAATCATTTGTGTTTACACGTATAAGGACCCAATTTACTTTCCTAATGTCCCTAGTTACCTTAATATTGTTCTAGATGTCTTTATCCTTGTAAATTACGATATTACAAGATTACGGATGGGTTTTACAATTCTATGGAACAATTTACAACGAATTGTTTGTCAATTGCATTATTCGTTTGCAATTTCCAACTAACTGTTTGTCAATTGCATTATTCCTTTGCAATTTCCAACTAACTGTTTGTCAATTACATTATTACCTTTTCATCTTAGGTGAGCCAATCTATCAGTGCCCTTTCCATCTTATGGTCACTTCCTTTGGAATTAACTCATTGAATCCATTGAGATAGAACAATACACGATCATATTTGACATCATTATATAATAAGTCTATAGCATCAAACAAATTACATAAGCTAACACTTAGCATCTACCAGAAAGAAAGACAACAATAGTGAAGTGGTTAGAAATTCAGAAAAGCTAGTCAACAATAGTGCTTAATCAGTAAGCAAAAGCTAAGAATATATAAGCTTACAATTGTACTCCTAGATGATTGAGAAATATACATAAGCTTTGATTTCTTTCTTCTATTGCTCTCTTTGTTCTCTCTCTCTCTCTCTTCCCTTCCTTTCTTCTATTCTTGAATAATCAAACCTTCATTTTAACAAGCCCAACTAAGAGGAGAGAGAGAAGAAGAGACACGAGTCGTGCGAAGAAAAAGAGATAGAAGTGCCAAGAAGAGGAAGAGATAGAAGTTGAAGGAAAGCCTTCTTTCTTTTCAGATTTCCCTTTTTTTTTTCCTTTTTTTAACTTGGAGCAACCCATTTAACCGGTCACTCACTATTAAGCAATGTTTTTATGCATTCTACTAAGTTTTTTTGCACATGGATTACAACCTTTTGAACATACAATTAATTATGAAGGATTTATCATTAGTGAGAGATTCTATGTTTCATAATTGTGCAAAGATAACAATTATTGCAAGACTGAAATGCAAATAGGACTACTTTGATTGTCAATTGCACTACTGGAATGCAAATTACACTACCTGTTTGTCAATTACATTGACAAATCCCATATTATATTTACATTTTCAATTAATTGTGCATAGATAATGGCAATTGCTCGACTTGAATGCAAATAGTATTACTTTGTTTGTCAATTGCACGATTGGAATGCAAATGGTACTTCCTGTTTGTCAATTACATTGACAAATCACATATTATTGTATATACTTTCTCAAAATTGAAAAGATTGTCAATAACATGGCAATATACATACACTAATCTGAAAATACAACTTTATGGTACAATGCCCATTCACAATGCTAATGGGATGATTGTTTCAATTGGCACATAAACTATGATATAACAGTCAAATTTACTTTAAAAGCTTATTCTCAATGGTACTATATCCTCATCAAAGCCAACATAAACTTCATTCATGTAATTGAAAGTATTGTTCAATACATTCACTCTACATTCTATCCTCTGTTGTTGAGAATCTCTAAAACTAATAAGCAGCTTTCTCAACTTGTTCTTTGGCTTCCTTTAAGCCTCTCTTCTTCTCAAGACTCTGCTCTTTGCACTTCTCTATCTCTTCAGTTATTCGGCCAGAGTTCTCATCAATTTCGCTATAAAAAAAAACAGATCGCCATCAGAACTTTATAATATGCAGAGAACGATAAAACGCTCCTTGAAATTAAAATCAAAATTGAAAACTAACTCTCAACCACCTTGACGGCCTTAATTTAACAGAAAAAATCATCTACCTCAACCCCCAATTCAATTTAGAAACCCTAATTCGACAAGCCTAATTTAATAGAAAAAACCCTAAATTTTGAGTAATAAAAATTATATATCCTTGCATTTAGCTCCTAAAACTATAATTGCAGGGTCATGAATCACTTATCCCTCAAATTAAATGGAAATCTCATCATTCACAATTCGAACTTTAACTGGTTTCGAGCTTATAAATACTTGACCAACTAAAAACAGACCAAATTTATATTCAAAAGAGAAAAAGATGTAATTTCACGCTAAAAACATACCAAAAAGAGAGAGAGAGAGAGAGAGAGAGAGAGAGAGAAAATGCAACCAGATTATCATAAATTTATATATTGCAGACCCGAAAAAGGGCCACACCATAGAAAACCAATCATCTCAAAAGAAAGCAATTATAATGAATGTATTGCCTATTTCATCAGAATTTATTACAAAAAAATTACATCAACAGCAACCAAACCACTTTTAACATTGTTGAAATAAGCTAATTGGTAGTTTATTACAAGAAGTAACATCACCAATGAAAAACAGAGGAACTAATTTACCCCATCCTTCCTAAGGAAAAAAATAATCTGACCCCCATCAACCAAGATTTCATTTCATCATCACAAGTACGCCCAAAAATGATTCTGAGCCAAGGAGAGTGTTAAAAGACCAAGCAACTGAGATATTTTATAACACAAGGCAAAATAATATCTGCAATATCATGCATCCCCTTAAAATCCTCTATCAAGCATTTCAATTTACCCCACAAACCTCCTACACCTCAATGAGAACAAAAACCCCAAATTTACAGCAAACAAAATCTAATTCTATAAATTCAAGTTGAAATACAGAGGAATTGGAGGAAGCAACCACATTCGTACCTGATATTGATATGAGAAAGGGAGCTAGCTGGGATGGAGGAGCGCCTGTGAAGTGAAGTTTTGGATGAGAGAGAGTTAGCAGAGCAAGAGAAGCTGACATTACTAAATCTGCATCTAGTTCAACACTAATATGAAATCCTCACCTTGTCTCCAAATTAATGGTCCAAATACAAATTAAAAAGATCAAAACTGCACAGACCATAGCCCAAAATTAAAACCTAAAACTTACAATATAAATTAGAAAACTCAAACCTTGAATAATTAAAATTATCTTTTGGCATAGGGAGAGTGATGCCCATAAGAATACCCATCACTAAACTTTCTGGCTAAGATGGTTTCAATTTAACAAAATTGAAACCCCAAACTTTCCATTTCAAAGGATTCCCATCACGCACAGATTTGTGCCCACCCATGTTTGGTGCTCATATCTAGGAGAGAGAGAGAGAGAGAGAGAGAGAGAGCACGCTAGAGCTATAGAGAAAGAGAATCGAGTGAGACGGAGAGTGAAGGCTGAAACGATAGAGAGAGAGAGAGAGAGAGATAGATAGACGGCAGGGATCGAGCAAAATGGGGGTTTAGATTGGGGCTGAGATTTTTGGTATGGGTTTGGTTTAGAAACGAAGCCTGGGAAGGAAATTGAGAGACCATGAGATATAGAGATGAGAGAGACAATTATGGAGAAGAAAGAGAGAGATACCTGAGAGGAGAGGAGTCGCTTCTCGTCGTCACGGGAGGAGGAGAGGAAAGAGAGAGAAGAGAAACCTTACCCTAACTCAACTTAAAAAGGAGAGTTTTTGCTTCTTCTTTTTTTCTTTTTACCTACAACAACCGATTTATCCGGTAATTAACTCAACGGTGTGGATAACTCCACATCACCAACTATTCATCCAATGGCCTATAACAGTGGGCGCATCCATGCGCCATGCCCACCGTAGAATTTTCCATATTGTCATACCTGTTGTGAATTGAGCAAGAAACTCAACTCCACACTCCCACTAAGATCTTGTTGTTGATGGACTTTATGACACACACAAAGTATGGATGAATCACACACACACACTTGCAGAAAACTAACCAAGCACAAAGTGACACAAGTATTTATAGAGGTTCAGCAATTGCCTACTCCTCTTGGTGATCCCTTTGAGAAATTCACTAATGAAAGAATAAGTTACAACTTTGGTTTTACACAGAAAACCCCCTTAGAACTCTATTCTCTCCACAAGCTCTCTTTTCTCTCTCACCCCTTGCTCAACCCTTTGTTGCACTTGTGAACTCTTTCACAACCCTTGGTGTTTCCCCCCTTTGGTGTCTAGACTCTTAAGACTACAACTCAGTTCTAACTTGAACTGATTGCTCTCTCTTTGGTGAGATAATCTCCCTTTGAAAACAATAGCTCCCAGCTACTTTGACAACTTTGAGATTAACTACTTATGCACTTCACCACTAGTTCTCTTGCTTCCTCTTCTCTCTTATATAAGCCTTTGGACTCTAAGACAAGGTATCAAAGTTCTACACGTTCTAGCTTTAGTTATCCAACTTTAGACACCTGTTATGGCAGCTCACAAAGCAAGTGATCAATGGTTATTAGCTGCCATCAATCTCTTGAACCAAGAGAGAATTCACTCATTGAAGCAAGTCATCAATTTGCCAAAGTGTTCTCCCCACCTTTCCACCTGCTTGCCACCTCTTATTATATCAGAAGTGATCAGAAATATCCTTGCAAGTCGATAGAAAATGGTAGCACACCAAGGAGGACTTGAAAACGCGTAGGAAAAAAAACGGCACAGCATGAAGCGACCGGTCGGTCTGATACCCAGCGACCGGTCGTCGCGACCATTTGAATACCAAACGACCGGTCGCTGATACCTTGCGACCGGTCGCTTTCAGCGAAATTTCCAGATTTCGAATCTCTGAAAAAACGACCGGTCGCCCAAACCTTGCGACCGGTCGCTCTCTCCTTCACTTGCATACTAAATGTGAGCCATTTTTACAACAATACCCAATCCCTAATCAACCCGCCCATTGATGGATGTGAACACTAGTATTACTGCTCGGTTTAATTAATAAAATAAAATAAAAATATTTTTACTAAACTCTACACCTGAAAAGGTAACCTCAGGAGTCCTGAGGTTGAATTTTCTCCAATAGGTGATTAGAAACATGTTACTGATTAAACAAATAGTCAGAGCAATTGAATTAAAAAAATGTTATCAATTTAAAAAGAAAAACAAAGCATGGAAGGTCCCATTAAAACTCAAAACATGTAATCAAAAACCAAGCTTACTACTACTTTCCTTTTCTTGTGATTAACTAATTGATGCGTGATTGTTGTTCAACCTTCAAGTGATGAATCAGCTTTGTAAGAGGTAGATGCTCCTCGCGCATCAACTCAATGCACACATCCTCCCAAGATGGGGGGAGCTTGGAGATGATTGCATTCACATGGAATTCCTCATCTATCGCTATTCTGTCACACTCAACCAGATCTCCGAACATTAAATCTATTTCTTCAACTTGCTCCACCATTGGTTCCTCCTCCTCGAGCAAATGAAATTCTAGGTACTTTTGAACCCGAGCATGCCACAGTTGCTTGGCACTTGTTTTCTTCCTCCTCTTTGAGTAATGAAGAAAGAGATCATCAGATAGATGGTTCAAGATTGTATGAAAACACAGGGCGTCATACTCGTTCCATTTCTCTTCGGCAGCCAATGATCGAGCAATTTCTTCAACACTTGCTTCTGTTTCTACCACAAAACTTGGGCGTGGCCGATAGAGCACACCTCTAAGATTATCTAGGACATGATCATTCATATTCCAACGCCAAATACCGTAGTTCTTCTCATCCAAACGAAGATTGTCAACGTCAACAAGTACTTCATGTTGGAAAAATGGCTCACCTAAGGATACAAGGTTATTTTGGCGCTGAAGGAGGATTTTTTGAGTCTGCCCGGAAGCGACCGGTCGCTAGGAATTGGCGACCGGTCGCAGAAGCAGATTTGAAGCCTGGAGCAAAACTAAAGAAGCCACCGGTCGCTAGTTACTTGCGACCGGTCGCAGGAAGCACAGCGACCGGTCGCACGACATTTGCGACCGGTCGTCCAAGAGCAGATTCAAAGTTTGGAGGGAAAATCTTCTGGCGACCGGTCGCCCATTCCTGACGACCGGTCGCTCCAGTCGTGCCTGTGATGTTTTGCTTACGTATTTTCAACTGACTTTTCAAGGGCTATCGCTTTCCACAAGTTTGCAGGTGCCTAGTGTGTCACTTCTGAAGTTAAATGGACGTTGACTACTTGTTGGATAGTTGGGAGAGCACTCATGGCTAATTGGTTATCTTATTTTGAATAATCTCCTCTCCATTTTCTGGTTTAATAGAGGTGGCTGAGTGGGATTGTATTACCTACCTGATTCTGACCCTTAGTCTAAGTGGTGACTAAAAGGAAAGAACGTGGAGGACAATCAGATATCCTATCTCTTGTCCATTGGCTTGTGTAGGTAATGGGATGAAGTAAGATAACACAAGGGAGAAAACAAGTTGAATAATAGTAAGTGGTAGAAGCTGGAATTATGAGTAGAGAGAGTTGGAGTTTTCAGTTTTGTCAAGATTGCCAAGGTGAGAGCAAGTGAGTTCTCTAAGTGTATCAAGGTATTGAGCAAGGGTGTGAGAGAAACAGATTGTGAGGGTAGTGTTCTAAGGGGGTTTTCCTTTTGTAAACCAAAGTTGTAACCTATCTTCACTAGTGAAATTTCTCAAGGTGATCACCAAAGAGGATGTAGGCAATTTGCTGAACCTCTATAAACACTTGTGTCATTTGTTCTTGGTTAATTTGTGTGTGTGTGTAAGACTCATCCATCATTGAGTTCTTTGTCTAAAGTCCATCAACAACAAGATCTTAAAAGGGCAGTGAGTTAGTCATTAATTCACAACACTTCATATGAGCACGACATGAACATGCCAACACAACACAGCAGCAATAGGGTAAGAAGGAAGTTATAATTATGCAATGCAAGTTAAATACAATCATAACATGAAGCTAATGTATAAATATTCGGTTTCGTTGTATGCATTCTTTTACCTTTGGGAGTAACAACTTGATATCCATCCCCTAGCTGTACAAACAAAATAATTTAGATCAGAAACCCACAAATTAAGACACCATAAAATTCTCAAACTCTTAATTCTTTCTACCAATAAAATATTTCCTATCGAAATATCATCATTTCTCATTGTCAAACGCACAACCCAACACAGCGAAATAGTGCACTTCATTAACAACTCACATAGAACTAAAGTCCTTCCAGTTCCTACACTTTCCAAGTAAACAAACCTAAAAATTAGGGTTTTACCTTTACTTCCTTCTTAAAGCGTTCCATGTAGTGTGGAGTCGGGTCCTGATTGGGTGGGTGTTGCGCCTGATAGATTGTGTTTCGCTCTCTGTACCCATCGACTGCACATTGACACGACATTCCAAACCAGAATCATGAGTCAGTAAATGCCATGAGAAAATAAGATTAAACCCAATAATCTAAGGAGTTGAGCTACTCTCTTCATTGCCAATTGATTTTGAGCACATGTTGGACTCAATGTCAATATTGTGCCTAATGACCGCCCGTGCTCCCACATAACCTAATCTGTGTTGTCCAGAGGCAGGAGCTAAATTTGGAGATATATTGGTTGTATGGTACCTAATAATCCCCCCAATAGTTCGTTTTTCCCCTTTGGTATTGGTACCTAATAAAACAAAAGAGTTAATTAATTAAGATCACAAACAAAACCACAAATTAATACACCAAAAAGTTCTGAAATTCGTATAAATTTCTAATAAATTGTCTTCTTTTGGCTATTGCTCATCCACCAAACAGAACACTGAACACTCACACAAAGAACCAAAGAAACCTATTATTGAACAAGTCAATTTTTCTTCAGTTTCATACACTTTTCCAAATAAACAAACGAGGAAATTAGGGTTTCACCTTCGTTTCCTTCCGCTCTTCTCCACCTTTTCGGCCCATACAGGACGGATCCAATTCTGAGTCGCTCGTGTCCATTTCTCCGAGTGTTGTTATGCTTTGAAAGTTTGAAGCCCTTATTATACCTTTATATCAGGTAAAAAAACGTTGGTGGCATTTGTGGTAAATACAATTTTAGTCAAACTTTTTAAATCCAAATTCTAGAAATGTGATCCTATTTTTGTGGACAACGTTAAATTTTTGTCTCACAAATTAACAAAATGTTATAAAACTAGGGGGAATTGTAGAGAGCAATAAGAGAAAGAGAAAGACAGAGAATTTATTCTATGAACTTGTATCAATTTATCTTATTCATCTTTGATAAGCGCCTATTTATAGGCTTACAATAGAGGTATTTAACCCACAATTTATAGCTACTAATTACAATAATAAGGGCATAGGTTACAAAACAATAAGGAGTGTAGGTAATGAATATTATGGTGGTCATCCACATTCCATAGATTTTTAACACAAAAATAATTATTTAAATTAGGATTAAAAAATAGTTTGCAAACAGTTGGACTCCAATTGCAAAGTTTAAATAATAATTATTATTATAGAGTGCTGCTATTTCCACATACTTGTCCTATTTTTCCACCCACCTTATCTTCAAAATTTTAAAGATAAATTTACCCTTTTGCAAAATGACTTCGGACAAATTTACAATCTCTTCTCTCTCAGGCATGCACCCTACAATATTTTATTTTTTTTGGGGTTCGAAACCCATACCCATCTTCATACCCAATTAGGGATGGCAAAAATCCCCGTCGGATTGGGTCTCCATCGGCTCCTGGCCCTAACAAGGGGTGATTTTGGAGCAAAACGGAGATCAGGTATGGATTGACTACTTGTGATCACACTACTAAAAAAAAATACACTAGCTATTGATTTTTAAGATAATATATTGACAAGCCATGTTCAATTGATCATTTCTTGTCACACACGGTTTGAATTAAGATTGTAAAAGCTGGCAAACTATAAGAGTGGAATTCCTTATATTAAAGCTACATGAACCAAAATGACGAATGGCTGAATTTACATATGCAAAAAATAAAGGGGATTACTTGCCAAAATAATATTATGAGAGACATTGTACAAAATTATGAATGACCATCTTACAAAAGCTTTAACTATTGATACGTATTTTGAAACTGAATTCTAAATCTCACTTAATCCTGAACTTCAATTATTCCATCTAACTCCCCACATACAAATTACGTGACTCATAATACCTCGTTTTCGTCTACTCGTATAATAATCGTCAATTGGGTAACGTGGCATGTAAATGAATCCATTGTTTTACTAAAATGTATGCAACATGTGCAAAGAATAATTCCACTATGTTAGGCATCTAATTATAAGCTCATCCACAGACATGGACTTAGTTAAGTTAGGTAGAGCGGATGTGCTCCCACTCTGCATCCGAGTTTGAATTTCCATCCACGAAGTCTAAATTAGGTTAAAGTAGAATATCGCTTGTATCCAAAAATTTAAATAAATAAAAATATAATCTCATCCTATATTTTATTATATGATAATAATATTTTTGTTGGGAATTGGATGGGTAGGGATGGAAGAAATCCCATCAGGTGGGATTGAGGATGGAATCCAGCCTGATAAGTGATGTATTTGTTTTTAATTGATAAATTTATAATGTGATATAATATAAAATTAAAAAAGTTACCCTAAACTTTGTAAGATGTTGAAGCTTTGGACATTTTATTATTATATGATTTTATTAGTTTTGTTAAATTAAATTAAGATGATTTTGAATGGTTGAGAGGGAAATTTAAGTGTTATAATATGGATTTTACCCGAACGGAGACAAGGATGAAGATTTCCCAAAATTTCATACAGGGGATGGTGAGATAGTATTGCCATACCTAGTCCCTAATAAGCACGCCAGTTGCCATCCCTATATATGGACGAGAACACTAGTATATTACTGCTCAGTTTAATTAATAAAAAAATATTATTGTACTAAACCCTACACCTGAAAAGGTATCCTCAGTAGTATTGAGGTTGCATTTTCTCCAATAGGTGATTACAAATATGTTACTGATTAAACAAATAGTCAGAGCAATTGAATATAAAAAAATGCTATCAATTTAAAAAGAAAAACAAAGCATGGAAGGTCCATTAAAACTCAAAACATGTATAAAAAACCAAGCTTCCTATTACTTTCCTTTTTTCTTGTAATTAACTAATTGATGTGTGATTGTTGTTCAACGTTCAAGCGATGAATCAGCTTTGTAACAGGCAGATGCTCCTCGCGCATCAACTCTATGCGCACATCCTCCCAAGATGGGGGGAGCTTGGAGATGATTGCATTCACATGAAATTCCTCATCTATCGCCATTTCGTCACACTCAACCAGACCTAAGAACATTGAATCCATGTCTTCAACTTGCTCCCCCATTGGTTCCTCCTTCTCGAGCAAATGAAATTCCATGTACTTTTGAACATGAGATTTGGGTCCTCCAAACCTCAATTTCAGCTCATGCCACAGTTGCTTGGCACTTGTTTCCTTCCTCCTCTTTGAGTAATGAAGAAAAAGATCATCAGATAGATGGTTCAAGATTGTATGAAAACACAGGGCGTCATCCTCATTCCATATCTGTTCGGCAGCCATTGATCGAGCAATTTCTTCAACACTTGCTTCTGTTTCTACCACAAAACTTGGGCGTGGCCCATAGAGCACACCTCTAAGATTATCTAGGACATGTTCATTCATATTACAACTCCAAAAACCGTAGTTCTTCCCATTCAAACGAAGATTGTCAACGTCAACAAGTACTTTATCATGAGCACAACATGAACATGCCAACACAACACAACAGCAACATGAACATGCAAATTAAAATACAATCATAACATGAAGCTAATGTGTAGATGCATTCATTTACCTTTGGGAGTAACAACTTGATATCCATCCCCCAGCTGTTAAAACAAAATAATTTAGATCAGAAACTCACAAATTAAGACACCATAAAATTCTCAAACTCTTAATTATTTCTACCAATAAAATATGTCCTATCGAAATATCATCAGTTTCTCATTGTCAGACGCACAACCCAACTCAGCCAAATAGTGCACTTCACTAAAAACTCACAAAGAAACCATTTTTTTATTAAAAAAATTCCTTCCAGTTCCTACACTTTCCAAGTAAACAAACCTAAAAGTTAGGGTTTCACCTTTGCTTCCTTCTGAATGTGTTCTATGAAGTGTAGCATCGCGTCCTGGTTGGGTGGGTGTTGCGCCTAGTATTGAACAAGTCAGTTTTTCTTCAGTTTCATACACTATCCAAATAAACAAAAGAGGAAATTAGAGTTTCACGTTCATTTCCTTCCCCCTCTTCTCCACCGTTCCCCCCCATAGCAGACGGATCGATTCCGAGTCGCTCGGTGTCCATTTCTCGAGTGTTTTTATGATTTGAAAGTTTGAAGCCCTTATTATACCTTTATCAGGTAAAAAAAAGGTTGGTGGCATTTGTGGTAAATGTAA
The DNA here is from genome assembly GCA_018703695.1 of Prunus fruticosa. Classification (NCBI taxonomy): domain Eukaryota; kingdom Viridiplantae; phylum Streptophyta; class Magnoliopsida; order Rosales; family Rosaceae; genus Prunus; species Prunus fruticosa. The sequence goes on along the minus strand of CM031918.1, from coordinate 48,412,562 downwards.
TTTTACTCAAAATTCTAGTTTGCTCCCTACCTTAAATTTGAATTCTAGTAATTCCAAAAATGTTGTTTGTTAATCCAAATCACGAAAAAGCTGGTCCAATTTTCAAACTTTTAAAATCCAAATTCTAGAAATGCGATATGATCCTATTCTTGTGGACAACGTCAAATTTTCGTCTCACGTAGTAATAACAAAAAATAATATAATTTAAATTAGGATTAAAAAATAGTTAGTAAAACAGTAGGACTCCAATTGCCAAGTTTAAATAATAATTATAACAGTATCGTAACTGAACTTTGTTTTTAACCATATAATGCCACGTGTTTAAGAACTTTGTTTTCTCCTTATACCAGAACTTAAATACCTCAAAAAATTAAAAATTAAAAGGAAAATGGAATCAATGAGGTGATGTGTGTTGTTGTGCTCTTTTATTATAAAGGTGAACCTTTCCATTGATTAGTTATGGTAGTTAGCATCGAGCAGAGAGTTTCTTATTTCCCGCCGCTGTTGAGTAGTGTGAGGAGTTCGTTATTCGAAGCTGAAAGTTTGTTATTTCGCGCCGGTCTTATTCGCGCGTATTCTTGGAGTCTCTCTTTCAAAAAAGAAGAGCGTTTGCTTAGAATCTCCGTTTATGTGCATATATATGTACATTCACCTTTTTATATAGTCACACAACTTTCATTACAATGTTATTAGTACTAGTCACAGACTCACACAACTTCAATTTTGTTAGTATTAGTCACAGACTCACACAACTTTCATTGTTAAGCTTGTCATTTTCATTTCGTTAATTTGTGTATATAAGCTATAGCCAGACATAATTGTATTATAACTGTAACAGTTAAACCGTTGATGACAATAAGTTTCTTTTCAATTTTGAAGTTGAAATGTTGGGGGAAACTAAAGATTAGTATAAATACTGTAAATTAATTGTGCTTGTTTTTCACATTCATACTCAGCACAATTAATTTCAGAATGCGGCTAGTCGTGGCAGTTTACCTTGTTCACAATCATCTCCTCGTGTCATTTAATTATTATGGTCCTAGTAGCCGTACTTTTGGTGAATGAAGTTGTGAACCTTGTTGTAGATTGTGAATGTCGTTTGAGCAGAAAATCTTTGAAGATTTGTTAAAGGGGCAAAATTGACTGACCTGGTTCCTTTTTCTTTTTCTGCTTGTGCAAGTTTTTTTTTCATAGTTTCCGGTTATATATTAATTGTTATCAAGAATTGTTGGAAATATTTGTTTTATTTATTTATTCAAAATGAGCTAATTGTTTATCACTATATATGTACATTAGTCCGTTCTCTTGGACCCTATGGTCCAAGGAATTTATGGTCACCCACTCTTGGATCTAATATAAGGATTCATACAAAACTAATTAAAAATCAAGATATTAATTTAATTTAATCAAAAACCGAAATTTTAAAAATAAATAATAAAAGTTCACTGTAACAAAAAACACGTTCATATGAGAAAATCATGAACATGTTCTTCTTCCCGTTGCCACCACAGCACCTCCGATTCCGACGTCGTAGACGACCTTTTATAGACATGATGTTACTCGAGCCACCCATAGTCAGTTGAATGCAAAAGCATAATCTGTTTTTTTTTTTGGGCATACCTAAACAGTTTTTCTAATTCGACTCTTTCACTTTTTCGGTTTCTACAATTGGGTCTCCTCCTCTTTTACTGGTTAACATGATTTCCATGAATCTTATACCATCAAGAAGCGGTTAACATGTGAACATGAAGTGGTCTTGGGTGGGCATCCTGTAACTACATCATCTGAAAATTTTAATTTTTGCAGACCTTCATTCATTTGTTTCTTTAATTCTAGTTTTCCCTTTGTTTATTACATATCGATCACGTTAAATTGCGAGGGGGTGGGTGGATTTGGATTTTCGTATGGGACGCCAAAGTTGGGGTTACTGTGGCTGCGATGGCGTCGGAGTTGCTATGGCGACGATGGAAGGAAGAACCCGTTCTTGATTTTTTTTTTGCCCTGAACGTGTTGTTTGAGTGAAGTGTTATTATTTCTTTTTTAACTTTTAGTTTTTGATTAAGTTAAATTAATATCTTATGCAGTAAAAGTAAAATAAAATTTATTTTTAAATAGAATTTTGTGAATCCTTAGATCTAATCTAAGGATGGGTGACCACAAGTCCTTGTACCATGGGGTCCAAGAGAACGGGACTGATATATATACAGGGTTCATTATTCAAGCAAACCCGTAAAATAATTTAATGGTTAGTGGTATTTATTGCACCTTAATTGACACATATAAATATATATAATTTTGGAATTTATTTACTTCAATCTTTTCTTTGATTTTGGTATTATTGCAAGCCCAGTGGAAATGATGAGCAATTACGGTTTCTAGCTGTATTTGGCTGTATCTTAATCATGATGTTCAAGATTATGTATTTTTGATATATGGTTGTAGACAATGTTCTTACTGTTGATATTGACTCGTCAACTAAAGTATGTATGCAGAGCATATATGAAGATTGGAAAAGATATATGTAATATTGAACGTAACAATAGAAGAAATTTGGAGATTTCGTTTGGAAGTTTGATATTTGTTGATTGATGCACTAATATATGTGTCGGGATACATAATAGTGCAAGTTCATCGTTAACAACTTGGTAACGCGTGGAGTGTGAGATACTAGAGTAATTAATTGACATGAGTCGAATGCCTGATTTTGTTGAATAAAAATAATGAACGAATGTAGCAAGTAAGAAACAACTTAAATAATGATCAATATCAAAGGGATATAATTTGAGAATGTTATATAAAAGGAGGAAACATACTTCTAATCTTGGGCGTTTGATTGCATTTATTAAATGTGTTGATAGCCTCTTAGATGCATTCCAATGCCCAAAATTAGAAGTATGTAACCAATCATTAACTTAAACATTAAATATATATATATATATATATATATACTCTTTAAATATATTAGAATATTTAAAAAATATAACCGTGCGGCTATACTCGTCATATATATTATTTTTATGTTTTAAAAACAAAATTAGTTTGTTCGTAATGATGATGACTAGGTTCAGATATCTGCTGCAAGCATTTTGGGTATCGCATCCCAAGTATGTCATGGATAATATTGAAACTTATTTTGTGAATGAGCAATTACGGTTTCTAATTGTATTTAGTTGTCGCTTAAGCATGATGTTCATGATCCGTCCTCAGTGGTGAAGTCAGGATTTCATGTGTGTGAGGGCCTCTTACAAATTATAAAGAATAAAAAATTCGAACTCACAATACATACGAAAAATAGTATATATATATATATATATATATATCACATATGTCAAGAATTACATTGCTTATTGGTTGCAATCATAATTGTCCTCAACAAAGGAATAGAAAAATACATTATGAGCAAGAAAAATTGCAAGAGATAGACAAATAGTAACGATTTAGCAAATATCTTTAAATGTTTTCCCCCCATTAAAGCCAATAGAAAGATAAAAAATCAAAGTTTCACAAACTAAAAAAAACCTTAGGTCCCTTCATGCATTCATATCATACATGGAAAAATGTTTTATGTAAAAATATTGACTAAGTATGAAAAATAGTTTTTCGAAATAATTATTTTCTCAAGATAATTTTTGGCGGCTTTTATTTCTTACACATCAAATAAGAAAACTTGATTTTATGGGATTTTAGCATGAAGTATATATTAACTTAATAAGTCATCATTTTTAGCCTAAATTGTATTTTGCACTAAAACCGATTTTTCATATTTTGATTTGGTGGGAATTTGATTTTCTAGTATTTTTATTTGAATCCAAATGGAGGGTACTTTCTTATTTACATTGTAAATTTAAGTAAATAGAGTAATATAAAAATAAATGAAAGTAAAAGGACAAAGACATTTACTTGTACACTTGGAGTGCACCACTACCAGCCGCGCAAATAGACAATTTGAAGCACCTCTTTGTGCTTTAATAGGTCTGCCACAACACATGTGGGTACATATCATAACGTGAAATATTTGAAATAATATATATATATATAGAAATACATAACAGTATATTACTTTTAAAATATAAACAAATTGAGTGGGAGCCCGTGACCACATTGGTCCCAATGTGGCTCCGCCCCTGTCCGTCCTTGCTAATCCGTCTAGTAATAAGTGATTCTTTTATAAATAATTGCTAAATCATTTTTCTCTCCTCTTAATTTGTTTTGTCTTATGATATTTCAACTGTAACATCCCGACCCAAAATTATGACTATTCACCAATTAGTTAAATTGAAAATGGAAATTCAAATTTTGCCCTTGAAGTGGGGGGCAAAAATGTCAATTTTTATCCTAGAGAGTTTGGAACAACGAGTGGTATTTTTAGATAGGTGGTCCTGAGCTAGTCCGTAGACACGGAGTAGGCTCGATTCGGACTTAAAACGAAGGAGATACGATCGAAAAAGCGTTGAGGATTTAATTGTTATTTTTCAGAAATTAAATTGGGATAAAATCAGATTTTTCTTTTTATTTTCTCATTTTCTCTCTCTCTCTCTCCCGTGCGTCTCTCTCCCTCACGTCGACTCTCTCCCCTGCAACTAACCTAGCCACCACCACAGACCACCCCAGCCCACGGCACCGGTACCAAAACGTCCGGCCAGACCTCGCCGACGCAACCCAGGCCATCCTCCGCCTCAGCCGTCGTCCGGCCGGGAAAAACGCGGGCAAAGCCTGGAAATTTTCTGAAATTTTCAGAAACTTCAACACCTTCGTTCTCCTTCGTTTCTCAACCAAATTGGACGAGTGAGGTATGAAATTTCATCTATTTTTCGTGCTCTAGCTGACTGTTGGTTGGGTTTCCTGAAATTTTGAGAGTTTACAAGTTAAATTTCGAAGTTTAGCTACAGCCGGTTTTCAGTTGAAGTTTCGGGCCACTTCCGGCCATTTTCTGGCCTTCACCCAAGAATAAAAGTGGTTCCAAATTAGGTGTATTACCTAGTTTAGGAGTTTGGAGCCAAAATACTAAGTTTTTTCCGGCCGCCGAAATTTTGATCAAGCCACCCACGCACGGCGGCGCGTGGGGCGGCGCTTAGGCGGTCCGGCAGAGGTCAAATTTTATCCTAGAATGATCCTTACGTTGTCACGAGCGCGTAGGAGTTTACGGATCTCAATTTGGATATCGTTTGGGCCTCGAACGAATTTTACATAATCGGTGATTTTCAGGTTTGATGTGTTTGGACCGTTAGATCAAACCCAATTTCACGTATGTTATTCCTGGTATTCCTAGGATCGCATAGGAATTCGCGATCGATGAATCGGAGCCCGGATGTTCCGATTCAATGATTTAAAGTTTATGTTTTACGATACCCGTTCAATCGTGAGTTTTGATCGTCCGAATTGACCGAGTGTCTTCCAAGACTTTTCCAGCGTTTAAAACTCTTAAGTGGACCCTAAGAGTGTCTCGTTCCTCGTGCGTACTAGAAACCCGGGAAAATTAGGATTTTATTTTAAAGTCTTATTTTGAAGAGTTGGATTTTAATATCGTGTTCCTATTCTGAAATAGGTAATCAGACTCCGCCATCGCAGGCGGGACCTTCTCAGGGTCACGCAGCTTGGGACTACTTGTGAGTGGACTTTGTTTTCAAATAAATAGCATAGTTTTATCTTGGAATTTGCATGCATAAGAATTTAAGGATTTATTGAAAGTCAATTTGTGCTTTAAAGTGAAACTATTATGTTCAGAAAGTAATTGGTATATTTTCTGGGTTTTGACATTCTAAGTATCTTGAATATATAAATTTGATATTTGAGAAATTGCTACCTATCTTTGTGGGCTATGTGTGGGAAGTACATGGTTGTTTTATGAGATGTGGAAAGATGTGAGTATAGAAAGTCAGTTTGGAGTGCTATATGCACTACCCTGTGTACCTCCCCTGCATTTGGAATGTGATTATGGAAATATGAGATATTTGAAAATGTCAGGAGCCGGGGCATCCTTGACGGGATGTTGACCGTAGACCCTTGATTGGGTAGTCTGCGCGCGAGGACAGTTCCAGGCGTACGGGTCTTGATTCTTCGTCCGTACGTGCCTGGGTAGAGTATCAGCCCCCAGTTGGACGACTCATCCCTAGCCACATGGACATTTGAGGGCCGGATAAGTGTGAGCTAGTCAAACAATCCCCAGTTGGATTGTTTCCCGGTACAATTAGGTGTGTCGTATACCTATACTATATCTCTATTATATACTTATATATTTATATACAGCTATACATTTATTCTTGTTTTTGAGCGAGGATACTTCCCCGCTCGTCGTGCCGTCAGGCACGTGTTTCGAGAGTTTATTTTGAGATTTATATGGAAAGATTTGGATGGGTTGATTTGATAGTTTCACTGGATTTCGGATTTAGCTCGGGTTTGAGCAAACTATATATATGATTATGATGGATTTAATGCATTGGTTTCGTGCATGGTTTTCTAACGGTGGGGTTATATTACTTTGGTTTAAATTGAACTAACTTTGTTTTGTCCACTCACAATTTTCTGTTTTGCGCCCCACGCCAGGAGTTGACTGGACGAGCCGCAGTGCCGTGTTTTGTGCTCCTGTTTTCACGAGCTTCAGCACTTGAGCCTTCTCAAGGCCTCTGTGCTATGTAAAATCGTTAAACTTCCTTCCTACTTGTATTTTCTTTGAATTCTGTTAGATGCTCTGTTATTGCCCAGTTAGAAATTGGTATTTTGAGGCCGGAGGCCATGGTTTGTAAACGCTATGTATTGTGTAATGCATGCTGGCTGTTGGGATGTAAAATAACTGTGTTTTAACAGGTTGAGATTTTTTTGGATATGTCCTTTTCCAGGGGGGACTCTGCCAAAATTTTGGTAGAAAGTCTCGGTTTTTAGTAAGTGGGCCCGACATCTATAGGGTGCCGGATATTTAGGCGGATTCGTCCCGATTTTGGAGGAAAGTCGGGCTGGTCCCTGCTGAGCTCAACACACATAAAAAATTAAGATTGATTCATAATGCTCTGTTATGTTTGTTTATATAAACTTGAATATGAAACATAATACCAAAATTTTCATACTTAGACTAATCAAACATTAAATCATGTACTCGTAACTCATATATTGTCTTAAACACTAGTTTTAAGGTCTTGATTCGGACCTCAAACATCAAATCCTAGAATTTGGACCCTAAATTGCAAATACCTCATATATTGTCATAAACTCGTATAACCATGTAGGTTTAACTTGTCTTGTTATTACTCTAGTTTTTGTTTCTAGGGTTAAAGTTAGGAAGATGGGAAATAGTTTGTACAAACACACACTATCAAGGTGTCAGTGAGATAATTTGTTTGCAAGTCAATTTTCGACTAAGTTAGACCTCATGCCTATTACTTTAGTTGAGACTCAGACAACTTATCCCAAGTAAAATTGGGGATAAACTATTTTTTGTTTGATCCACTACTATTTAAATTGACTGTAAAAGATTTGTAGCTTAAATAGTTTAGGATGATTACCTATGCAATTGACATAGTGTGACTTTTTGGGGTTAGGAGAGAAACTCTCATGCAATGGGGATGACACTATTTTTTATCCCTAACCAATAACACAATGATATGTAAAATAACTTTTTCACAGTGTCATCGTATAACACATCATCGGGCTTTCCGCTGGTGATACAAACTAATTCTGCTATACGGATTAGGATCCCCATCTGTCCCACAACAAATTGAGCAGTGGCACACCGAGTACCGACATGTCAGCAAGCAAGAAGGTAGCACAGAAGCTCCATGCTACCTCCCAATATATTTCAATTCGCGCTTTCCCGTATCAAAAATTTCCAACATCTCCCTCCTTCCCAAATTTTGGAGCCAAATGGCGGAAACAAAAACACGAGGCCCGGTATATTTGCAATTATTTTATTAAGGTAAAAATATTATTAATTTCACGTTAATATGGTTATTCTCAAATAATAATTACAGATCACGTCGTATATAAGCAATTCGTCGTTGTGTGCAAAACTGTAAATTGTGGTTTTAGGCAAACGGGACCTCTGTGTGTGTGACGGCACCGACTCCAAGGTCAAAATTCCGACTTCGTTTTGAATATTTCTTTTTGTTGTCTGCGTTTGGCCGAAAGAAAGTTACAGAGAACCGTTTCAAATTCATTACCTTTCTGCTTCCGTTGCTTTAATTAGTGTTTTCGCACCCAAATTTGGGTATTTGCATTGATTCCGGCGGCTTAAATTGTCTCTGAGGACGGTGGCCGATTTTTGAAGTCTTCAAAATTCGATTGTTCAGTTTCTTTTTGGTGTTCTTTTTTAAGGTTTGGTTTGGGGTTCAATGTGAAATTAGGGTTTGGGTTGTTATATTTTGAGGAGATTTTGTGGAATTGAATGGTTAGAATATGATTATCAAACGGCCTCTGAAATTCGAAATGCCAAATGTGAAACGTTGCAAGCTCGAAGAGCCCGAAGCTACAGCCTATGAATTTTCCGCGAATCCGAAGAAGCGGAAAACGAATGGGTACAGCTCAGTTGGCAATGGAGAGGGCGAAGATTTCAGCAGCGGTTCAGGTTCTTCGTACAACGACGAGTTGTCTTGGCCCACCAAAGAGGTCCAGTCAAATTTGGAGCGATTGATTAATCAACGAGGGTTGAATCGGAACTCTGGGAAGTTCCGGAGGTCTTCACGAGGACGAATTCAGATGCTTCCTTCGAGGTTTAACGATTCAGTCATTGCTGTATATAACAATAGAGAAACTAATTTTGACGAAGAAGAAGGTTATGAAGTTTTAGTAGAAGATGATATAGAGGGAATTGAGAAATTGGGTTTTGTGAAAAAGAGCCAGGAGGATATTTATAGGCACAAGAATTCGAAGAAGTTCCAATATTATGGGAAGGAAGAACAAGAAGAAGACGACGTGGATTGTATAGGGTATAAACATTTTGATCACAGAAACTATACGACTTTGAACAAAAGTGGGAAATATAGAGATGGGTTTAGTTTAGGGGGCATGGAGAAAATTGGTAAAGCCAATGGTGCAAAGAAGAAAGAAATATATAAACCACAGGACTTTGCTTTGGGTGACATTGTTTGGGCTAAGTGTGGGAAGAGCTACCCGGCTTGGCCAGCCGTGGTGATCGACCCCATATTGCAAGCTCCAAAATCAGTTTTGAGGTGCTGTGTTCCTGGTGCTATATGTGTGATGTTCTATGGGTTCTCAAAGAATGGAACACAAAGGGTAAATCTCTTAATAGCGAAACTTTCTGTATTTTTTTTAAGTACTACAAATTTGTCCAGAGTGGAGTTTAAATGAACGTTGATGTGCAGGATTATGGGTGGGTGAGGCAGGGAATGGTCTTCCCCTTTCCGCAGTTCATGGACAGGTCTGTAGCTCATGAGTTCTGTGAAGTTTGCCTATTTGTTTAGAAAAATCTTTGAGCAATTTTGTCTGTCCAGATTTCGGGGGCAGACACGGTTATACAAGAGCAAGCCAAGTGATTTTCAGATGGCAATAGAGGAGGCGTTGTTAGCAGAAAATGGGTTTCTGGACACAAGCTTTGGGACAACTAATTCAGAGGAAAATCCCGCCCAATTCCAAGAGGCTACTGGGTTTTATCAAGATCAGGAATATTACTCTCAGAGCCATGTAAGTTTTTTCTTTTTCTACTCTGGGAAATCCCTTTTCTCTTCATTCGTTGGATTTCGGTACATCTTGAAGAATATAATCCGGGCCTTTAATATGTTGTTGTGAAGGACTCATATAATCCGGGCCTGTTTGGAGAATGCTACACGGTAAAACCTTGAATGAATACGTTTTGACATTTCTATGAGAAATGAAAAGGGTTACCATACAAAACTGAATAAATAGCAGAAAGAATAACAAAGATGGATAAATAACAAGGATGAAGACAACTCTCCTTTCGTTATTTTCAGTTTTCTCTTTTGGTTGGGCTATTTTTCATGCAAAGATTTTGATTTTTAGCCTAGTTTTAGGTTTCTGAATTTTTTTCCTGTGCAAAATTTTGTTTCCATGCTATAAAGTATAATCTTTTATTTCAAATGCTATAGTTCATTTCATCCAGTGAATTTATTATGCAGGAAGCATATCATAAAGACACAAGGGCTTGTGGTTGTTGTGGTTTGGTTACTCCTTCTAAAGCTATGAAAAAAACGAAGGGCTCATGTTCTGAAACCCAACTTTTATGTACACATTGTTTCAAGGTTCCAAATGGCCTCATGTTGGAATTATTATTATTTTTAATTATTTAAACATAATTATAGGTTCCTAATGCTTACATTCATCTTATGTAGTTAAAAAAATCAAAACAATATTGTGGCATATGCCAGAAAATATGGCACCACTCAGATGGTGGGAATTGGGTGAGTTATCTGCAACCTATTATTTTCATCACCATCATCATCGTAATTTGTTTCTTTAATTATGTGGTTGAATGGTTTGACAGATTGTTGGTCTTATTCTCTGTCTCAGGTATGCTGTGATGGTTGTAATGTTTGGGTGCATGCCGAATGTGACAAAATTTCCAGTAATGTTTTCAAGGTATACCTTTCATGTTTACTTTGAACTTTTTTCCTCTCTCCTATGCTTTACCTAATTTTGATAAGGAATCGAGGGTTACTAAATTGACTGGGGTTCAGGACCTGGAGCACATTGATTACTATTGCCCTGATTGCAAAGCAAAGTCGAAGTGTGGATCATCAGATTTGGTAAAACGTCAGAAAAAAACCAGGTATGTTAGAAATGTTTTCTTTTGTTCATTTCATCTGGTGGCAAGTGAATTTCTGCCTTTATAGATTTTCTTTTAACATTTCCATTAAGTTAACTGAAGATATGGCAATTTTTGAAACAGTTCTGCACTACACATCCAGAAATCGTTGAATCCTGAGCAGATAACTGTAGTTTGTAATGGCATGGAAGGAACATATGTTCCAAAACTTCATATGTAAGCCCTTATCTTTTGTAAATGCAGAAGTTGTATTGAAATGAATTATTCTATGTATTTTTGTGGATTCCATTCATCGTTGTCAAGTTAAAATCATCCATTCTTGCTGGGTCTGTCAGTTTTCCTTCACCAATTTCAGGCTCTCCAGTAAATCTGATCGTGCTGTTTTATTGAGTAATTCAAGTCAATCATTTCAAGTTTCAGCTATACTGTAAAGTGAATTTATTTTCGGGAAGGATTTTCAGAGCTGCTTGTAATTATGTTATGTTGCAGGGTTATTTGTAAGTGTGGTTCTTGTGGGTCAAAGAAGCAGACACCTAGTGAATGGGAAAAGCACACAGGCTGTAGAGCAAAAAAATGGAAGTATAGTGTGAAAGTGAAGGCTACAATGCTACCACTGGAAAAATGGGTTTGTACCATATCTGTTATTCTGAAAAATTGACTAGATTATTGGGATTTCTCTATAGTTAAACTTATTTAGAATATGTTTATTGCCATTAAAATAATTAACAATAGGTTTTTAAGTGTAATTCTGATAAGACCTCAATGGCCCCATTTTTGTTTTGGTTGTAAAAGATTAACCTTCAACTCTTTTTTTCTTTGATCAAAACTATGCATTATATTGATAATCTACAATTTCATACTAATGCCGAGTATTTTCCAGATTGCAGAGTATAATGAACATGGCTTTAATCCTGCCAATTTAGATAAGAGGCGTCTGCTTGATTTTTTGCAAGGTGAAATAAGTGCCACATTCTTTACACATCGTCTTGTGTGTGTGTGTGTATGTATGTATGTGTTGGGAAGGGGGTGCAGGGCTCTTGTGCTTATGTCTTAATGAGGTGTTTGGTTGATGAATTTGTATGGTGAGGAGACTCACGTGCATCTTTGTTTCAACAGAGAAGTATGAGCCAGTTAATACAAAGTGGACAACGGAAAGATGTGCGGTTTGTAGATGGGTTGAAGATTGGGAGGATAACAAAATTATTATATGCAACAGGTGTCTGTCTCCACCATTTGTTATATCTGTGTGCCAATTTGGTATATTTAGATAATTGATGTAGTCTTCTTTCTGGTACAAGATTGGACCCCTTTTTATTTTTATTATTTATTTTATAATAATAAAAAAGCTATTAGATTCAAAAGTTTTATATATAATTTTTGTTGCTATGTCCAGGTGTCAGATAGCTGTGCACCAAGAATGCTATGGCGCAAAAGATGTGCAGGATTTTACATCGTGGGTTTGTAGAGCATGTGAAACACCTGATGTCATTAGAGAGTGTTGTCTTTGTCCAGTAAGAGGTATGTTACCTATATCTAGTGTCTTGAGCACTTCTTAGTTATTTTGTCTTGATTTTTTTTTAATGCGTGCATTTTTGGTGTTTTTAGTGATTACTGTTTTTTAATTGTTGATTTAATATTTAATGGTGTACATAAAATATCTTTATTTGAGTTCTCACCATTTTTTTTTCCTATTTCAAACGTTTATTTTTGTTCTCATTTGATTATTATTTTTCATGTGAATGATGACTCATTGTTAACTAATGCTTATCATCTATATTTCCTTCATCCTCAATTTGGAAGCTTATGTGAATATTCTCTTTCCTTCTTTCTATCATGAATAGTCATGTATATTTTTGAATAATCTTAATGGTGTACACTGAGTTTTTGTATCTTATGAAAAAAGCTTATGATTCATATTAATCATGAAACTTACATGATGATGCTACTTTATATATTCAGTAAAGTTGACTGCTTCCCTTGTATATTTGCTGCTATTGACTTGAAAGTGGTTTGTTCAGGAGGTGCTTTGAAGCCTACTGATGTTGACACCTTGTGGGTTCATGTCTCTTGTGCTTGGTTTCGCCGTGAAGTTGGTTTCTTGAATCATGAGAAAATGGAACCTGCTGTTGGAATCCTCAAAATCCCACCAACTACTTTTTTGAAGGTAAAGTTGTGTTTCAAGTGATCTTGCAGTGGGTATAATTTCTGACACTTACTGTTTTCTTTTCCTTTCTAGTTAACTGAAAGGGGTAATTTTTCTTGGATGGTTTTTTGTTTTCCTCCATGTTTACTCCTCAAGTTGGGAAAGGACTTTAGCCTGTAATTTTTGTTCTGCGATATTTATATATCTTTTTTTTTTGTCTGGTTTTTACATGATGGTACAATTTGCAGTCTCTAATTAATTTAAGTTATCTTCTGGAGTGCAGCGTTGTGTAATTTGTAAGCAGATTCACGGTTCCTGCACCCAGTGTTGCAAATGTGCTACTCATTTTCATACAACGTGTGCATCAAGAGCAGGCTACAGCATGGAAGTAAGTGTCCATAGGGTGATGACTTTTCCTCTAGTAGTTTGTATGATTGCACCTATCTTTTAATGGCTAGAAATAATGTGTGAACAATGTTGGTGATTTTGATCATATTGTATCTTGAACTTTCAGTTGCACAGTCTAGAGAAGAATGGGATACAAATCACAAGAAAGTTGATATATTGTGCAGTTCACAGGTTAGAACTGTGGTGTATTTATCTTATGTTTAGTCAAAGTAGTATTTTCTATTGCTCGTACCAGTGAGGTGGTATCCATTTTTGGTTGCAACTTATTGTGTGTCACATCTGTTGATTCATATCTTGTTTCCAATGCAGGTCCCCAAATCCAGATGCTGTTGTAGTTGTGCATACTCCTTCGGGGGTTTTTGCTGCCAGAAACTCGCTTCAAAATCAGAAGGGGTGCTTCAGGGGTGCAAGGGTGGTGCCATCAGAAAGGACTGAGCTTCCAGAACCTTCGACCTCAGAGACTAACGAGTTGGAACCACTCTCTGCTGCAAGATGCTGTGCTTTTAAAAGATCAAACTATAAGGTATTTTGTGTTAGAATATTTGCATCCCTTTCATTATCTTTTGATTTTTGTTTTCCTGTGGCATTTCTCATAACTCATTTTATATGAATGTTGTGAACTTTTTTTTTTGCTTTATTGTTTGTGAGTTGATTTGTTGATTGTTTTATGTTCATTATTTTATACCAGAGAGGTGAGCAGCTAGCAATATTCCACCGACCAATGGGGCCAACACATCATTCCTTGGACACAATAAATAGCTTGAGTACATTTAAAGTAATATTCTTGTCCTTGTTGATTTAGGCTTTTTATTGACTTCTAATGTTAAAAGTCTAGTTTCCCGTGTAGACAATATATATTTTTCTTTGGTGGATTGGTGTGACAGATTATCTTGCCTTTTATTAGGAAGTAGCAGATTCTAAAATTTTTTCTTCATTCAAGGATCGGCTTTTCCATTTACAGGTAAGTCAAACTTCTCATATGGCTATAGTTGCTAACTTTACAGAGTTGGATGTTCTCAATAACATCTCCTGTGCAAAATTCAATAACTGTTTCTTGTTTCTATTTCAGAAAACTGAAAATCACCGGGTTTGTTTTGGGAAATCTGGAATACATGGATGGGGTCTATTTGCACGTAGGAATTTTCAAGAAGGAGAAATGGTACTTAATGAACTTGTAGTTTCATATATAAATGTGTTTGTACTCACATATGGATTTATTTCTAATATGATAATCACTTAAAGTTTACATTACCGACAGAAATTGAGACTTCTATGTGTTTGCTTGAATTTTTTAATACAGTTTTTGAAATCTTTTTTTATGAACTTCAAGAAATTGTCTTTGAGTATATTATTTTAGATTTCCGACAACCAAAAGGTTTGTTTTGTGTTATCCTTTTATGGTAATATGTTTGTTTGCAGGTTGTTGAGTATCGTGGTGAGAAGGTGAGGCCTAGCATTGCAGATCTGAGGGAAGCACGATACAGACGGGAAGGCAAAGATTGCTATGTGAGTCAATTTTCTTAGGATACTCTTTTGTTTCCGTATGCAGGTGTTGTATTGTCTTGGCAGTAGATAATTACAAGCATGTGTTAGCTAACAACTTTTTGCAGGTTGAGGAATTCAAGAATAATTAACATCTCTGTTACATGTGGAAAAAATGTAGGAACTTTCTAATTTGGAAAGTGTAGTTTTATGTAATCAATCGTTTCCAAATTTATTTATCCTCTTATAGAAAGTAGGAAAAGCTTGGCACAAAAATGAAGATAGAAACAAAAAAATGGTGGTCGTGTAGAAGAGAGGTTGATCCATCACATTAATGATACAGTAAAGATATGGGATGTTTATGTTTATGTGCTAGATCACTTTGACTTGAACCTGTAGAAATTGTGTGCACCTACGTACCCAACTTGTTCAAGCACCTACCGCAGTCACCTCTCTTTCTATCAAATTTTATTTGTCATTGAGATGTGATTTTGAATTCTATGAACAATTTTTTTTGGCAGCTCTTCAAGATCAGTGACGAAGTAGTAATTGACGCTACGAATAAGGGAAATATAGCACGCTTAATTAACCATTCGGTGAGTTCCATTTTCCCCTATTTTCTCCATTTAGCGTGAAGGTGTAGCTAATCACTTTGGGGTTTTTGGTTTTGGGTGCTTGTGGCTTGGTTTAATCTGTAATTCAAGTTATCCATCACAAGTTTGGATTGGTTGGATTTGCTAAGTGCCATGCAAGCACGACTTAAGTTGTAAAATTGGTCAAAGCTTGTATTTCCCTTTGTTGGCAAAACGTGGTGTAATAGAAATGACTTTCCAGAGTTCTGGATGCACGCGCATCTTGCATATCATGATGTTAAATTTAACCGTCTGTGCTGCAGTGCATGCCCAACTGCTTTGCAAGGATCACGAGCGTGGGTGACGAAGACAGCCGGATAGTTCTCATTGCTAAGACTAATGTGCCTGTCGGTGAAGAACTAACGTAAGTCTTCTTCTCTCTGGGTTTGGTTTAAATTTCGCTGCATCGGTTTAGATTGACCCCAATTTGGTTCGGAAAAGTAACATTTCCCTCCTGTTCTTTTTAACAGGTACGATTACTTGTTTGATCCGGATGAACATGATGAGCTGAAAGTTCCCTGCCTGTGTAAAGCTCCCAACTGTAGGAAATTTATGAATTAGTTCACAGTTCATACATTTTTTTGCTCCCAATTCATCTATGCACAGAGCTGACCCATCTCCTAACCATTAAGTTCACCTTTTCTTTCTCTTTTCCCTGAGCTTGTAATTCTTTCAAGTTTCTTTACTGTTAGTCGTGTTGTAACCATTCAGTTACAATGTAATAACCCAAATATTTGGCTGCGGCCTTTTTTTCGTGTAAAAGTTTGACGGATTATTATACAATCTTCTCATGTCTAACTGTAATTGTTGCCTAACAATATTGATATTTCAGTATGTACACAACCAAATGTTTAATTTATTGCTGTTAATTAAAGAATTAATAATGGAGCTTTTCTTTTGTGTACTTGGTTTACCATTTGTCCTTCATTTATTTAAAGAAGGAAGCTTGGCTCCGAGGAGCTCCTCCAATGTGGTTTTGACATTTGTCAAATTTCAGCAAAATTGATTACTTCCAATAAAAAAAAGAGAATGTTTAAGGAAGTTCCTCACAAATTGTTATTTAAATGAACTAGACTCAGTTAAATTGAGCTTAGCCCCCGAGGCTAATGGCATCCAAGCATTTTCTCTTCATATTTAAATCAAATAGCTTCATATATTTGTATTCTCCTCAAATCTTTCCTTTGCTCTCTTGCATGTGAAACTAATGGCCGAATATGTCCACTCCAAATAAATAGGGGTTTCTATTCATTCCCAAAGAATTTATCTCTCTATCCAAATATTAATGAAAATCTTTAATCACAAAAAAATAACCTAAAATTGCTTTCAAATTTAATAAATCTAAAAAATAAAAAAGCACCATGAAAGATACGGGCCACGTGGAAGGTCCAGCTTAGGGAAAATAGTATTGATCTACCGGCCCATAATTTAGGCCCATATATTTGAATTCAGTTTGTTATATTTTTGAATTTGAGGGTGGCGCGCGTATAAATATCAAAGCCCGGAGCTTTGAAAGCGCCATCGCTTTAGTTTTGGCTCAGAAACAACCAAACACACACTGAGAAAATGCCGAAGCGCAAGAGAGCCGTCGTCACCCAGCCCCAACCTCCGCAAATGCAAAAGCGTATGAGAAGAACCAAGACGATTTGCTCTTGCAGCTCTCCTCGCTTCACTGACAACTCCGCTGGCTCCGCCTTTTGCTGGTTCTCTCTCTCTCTCTCTCTCAATTTGAACTTGAATTTCGAAATTTCGTGCGCAAATGCGTTTGTTTGAGTTCATGAATCATGAATGAGATTCCAAGTGATGACTTCTGATTTGATTTTAATTATTTTGCTGTACGAATGTTGTTTCTGTGTATTTGAGCTTCTATCTTCACGTCTACATGCATGCGATTGAGAAATGAAGGATTTGGATTGAAATCGGAGCTGTGATTTGAATTTTTCTCTATTTTCCTAGAAATTTTAAGCTAATTATGCGTTGCATGTGCGTTGTTCTTCGAACTTGATACGGACTTTGATCTTTCTAATTTGGTCAAAATTTTGAAAAGTTCATGATATCGAAGCGAATTTCAGTTAGTTCAACTTCAAGCATATGAGATTTGAATTTTCGTAGAGAAAAATGTGTTTACAGAGAACGGTATGATATATCTGTTTGTTAGTTGCAGAGGAAGCTGTTCTAGTATAAATTTACATTGATCGATTTCTAAGAATGAAAACTCTAGATGTTTTGGGTGTTTGGTTGCCGAGAAAAACAGAGAAAACGAGAAATCTACATTTTTCACATGAGAAATCCTGAGAATCTCTCTCTGTTTAATTTGGAAAGCATTTCAACAGTAACCAAACAGAGCGTAACTAATTTTCGAATTTTCACAGGCCGTAACTAATTTTCCTTTCTTGTATTTAAAAAGGTACGAAGAGGACGTTTGGACAGAGATCGCCAAGTACCTAGACGGAAAGTCATTGGTGATGCTCGCAACGACATGTCGTTGGTTCCACGGTCTGATTATGGAAGGGAGCATATGGAAGTACGCGTGCCTGCGTGATCTTCAGGTCCCTGCTCCTCTCCACGTGGCATTCAATTGGAGGAAGCTCTACGTTTCGGCCTTCGGTACGGATCCGAGCCTCCAGATGTCAATTATATTAGAATAGACTGGTTTAAAACGAATTGTAATCGTCTAATCAAGTGGGGTTGCTAATGCTAATGAACCAATTGGGTTTGGTGTTTTGCAGATGGAAGCCATTCTTACATGTTCCGCCATAAGGAGAAGCATATTAGTGAGTGCGCAATTTTACCTCTGTTACGGTGGTTTTTGTGCGCAATTTTACCACATAAGTAGGAAAATGTTATCATTATGTCACGTCAAAATTAATAATAAGATAACACATGATTATGCTCAAAGAAATCTATATGATTTTGATTAATTTTTTTTGGTAAGATTTGGATGACATTTATATGATTTTTTTGTTTGTTGGCGAAATATGATTCATATTAAAAGATGATTGTGTGCTATGTATCATAACTGGATTGAAGACAATAAGTAGTGAAGACAATGAGGACTTTTGAAGACTGTCGAAAGTCAGTGAGAACTTTTGCCAACCAAAAGTTTATTAGTCCTTACTGTATTGGTTTCTTTTTTCTTTTCAAAAGTCAATGAGAACTTCTGGGAAGTCATAATGGTAAGTAACTTTTCTTCGAGTACACATTTTGTTACTCCTGACTTTGGAATTTGATGCATATCTAATTTTCAGCTGGTTTCTATGTTCTTATGTGTCTAATTGCATTGCTAGAGTGCAGTGTGGACTAATTGGCTGTCACAGGTGTCCTGTTTCTTTAAAATATAAGACAAATGCTTTCTCCTTATTCTCTTGGGCTGAACAATAATCACAAACCTTACCATATGTATAATAATTTCCACAAAAGACTAATGAGTTTCTTTTCGTATTTGTTTGGACTAATCAGACTGGATGCGGATTGGTGCATTTTCCGTTGAATCTTCAGAAGCACTCTTGACAGAAAGGCTGAGCAACCCAACGAAACTCCCAGAAGAAGATACCATGCAGAAAATGTTGGAGGCCTGCGGCTATTGTGTGCTGGATAACGTTAAAGCTGGGATATGGATAGCTGGTAACTTCAGCTGCACTCAATCATCCTGCCATTTTCTTTCAGACATATGAAGATCAAATTTTGTTTTTCTTGAACACTTCAATTTAACTTCAATTTTCAACTCAATGATTTCCCACAGATCTCCAACTTGTTCGATGCCCCGTCTGCGAGCTCAATACATGTGATGGTAAGGCAGAACAAAATCCATCACTTCTCAATACTTGTGTTTGAACTTTGACAGATGAAATTATTAGCTATTTGTTATAAGTCCTTGGAAAGTCAGGGGGATTGGAGGCAAAGGGCTTCAGGGTCTCTCATTCCATGTTTGTTATGCGCAGGAACAATGCAGACACTGGATGCAAGGCATATAGAATTGTTCTTGAGCGAGGGGTACCAGAATGGAAGCTGGGAATACGAAATTATCAGTTCCCATGATGTCAAAAAGCATGTCGATGGTGCTTCGGGGGCTATTTTCGATCTCAAACACCTCAATGACTCTCCAACATCTGGTAACTTCTTCAGATGCTCTTTGCCCTGCTACTTCTCCAATAACCCAAAATTAGTCAACGTTAATCTCATTAATTAGTCTTAATGTTACCTCTACTTCTGTTTGCTGAACATACAAGTTAATGTGGTCAATTTTCCAAATGAAATGGCAGCAGTCTTTAATCTCAAGTCATGGGTTGGTAAACCAAACGACTGGCAACCAAAGGCTATCATTACTCTACATTCAGTTGCAGTCAACACCAACTTACAGAAAAATGAAGGTAGAAAAAGAAAAAACTTCTGATTTTTCCAAGCTCACATGTATGAACATAAAAAGTGCATTGCCTTTAGCCATTTGTTGATCGACAAATTTATGTATAATTTTCGTATTTTCGTTGAATTTCTTCGTACCAGGACTTCAAGTCAAATACCAAGTCATGAGAGCTGGAGCTGGTGGTGAAGTTGTATCTATTAGAATCTCTCAGCAGCTCCTGTAAAGTCCCATCCCATCACATCCCACTGGTCTTACCCAAAAGCGAAAACATTCCCCTTTGATAAACTGATACCCAAAAAAAATAAAATAACAGAAAACAAACCCATATTGGGGTTCATTAAATCAGTAATTAGTAGCTTAATTTCCTGTTTACTCCCATTAAAAGGGAAAACATAAAGGCTTTGAGATAGTTTGGTCTTCCCTGTAGAATTGATAAATACACGTGCTGTGCTACAAATATAAATTTTAATTTTAGTTGATCTTACGTATACTCTTTGGCTAGTGGATGTTAATTGCGTATTAATCTTTAATGATTTTTTTAGGTTACCAAATCTGTGAATTTAATCTCTGACTTTGGATTTAAAACTTAAAAAATGTGGTTAAATAGGATTAGCAGGGTATCTGAGCTCACTGCTGACCTTTTTCACACAAACATATTCTAATTGGTAAAATCGTACAAAGGCAACGATCGTGGTGAGCGATGACCACTTCTTCATAAACTTTTGACTTTAGAATTTGTTGAAATTTTTTATGAATCTCTCCTACAAATTCCACCTTCTCATCCTGGTTTTAGGCCTTTTGGCATTATGGATATCTTAGACATCTTCTTCGCCCTCCTCTTCCTCTTCCCCCACATCTACGCCCGAGACGACTGCCCGGTCTCCGTCTGCGGCTACACCGGCTTCCCCATCCGCTTCCCGTTCCGGTTACCACCCCGGCAACCCGAAAACTGCGGCTACCCGGGCTTCAACCTGACCTGCAACAGCCAGGGCCTAACAGTCATAAAACTTCCACTTTCCGGAGAGTTTTTCGTCAGAGCAATCAGCTATGCCACTCAAGAGATTCAGCTCTACGACCCCAACAATTGCCTCCCTCAAAAGCTTCTAAGTCTCAGCCTTGCAGGCTCTCCTTTTGCTGCTGCTGTGTATCAAAACTACACCTTCCTCAGCTGCCCGGCTTCCTTCACCAGGTCAAAGTTCACCCCCATTGACTGCCTCAGCAACTCCACCACCTCAGTTTTGGCCACCCCTTCCACCACCCTTGCAAACTCCATGTCCACCACGTGTCGGATTCTTGCCACATTGGCTGTTCCGGTTACCGGGCAGGTCCAGACGGAGGACGGGTTCTCGACCAACCTTGATTCGGATCTTTTTTTGACTTGGTATGAACCCGCTTGCAGTGCCTGTGAGATCGAAGGTGGGATTTGCGGACTCTTCAGCAACACCAGCCAAGAACTTGTCTGCGACTACAATTCAACAGCAGGTTTTTTTTTTTCTTTCGGTTCTTTAATCATCATTATTTTCAGTGTCCTAATTCACTGATTAATTGCCTAATTGAATTTTCAAAGTGTGTGTTCGTTTGTAGAATTGGAATTAACCATGTGAAAATTTTAAAAAAATTCTATGCATTATGCCAATATTACTAATTAAAACAATGTCAACTATGTATCAGGAAAAAAAAAGCCAACTAAAAGGATGAATAGAAAACTTCATAACTTGATTTTCCCTTATACTATGGCACACGTTAAGCTTTCTTTATCGATTTGAAAAGTTCCACAGTCCACTTCATATCTTGCAGGGGCAGGGGCCAAAAGTCAAAACCCAATAACTACTTCTCTCCTAATCTTTTTAACTTTTTTTTTATATAAAAAAATAAAATTTTTAAGGGATAAGAAAATAAATTAATAATGATTGTTTGAATAAAAAGATGATAATAATAATAACAAGAAGAAAATGCATTGGGTGGCCACTAAGTGGAATGCAATTCTAAATCTGCAGAGCAAGAGCTTGTTTTCCAGCACTAAATAATGGCTTCAAATTCCAGGCGGATCAAACAATGGCTTCCAAGTTTTCAGGATCATTTGCATGTCCATCACGGTACCAGCCCTCACCTGCGCAGTTGGGATAGCCTGGTTTGCTTGCATCAAGAACAGGGTTCCTGGTGGCTCTGCACAACGAAGCGCCACGGCAGTTGCCGCCGAACCACAACCGCAAGAACCCACCATTGTAACCATGGGTCTGGACCAGACCACCATTGAGTCATATCAGATGCTAGTTCTTGGTGAGAGCCGCCGGCTGCCGGGGCCCAACGACACCACGTGCGCTATATGCTTGTCGGAGTATCTGACCAAGGAGACGGTGAGATGCATCCCGGAATGTAAACACTGCTTCCACGCTGATTGTGTTGATGAGTGGCTTCGGTTGAACAGCACATGCCCCGTTTGCCGAAACAATCCATCCCCGGCACATGCCGACTCAAACTCGAATAATGTCTGATTTTTTTTATTTTTAACTACTGTATTTTGTAAACTTTTACTCACTCGTTACTGTACATAGTGGTTAAGATTTTGTGGGACTTTACCATTCATTCATACCCAATTTTTGTGTGTAGATATTTTCCTCAATAGAATGTGTAACTTTTGGGGTTGAAAACTCAGGCTCGTAAAAAAGAAAAGAAATCTAAACCACAGATAATGCACACGGCAGCTTCTACATAGTGAAGTTGAAAATACAAGAACATGAAATTTGCATCAGTCAAAGGATCAGACATTATCCATCAAAGGTATACATACAAGAACTTAACTAGTCAACAACTGGGCAGAGATTGAAATATTAATATACACTGAACTCCTCCTGTTCATTCATTAAAGGAGAGGCTTTCCTCTACAAAGTAAAAAGATGAAGTACATTATATTCTCATTTCTTTGCAAGCAGCTTCTTTGGAATCTTCTCGATCGGGGTAGATTTTAGCATAAAAAGCCTAGCAGCGCGCTCTTGCATAGTACCACCACATTTTAACCCACGAGCTTGCAGTTCAGACTTTAACCTTCCCAGGCCAAGAACCTACCATAATAAGGTGGAAAAATCATGTTAATGCTCACTAATGATTTGATGTCAAAGCATCCCTAACTAAAATGAGCTTGGTAGGAGAGATGATTGTGAGAGCTGTGATGAAAAAAGCAATCAGGTAGGTATGTATAAACTAGCATGGGCTTTAATTTTTCTTGGAAGTGGACATGATGATTCATGACCACAAGGTAGAGTATCTTGTACATACTAAACAAAAATTCAGCTTCTTGAAACGGCAGTGCCTTAATTTTTTTTTTTTGGGTCTGAAACAGTGCCTTAATAGATTTAAACGAAGCATGCAAAAAACCTACATTACCCTAATAAGTAACAATGGCTGCATAGTATATCACCAGAAAGATTATAAATATGACAAAATAAACTTCTCAAAAGCATACCTCCATTTCTGCTGCTGAATTGAACTCATCAAAATTCAGTGCCTTCTCTATCTCTGCAGCGTCTCCACTTGCAACTGTTTCTTCCCGAACTCGTGGATTGGATTCCGAAGAACCATTGGCTTCCGAAACAATTGATGTAGTTTCAATTCCTTTCACATCACCTGAACTAGAAACCTTCTGGGACTGATCGACTATGTCCAGATTTCCCATATCAGGTTCATTGAAATCCATCTTTTCCTCTTGCACTGCTTCAGGTTTCAAAACCGCATCAGGCTCTAAATAGGGGGAACTTGCACTCCTAACTATCTTCTCTTCATGAATTACTGATTCAACCACGTCATTCTTTTCACTGTGAAGAGATTCTTGACCCTGTGTTCCCTGCACAACAATCTCTTTCTCTTCCTCAGAGCCACTCTCACCCGACCCTCCACCTGATATCTCACCGTCCTGTTTCCTACCAGTCACAGAATCCAAACTTCCCTCAGCATCCTTACTTGAATCTGAGTTATTCCCACTATTTAATACAACGGATTTCTCCTTTTTATCTTCATTATCACTGTCATCATCCTCTGTATCACTGTCACTTTCACCCATTTTTCTCTTGCCCATCCTAACAAAAACAACAAACTCAGATGTGAATACCAATAAGATTATATTTTAATACAAGAGAGAGACAGCTTTGATAGAAAAAAATTTCTGAACGAAAATGTAGTATTTCTGAAACAAGGTTCTCTGCCAACAGTAGAGATTATTCCAAAACTTAGGCTACTCTAAACCAACTGAGACCTTCTGGCTTAACCAAACTGAGTATGAACTATCATATCTGACCTTCATAACTTTATATTCCTGACCTTCATAAAGCAACAGGAAACTGATAGAGTAAAGAACTTGGCTTTATCAGCCAAATATTCAGCAACACAGAATCTAGCCAAGCAGTTCTAGAATTCTGAACTTTAATTAACATATAATTTAACCTCTATACCTATAACTAACATCAGTCCAAATCATTACAAAGACCAATTTACACAAACCGCCTTCATTTACCCATTCCATTACTACCTTTTATTTTCTAAGCTTCCTATAAACAATACATATCATGAAAATCATCAGCCATGTTGAGTAAAAGGATAAAATCTTCCTTCAATTTCACAACTTCCAAAAATCTCCTAGCACACAATCAACATAACTAACATAAGAGAAACAGAACCCATTAAAATCCATCAAATTCCTTACCAAATTTTCATCCTTTTCGACTGTGCCACCGCCTTCTTGGCCGGCCCTTTACGCTTCCCACTCACAGCCTCCTTAACCGAATCCAAAACCTCGGAGACGCAGCGCTCCGACTCAGCTCTATACTTGGCCACATATTTTTCAGCCTCGGCGTCTCCAGTTCCCTTTTTGCCCTTCTTCGCCAGATTCTTCAGAAAGTCCTCTGCATTCTTTTCAAGCCTCCTCTCCTTTTCCTCAGCCCTCCACTCCTCAAGCTTCTTCTCCGCATTGACGTGGCGCAGCCTCCGACCGCTCATATCACGACACGCATCGAAATTGCTCGTTTTCTTCTGCCCGGCCTTCGTCGCCGCCCCACGCAGCAGCGACCCGAAACCACCTTTCCCGCCGACGAGCCGGAGCAGAAGATGGACCGTTGGGAAATACGGCACGTCTGAGGAGCACGAAATTACGGAATCATCCTTGAGCTGGCGAGTTCCGGTAACCAGACGCTGGTGGTGGAGGGGTATTTTGGTGATTTCGAGAAGGCGGTTCTTGATGGAAGCGGCGGGGACATCTGGGGCTGTGAATTTTAGGGTAAGGGTTTTGCCCTCCAAAAGGGCCACAAAGAGGTTGTATGTCTTGGATTTGGTGTCCTCCATTGTTGACAATTCAAAGGGTTTTTAGGGTTTCGAAGGACCAAGAATTCGACCCAAAAAATAAAGACCAGGATTGTTGCAGTCGAGTCGAAGGAGAGAAGGAAATAAAGTTTGGTTTGGGGATCGGATTTTATATGGTTCTCGGGTTTCTATTTTATCAGATTCCGGGTCGGGTATTTGAATAAGATTTTTATAAAAAAATTTAAGAAAATATAAAATACGTGTCAAAAGTTAACTAAATAACTGTCAACGGGTCTAGCCGGTAGAAAAGTCTTGACTTCTCATATTTGAACCCTAGGGCATCTTAGTTGTGTGTGTGAGAAATCTCCCTCCTTTTTAATTTAGATTATTATTTGTATTAAAAAAAAAAAATTAACTAATTTTACTCAAATTCGCCACACCACAATCAAGTAGCAAATTAGCTTTGCAACTGTGGTCTTAGTTTGAAAAACCTCATAATTAGCGATAAAATTGTATGAGAATTGTAATCCCTAATACTCCTAGGCTTTAGGTTTGAAGGGGAACGAAGTATTCTAATAAGGGTTTGAGGTTCTTTCTAACGGTTTTTAACAAGGTGAGGGTCGCCTCTTGGGTTAGTTTGACGACTTGACCCTTATGTAGGGAAACTCGCCTAATTCCTTTGGCTCGGTTCCTATAATAGTAAACTATCACTTTTTATATAAGAAACAAAAGCTAATTATAATGAAATTAGTTAAATGAGTCTTTTATGAAATTAAAAAAATATATATTTAAATGAGTTATTTTGTAGTTAACATTTTTCCTACCAAAAAGAGGGATAAATAGATTCAATTTTCACAAACAAACAAACCGGAGCAAGACTGTTATGATTTCCTTGGTAAGCTTCAGCCAAGAAACAAAGAGAAAATAAGAAAAGGAGAGAAAACTTTGTCTCCTCTGATACGAATCCTAGAGCCTCCCACTTACAGCAAAACAGTCCCGACAAAAACCATTCACAATTACTTCAATGGGTGAAAGGGGTCGGGGCTTTCAGGTGGATCCGAATTTGCCCAGATATGTCTGCCAGAACTGCCGCAACTCTCTCTGCATCGTCGGCGCCGATTCCTATGCCGAAAAGTTCTTCAACGATTTCTCTCGCTCCGGTTAGTTTTTTCTTTTAATCCCTTTCTTATTTGTATTTACCATTTATGAGTGTATGTATACGCGCAAATTTGAGTTCTGGGCATCGAATTATTGAATTCCATTTGGTTTCTGGAAGTTTGTGGGAGGTTCAATTGGAGTTTTAATGGGTGAGACTGTAAATGATATTCATTGAGGGCAAATTTTGAATTGAAATGGATTGACCCTGGAAAGTATTAAACTAATTTCGTTATCGAGAAAATGGCTTCGGTTTTGATTTAGTAAGTTAAATTGTTGCTATTTTGAACTTTTATTGCGGCTAAAACACCTTAAGTTTGCTGCTTTTGGCGTTATGTTTTTCTTAATTTCATGATCAAAGGGTTTAAGCTAGAAATGGGTCTTATAGCCAGCTGACCCTTGTGCATATGCAATTCATTAAGTATGAAACTCTTCGTTTGCGGAACAATTACTAGAATGGGAGCTGTGTTGGACTTTTGAATCCAAATGAGTAGATTATTCGACCAGAATCGTATAATGCTTACCAAATATAAGATTTCTTGAGTAGGCTATTTTCAGTGGAAATTTGAGTTTGTAATTTTATGGGGGGTTAAGGGTTTTGTTGATGGCCAAGTGCAGTGATGTGTGCAGAAAGGATTGCTTTCTTAATCAGTAAGCGGTTTGGTGATGAATATATGCAGGCATGCAGGGCTCTTCAATGCACGGGGCAAACAGTGTGTTATCAACACGGATGGACAATTCTTTTGTTGTGTTACCAAATCAAAGACCCCAGGCACAAGGAGTCCCTCCTCGTCCCCGTGTTGGAGCCGCCCAAACAAGCCAGTCTGGAAAGGCAATGGATGAGTCCTTTGTGGTTGTTTATAAATCTGAGTCATCAGCAGATGGTGGTGGGGCCCAGTTGCCGTCACCTGATGGAGGACCCAATGGTCCTTTGCAGCCTAACAATTCTGGGTTTCACTCTACTATAACTCTCCTGAAACGGGCATTTGAAATTGCCACCACCCAAACACAAGTATGTATAATAGTGCAAAAGAACTTAAATGGAATTTTACAGTTTCCTTTTGATAGCTTCTACTATATTGGTGCCAGAAATTGTTTTTTAAAAAAGAAGTTATAATCTCTATGTTTCTGCTAACATTTCCAGGTCGAGCAACCTTTATGTCTTGAATGCATGAGGGTAGTGTCTGATAAACTTGACAAGGAGGTTGAAGATGTGAATAGGGACATTAAAGCCTATGAAGCCTGTCTTAAACGCTTGGAGGGAGAGACAAGGGATGTTCTTAGTGAGGCTGATTTTCTCAAGGAAAAACTAAAGGTGCTTACTTAAAATGTTGTCCATGCATAAATCACTGTGTGATCTATATTTGGAGAGTGAAATAAGTTTTTTATTATTTATTATTATAGCAAATATGCCTTTATTCAGGGGAATGGTGAATTTAGAGATTGCATGACCAGCAGGGATGTGTTTGTCCTAATTAACATCAAATACATCCGAGCTCTCATCCTAAGAAACCTTCAAAAATGCGTTTTATTTTATATCAGCATATTTAGTATCATAGTTTTTCAAAGTGAGGTCTAAATGCTCACTCTTCATCTCTGGATGCTATTTAAGATTGAGGAAGAAGAGAGAAAACTTGAAGCAGCAATTGAAGAAATGGAGAAACAGAACGCGGAAGTAAATAATGAGCTGAAGGAACTTGAGTTAAAATCTAGCAGATTTAAGGAATTGGAGGAGCGGTATGTTCCTTTTCCTAATGTTGTTTGTTGAATTTTGTTGGTTTACTTCCTGATAAAATATCAAGTGTTCTTCACTATGTATCAGATTTCATCTCGTGTACTCACCCTTTGACGTAAACCTGGGAAATCCTGATTGTTTATTTTGCTTAACATGTAACAGGTACTGGCATGAGTTCAATAATTTTCAGTTTCAATTAATTTCGAATCAGGTGTGTTGCTGATCTTCTTCTCTTCCTCTGCTTCTCTAGCAGTTGCATTACAATCTTCTAGGCAGTACATTTGTCCTATATGTTCTGAATTTATGTTGATATTCTGGCTGTTGTTTGGTGTAGTCTAAAGTGCTTTCAAAAGTTTCTTTGGCATTGAATTATTATTATCTAATGGTTGTCTTCACAATGTGGCTTCTGGTAGTTCTATATATGTTTGTCAGCAATTAGTTTTTTTGTTGTCCTCATCAAAAGAAGAGTTGCATACATTGCCTTTGAGTCTGAGAAAAATCTTTCCCATCCTTTTTAAGTATTCCTTTTATGTCCTGTTGGTACTCTGAGTCCAAGAAAAATCTTTTTGGTTAACAGGAAGAGAGAGATGCAATTTTATCCAAGATAGAAGTTTCACAGGCGCACTTGGAGTTGTTGAAACGAACTAATGTGCTCAATGATGCCTTTCCTATCTGGCATGATGGAGAATTTGGTACCATTAACAATTTTCGACTTGGACGACTTCCAAAAATTCCGGTCAGAAAACTAAGAATGCATTTTCCGTCTCCTTTGAGAATTGTCTTAGCACCAATAAATTGAATCTTTCCTTCTACCCTTGAGGGACAGAAAATAGGGTCTGATATTGATGTTTACCATGCTGTGAATACAATTAGGTTGAGTGGGATGAGATAAATGCTGCCTGGGGTCAAGCCTGCCTTCTCCTCCATACCATGTGTCAATATTTCCGTCCAAAATTTCAGTATCCTTTTTACAAGACAGAAGAATTTTTCATTTTAAGCTGTTGTGAATAATGTCTTAGTTATATTGTGTTGAAATGGCCTTAATTCATTACCTTCTAGATATCGAATAAAAATACTTCCTATGGGCAGCTACCCTCGGATTATGGACAACAACAACAATACTTATGAGCTGTAAGTATAGACTATGCCTTTAATTTTATTCACTATTTAATTGTTTTTTGACATCTAATTTCAGTATTGTAAAGTTCAAATTTAGTAGATCCCCCTTTAGCAGTACATCGTGCATGAAGTGGAGATTACCCAAATGTTGAGTGGCTAGGATAGATGATTATAAATTATAACAAATATTTATATATGTTTCTTATGTACAAATAAAGATGTCTATGGATTTGGTTTGGGGTTGGGGTGGGGGAGAGATCTCTGAAATTACCTGTATTTCGCAATTAGGGTTTTACTTTCTT
The DNA here is from genome assembly GCA_018703695.1 of Prunus fruticosa. NCBI lineage: Eukaryota > Viridiplantae > Streptophyta > Magnoliopsida > Rosales > Rosaceae > Prunus > Prunus fruticosa. The sequence goes on along the minus strand of CM031918.1, from coordinate 48,383,208 downwards.
TTTTTCCAACATTTTGTTGGATGTTTTAATTAACTTGAGTATTTATTAGGTTTGGTCCTGTGAACTTGTTTTGGAGCACTCGGTATGACAAAGCAATGACATTGTTCTTGACATGCCTTAAAGACTTTGCTGAGTTTGCAAATTCCAAGGATCAAGAAAACAACATACCACCTGAAAAATGCTTTAAATTGCCATACAAGTAAGTTTTTGCAGTCTACATCAATAGTATGTTATATCATGTTCAAAGCATTTGCTGCCTCTCCTTGGTATTCATTTTTCATAGATGATACAATATTTGCATTAATGAGCACCGTAGCTTATCCTGTTTACCCTTTCAATTGTTTTAACACACATGAGAAGCATGCAACATAGACATAAGTCTTCATGGTTTGACAAACTTTATTCTGCATGATTATCCATGTACTTAACGAATGTTGCGTATAATTATACTTTCTCTAGGTACCTTTTAATTGTCTTGGACTTTTTCGTTTGCAGGATTGAGAATGACAAAGTGGAAAGCTATTCTATCACTCAAAGCTTCAATAAGCAGGAGAATTGGACTAAAGCTCTAAAGTACACTCTCTGCAATTTGAAATGGGCTCTGTATTGGTTTGTTGGGAATACGAACTTCCAGCCTCTTTCTGCAGTGTCTTCACATGCTGAAGTTCCAGGCGTCGGCTCGTTCTACACAAGACGTGGTACCGACTCCAAGTCTGAGTTCCGAAACTCATATAATCCATGACAGAGATTGAATACGCAGCAGCGTACATGTACATAGAAACACGTAGTTTAGTCTTGTGCAGTTTGTAGCATTATTTACAGTGTATTGTAGTAATACCGTATTGAAAGACTCCAAATATTAAAGCTAAAGATTGCTGTTTTACTTTTTCTTGTATACTTGTTGAAAATCAGATTCTTAAGAAAAGAAAAATTGTATGAAAGAGGATGACTCACACGAGCTGTTTTAAGAGTTGTCTGAATTTCAGGTTCTTATGAGCAATGTGTCTGGCCAAGAAATATTAAACCCAAAGGGAACTTCTTAGTGTGCCCTAATTAAGTTGTTCACATAATCCCAACATGAGAAGTCCTATTTCTGTCTTCATGGAAACAGAAACCGATCACTGGCACGAAACTTGCATGAGCATAATTACAGCTGGGGGGCTTGAAAACTGAAAAACCTGCACTCAAGCATTTATATATATACCCTGCAGTCTTGCAAAGACCTCAAACTTGGGAACTAAACACTTGCCTCCAAGTGATCTTAAAATTTAGGAGCAACAATGACTCGCCTCATCGGATTCCTAGCCAGCCTCTGGTTCCTTTCAAGTGCTGCAAATTCGGCGCCTTCATGCCCTACCATAACCCAGCAAGTGGCCCCGTGTCTCAGTTTTGTGAAAGGTGGAAGCGACACCAAGCCATCGGAGGCTTGTTGCAAAGGGGTTAAGGAGCTGAGTGTCAATGCTAATTCCAGACCAGACAGGGAAGCTGTATGCAAGTGCCTTAAGCAAGTGTTGTCTTCCGTTGGAAACTATAATCCCTCTCAAGTCTCTCTTCTTCCCAAGAAGTGTGGCCTGTCCCTCAGTCTCCCTCCAATTGATAAAAACACTGACTGCTCAAAGTAATACATACACACTCCAAAATGCTAAAGGCACCTGAATTTTATGACCACATTAGCTCATGACTTAGTAGTTGGTGCTCACTTATTACATCAATTATCACGGTCAACAGTTAATTAACAAATCAACTGTCATATAATGTGGTCAAAAAATAAATATAGTTCATGTAGCATTACATTACACACTTCTCTTTTTCAAGGTGCTGACCATCGTTTTTTCGCTATGCAGGGTTGGAATGTTTTATCATGGAGAGTGATTTTGTTCATTCCAGCTGGGTTTGCCATTGCCATAGCAAGAGATTTATTTATAATTAATGTGACAAGTATAAAATAAATTGTACACACATAATTATATTATCAGAGCCATTAGTGAATAATACCACTGTATGATAACAATGGAATTATATATAATCCTTGTTTTATTTTCCTTTTGTTGTAAATAATGTAGATGGAGCCCACATGAAGAAAGTAAAAGTATGGTAGTCAAAAGATGAATTATGATGTTGGAAGAAAATCTTGAAGATGCATTCACGGAAGCCATTGTAATTGCCTATAAACACCCAACGGAAGAGAGAAGAGAAGAAAGAGAAAGAGAGAGTAAAGAAGAGAGAGTGAGAAATCAGAGTGTCTGTGAGTTTTATCTGTAAGAAAATTCTGTCAGTGTAAACACCACAAAGAATAAATATAATTCCACACCCAATATTCAGAGGTAATTTCCATACTCTGATTATTTTATTTTATAACACGTTATTAGCACGATAGTCTCTCCATTTTTTAAATTTTCTCAGCTCAACACTATGTGGTTATTTCTCTTTCTCCTCTCCATCATATGTCTCCTCTCACTTTATTACTACGATGACATGCAAACTTTCTTTTTTGTGTTCTCACAATTTTTATGTTGTTTCATCCATGTTTGTTTAATTTATTTCTTTGTAATGTAATTTGAAATGACGGTTTTATACTCTATCCTGTTGTTTTATGGTGGTGTAATTTCCATTACCCATCAAGTTGTAACACAAATTATCATAATAAAATGATGGTGTGACCTTAAAACCCATCTATTATATCTTGAATAGTGGTGCAGTTATATTGCCCACAAAATATAATATATTATATACTTCCTGTATTTTTAGTGGTGGTTTTATCCCCACATTTACTATGGACGGTTTTCACCTCCTATATTTTTAGTGGTGGTTTTATCCCCACATTTACTATGGACGGTTTTCTATGGACGATTTTCAACTCCTATATTTTTAGTGGTGGTTTTATCCCCACATTCACTATGGACGGTTTTCACCCCCTATGCCCCTAGTGGTGGTTTTATCCCCACACTTATTCTATTTATTATATGGTGTAAGATTATTACCCATACAACATCATTTATTTAAAAGTGTGGCGTGAGTTTATCGTCCACACAACTGCCTTTAGCATTTACTTTATTTACCGTATGGAGTAGGTTTATTACTCATACGGCAGTATTTATTTAAAGTGTGGCACGGGTTTATCCTCCACACAACTGCCCTTACCTTTTATTTAAAAGTATGGAGCATAATTAGTGCCCATACCAGCACGTTTACTTTATCGCACATTTACTTTTATTTAAAGTATGATGCGGAATTAACTCTCATACAGCAAGCAATTTACTTTATGGACTTACTTTATCGCACGTTTACTTTCATTTAAAATATGGTGCGGGTTTATCGTCCATACCAGCAAATTTATTTATAGTACTTTATTTTTATCATAAATTAATATACATGAATAATGAGGGCCTGCAGTTTCTCAAACAATTATAGGGCCTGAAGTTCCTATCGATAAATGGCTTAATGTCCCAGATCCAGAGCCTGAAGTTTCGGGTAAAATATGCAAAAATATTTTTGGCATGAAGTTCAAAAATATATTAAGCATGAAGTCCCGAAATATGTACAGGAAATTATAAAAATGTCCATACTATGAGAATATGTGATTTTGGCCTGAAGTTCAAAATCTAACAGGTATTGAGAACCTAAAGTTCCAACAATTAAATGGACAACCCTTAAGATATTATTGCAAATCGTGGTGCCCATTCATATGGCTTGGGTCCAAAGGGCAATCCATCCACGAGCAGCAAAAATGTATCCTGGATTAAGGGGAAAGAACAGACAAGCCATGTGCCTAGAAATATTGAAGGCGCTTGTCACAGATATGGTGCAAAGAGACATTGGGCGCGTACATGTTGTACGTCGGACCATTTGGCGGATCTTTATCAATCTTCACAAGAAAGTGAAAACAAATTATATTGATCATGTTATACTAGATCCGCAGCCACAGATGGCTCATCGGAAATATCGCGTCTGTTAGACATGACACATCTGGATATTTCTGATTTTTTTAATTGAAAGAGGGAATGAAGTTTATGGGTCCGAATTAGACTAAATGCACCATTTGTATTATCTGAAGTGCTGTTTTTAATTTTTCATTTCAATCCAATAAAAGTGGCAGTGTTTTTCTTTATATTGAATAATTGTTTATTAATCCAACTTATTTTATTTATTTGAAGGCATGAATATAAATTATGGATGCTCCCAAAACAAGAGCTCTAGTAAAGATATTTGTCTCGCGGGCAAGTGCGACTACTCATACGATCCTTCGAGATCGAAAGTATTTCTCAAACTTGATGCTTACAAAAGTAAAGGTAACAACCATATCAGGTCATACAGATCTGATTGAAGGCTCAGGAATAGCCCAAGTTATGTTACCAAATGGAACAATACTGTCCATTCAAGATGCCTTGTATTCATCTAACTCTAGAAGGAATCTGTTGAGTTTCAAAGATATACGTTTGAATGGCTACCATGTTGAAACAAAGAATGAGGAAAACATGGAATATCTTTGCATTACCTCCAGTGATACCCAGAAGCGTATCCTGGAGAAGCTTTGTGCGCTCTCATTAGGGTTGTACTATACAACCATACGGACAATTGAGGCACATAGTGTCATGGACCAGAAGTCCATTGACTCAAATGCTTTTAAGCTTTGGCATGACCGATTAGGTCATCCTGGATCCACAATGATGCTTAGGATCATCACCAACTCTAAAGGACATCCCTTATTGACAAAACACATTATGGTATCAAGTGACAGCTTTTGCCAAACTTGTTAACAAGGGAAGTTGGTGATCAGACCATCACAACCAAAGGTTGATGTTGAGTCCCCATCATTTTTGTAGAGAATTCAAGGGGACATTTGTGGGCCTATTCATCCTCCCTATGGACCATTTCGGTACTTTATGGTCTTGGTGGATGCATCTACCCGATGGTCACACGTTTGCCTGTTGTCCACTCGGAATATGGCATTTGCTAGGCTCTTGACTCAGATAATTAAATTACGAGCCCAATTCCCAGATTATCCCATTAAGTCAATCAGACTGGAATAATGCTGGTGAATTTACATCTAGACTTTTGATGACTACTGCATGTCACTAGGCATTGACATTGAATATCATGTTCCTCATGTACATACTCAAAATGGCTTGGCAGAAGCTTTAATTAAGTGTCTTCAATTGATAGCTCATAGCTCGCACTTTGCTAATGAAGACAAAGTTGCCAGTTTCTGCTTGGGGATATGCCATTTTACATGCAACATCACTTGTGCGGTTGAGGCCCGTTGCCAACAATCAATATTCTCCAATACAACTTGTGTTGGGTAATCAGCCAAACATTTCACATTTAAGAGTTTTTGGTTGTGCGGTATATGTGCCTATTGCACTACCGCAACGTACTAAGATGGGCCCTCAACGCAGATTGGGAATTTATGTTGGTTTTGATTCACCATCTATCATTAGAATTCTGGAGCCCTAACGGGTGATATCTTTACCGCAAGGTTTGTGGATTGTCATTTTGATGAGACAATTTTCCCACTATTAGGGGGATAAAAATATGTTCCTAAAGAACAACAAGGCAAACTCGTTCCTGAAGAACGACGTGAATTATCGTGGGATGTACCCACTTTGTCTCATCTCGATCCTCGTACCGCTCAATGCGAAAACGAAGTGAGAAGGATCGTTCACCTCCAAAGTATTGCAAATCAGATGCCATATGCATTTAATGATGCAACAAAGGTGATGAAATCACATATCCCAACTGCAAATGCACCTGCAAGGATTGATGTTCATAATGGATAAAGCAATGTGCCAGCAAGTGGCTCATCTGTTGCACGCCTGAAGCGTGGCATACCACTAGGCTCAAAGGACTCAGTTCCTCGAAAGAGGAAGTTGATGGCCAAAATGAATCCAAATGAAATAAATGGAGAGCCCATAATTCATGATTCAAACGCCCCCTAAGAGGGACAGGTACTTCTTGAAAAGGAAAATGTTCTTGGTGAGACAAGTGGCCCTGATGTGACAGCTGTACCTGAAAGTCAAGAAATCTCCATAAATTATACATCCACCAATGAATTGTGGAATAGAAACGAGATGATCATCGATGATATATTTGCATTCTCAGTGGCCACTGAGATCATAAAAGATGATGATATTGAGCCGTGCTCTATTGATGAATGCACACAGAGGCAAGATTGGCCTAAGTGGAAAGATACAATCCAGGCAGAATTAAACTCTTTGGAAAAAAAGGAGTGTTTTTGGACCTATTGTTCCAACTCCACCCAATATGAACCCTAAAGGTTACAAGTGGGTATTTACAAGAAAGCACAATGAGAAAAATGAGATCGCGAGATATAAAGCGCGACTTGTTGCGCAAGGTCTTTCACAAAGGCCTGGAATTGATTATGAGGAAACATACTCTCCAGGTAATGGACGCAATTACGTCCGTTACTTGATAAGATTGGCGGTTTAAGAAAAACTTGAAATGAGACTTATGGATGTCATTACCGCATATCTGTATGGAGAGTTGGATACAGACATGTACATGAAAGTCCCAGAAGGACTTAAGCCGCCTGGAAGCAGCCATGAATAAACCACGGGCCATGTTCTCAATTAAATTGAGAAGATCACTATATGGGATAAAACAATATGGGGGAATGTGGTACAATCGTCTCAAGTAAATATTTACTAAAGGAAGGATACACAAATGATCCTATTTGCCCATGTGTGTTTATTAAGAAATTAGAGTCTGAATTTGCGATAGTGGCAGGTATATGTCGACGACATGAATCTAATTGGAACTCCTGAAGAGCTCCAAAAGACTGCTGATTATCTCAAATGCGAGTTTGAGATGAAAGACCTTGGAAAGACAAAATATTGTCTTGGCTTACAGATTGAGCACAGTGCTAATGGAATTTTGGTGCATTAATCAAATTATACTGAAAAAGTATTAAAGCAGTTTGGCATGGATAAAGCCCATCCATTTAGCACTCCAATGGTCGTTCGGTCGCTTGGCAGTAAGAAAGATCCATATCGTCCAAAAGGGGATGATGAAATGGTCTTTGGTCCAGAAGTACCATATCTTAGTGCAATAGGTGCTTTAATGTACTTAGCACAATGTACCAAACTTGACATAGCATTTTCAGTAAATTTGTTAGCAAGATATAGCTCTACTCCAACAAGCCGACATTGGACCGGCATCAAACATATTCTACGATATCTTCGTGGAACAATAGACGTGGGCTTATTCTATTCCAGTGAATTGACCAATGCCCCGAGTATTGTTGGATATGCTAATGCAGGATATCTTCTGATCCACATCAAGGACGCTCACAAACTGGGTATGTGTTTACATGTGGAGGAACTGCAATCTCATGGCGCTCAACGAAACAAACGTTGGTAGCCACATCTTCCAATCACTCAGAAATACTTGCCCTCCATGAAGCCAGACGTGAATGCATTTGGTTGAGATCGGTGATCCATCACATCCGGAGCACATGTGCCTTGCCCTTAGCAACGGACACTCCAACCATCCTGAATGAGGACAATGCAGCTTGTATTGCTCAAATCACAGGAGGATACATCAAGGGTGACAGGACCAAGCACATATCACCAAAGTTTTTCTACACACATGAGCTTCAGAAGAGTCAAGAAATCAAAGTTAGACAAATCCGTTCAAGCGATAACCTTGCAGATCTCTTCACCAAATCTTTGCCAAAATGTACATTCCAAAAGCTAGTGCATGACATCGGATTATGTCAACTCTGCAAGCAATCAAATTGGAGCATGCAAAATCAGGGGGAGCACTCAAGAGTCCTCTAACACATGACATAAGCACGTTGTACTCTTTTTTCTTCGATTAGGGTTTTTCCTAGTAAGGTTTTAACGAGGCAACATGAGCGCATTACTCTTATGTCTCAAATGAAGTTGTACTCTTTTTCCTTCGCTTAGGTTTTTTCCCACTGGGTTTTTCCAAGCAAGGTTTTAATGAGGCAGCCAATCTAGGGACATGTGGTCTCCAAGGGGGAGTGTTGTAAATAATTTAGATGGAGCCCACATGAAGAAAGTAAAAGTATGGTAGTCAAAAGATGAATTATGATGTTGGAAGAAAATCTTGAAGATGCATTCACGGGAAGCCATTGTAATTGCCTATAAATAGGCTTCCTCTTCAGTTGCAAAACACACCCAACGGAGGAGAGAAGAGAAGAGAAGAAAGAGAAAGAGAGAGGAAAGAAGAGAGAGTGAGAAATCAGAATGTCTATGAGTTTTTATTCTGAGAAAATTCTGCAATGTAAACACCACAAAGAATAAATATAATTCCACACCCAATATTCAGAGGTAATTCCCATACTCTGATTATTTTATTTTATAACACCTTTCAAATTGTTAAAATTTTTGCTTTGAAGGCAATCCTCTACATATGGTAGATTAGGACTTGCTACGCATAAATACGACATAATAGGGGCTTAAATTTTAACGACATGCCGTATAAATCACGTTGTTTCTCTCTTCTCTTTTTCACTTCTTTTTTCATACCTACTGTGTTCAAAATTTATGAAAATGAAGCGTTCTCCTGCTAATGAAATTTCTCTCTTTTTGATCAGAAGAGAATTAAGAAAAGTCAGAAAGGTAATTACTTCCAATGATTTTCTTTCTGTTTGGTTAATTTATGTTTGGCTCCTAAGAAAATACAGTGCAACAACGTAAACTTTTATAATTTGTTGATGGTAACTCATCATGTAAAGCCTATCTAGGTTCTTCAAAGTTAAGCCCCAACCAAATGTCTGATAATTTAATTCATAATCTTCAGCACTCTGTTTTGGGTTCTTTTCGTTGGGTGCTTAGCTACTTATTCATATATATATATATATGGAACCTTAACTTAGCTCAACCCTGAAAGGCCTTGATCCCAACTTATCAAACATTTCTGTGGAATCCATGCAAATGCGTTGTGAGAGCTTCTTTGAGTTGATTGAGAAAAAAAAAGTGAGAAATTGTTAAAGAGTAATCCTACTAGAATTCAATAGTGAAGACCAAGAAATATTAGCAATCACTGAAGATAGTACAACTTAGTACCAATGATTTGAAAGGCGAGGCGTTGATGCGAGACGTTTTATTCACGTTATGCGAGGCGTAAGCCTTTTGAACATTAATTTATTTTAATAAGACAAATTTATGAATAATACTATACCCATCTATGCTATTTGATGTATACAAACACACTTTGTTGGCAATACAACTTAAACTTTTGTATCTCGCGATTTGTACAACCTTCTTGCTACCACTTTCTAACATAAATGCATATCCAATGTCCATTCGGGCAGTTTTTGTCCATCACTTCATTATGAGTGACGAGGGAATTTTCATAACATGCTCCCACTTCATCACATAAAACACATGGCAACATGGGATGCCTTCGCTTTCATATTTCTAACAGTTGCACTCTATTCGAACATCTTTCCCGCCAAGGTACACAAAACTCCAATTATTTTGCAGTTCACGGTATTTCACTAAAATATACAACCGTCCTTCGAAATTATGAATTATTTTTTCATGAATGAGTGCTGACGAAACATTGATCTCGTTACATACCAATAAAAAGCACCTATGTGTGTACATTTGGGAAGCATGTTGCTCAAGACTTTTCAGTGTTGTTGTAAGCACTTTCTTTGACTGTTTTCGGTGGTATGCATTCAAACAACTTAACGCATTTCCTCAAGTAATCTTTTACAAACTTGTTCATACACTCCACGCATTGAGTAGTACACATACCACCGAAAAACTTGGGTCTAAGACGTGATTTCACCCATGCATCTCGTTTTGCATACATCACTTGCAGCCATCCTTTTGTTGATGTGTAGTAACTTCGTCCTTCAAAAACTCCCATTTTTTTTCAAACTCATTGATTGTAATTGGTTCCCAAAGATATGCTTGAAATGATCGTACCAATTCTTCATCCTTTAAATTATTCTGTGCATTCCTTGCCACGTGCCATGAGCACAACCTATGATTGCACATGAGCAACACATACTCAATTACTTTGTGCGCATCGCCTCATCCCCATCCGTCATTATTGATGTAGGCTTCTTGCCTTTCATGGACGATATGAATGTCTCCAATAATTACTTTTATGTTCCAAAGGTCTCGTCAAGCAATAGGGCACAACCAACACTCGCCAGGTGGTTGTTTGAACCAACAAATAACACTAGAGGCTTGTCATACATATTGATTTTGTATGTGTTGTCGAATATGAGGATGTCTCCAGAGGCAACATAATCCAAAAGTGAAGTAGAGTCTCTCCAAAACAAGTTAGCAAGCCTATTCTCCTCATCTACACTGAACTTAAAGATCCGCTGACGCTTTCGCTTTCATGTAGGCGAATGTAACTTCAGTGTCGTCGTCTAACAATATTTCCCTACGTGATGCATCCAACTTCTTCCTTAAGGATCCAAGTCATCAGCTCATGCATTGATGGAGGCTTAAATCCTACACCATATGCGGCAATCCCTTTCACCATAGGTAGCCAAAATGGATCATTTACAATATTAAATGGAAGTGCTCTAGAGAAGAAAAAACGACAAATCTTTCGACAAACTTCCTTTCTTTCTTCTTGTTTATATGCTGAATTTAATGTACTTTGCCGAGTGTTGAGGCCCAAAAAAGTCACGGGAAGCCCAAAGACGATTAAGGCTCGATATAACATATAATGTTGGTCATGCGTTAATCCAAGCTGTATTTTAAAAATTAATTTATTAAATAAATATAGAAATAGTGTGCATGCCATGCCAAGCAAATAATGCATTTTTCATATGTCAATCGCCTACCAAGTTCACATGAACCCAAGTCATGTGGTTTACGGGGCTTGCACGAGAGATTGTGGTGTGGAAGGTTACAGAGGTCCACAAGGGCCACGGAATCTCTTGGATAATGGAGACTTTGGGCTAGCTACTTGAGAGCACCAAAGTCTAAGCCCATTACTTAGAGTTCTCCAATGTGGGTGAGCAAATGAGATCTTTTTCAAGCACTTCCTTTTACCCATAGGAAATAGTCATTTTTCAAATGCCTAGCTTTATCCGTTGGAAACAAGCCTTTTACAGCACTCCCTATTACCCGCTGGAAACAAGCCATTTCCAGCGCTTCCTTTTACCAATAGGAAATAATCAGTTTATGGTACCTAGCTTCACCTACTAGAAAATAGCATGCTTCAGTGCTCCCTTTTAACCATCGAAAATAGGCTGGTTCTAGCACCTCCCTTTACCTATTGGAAATAAAGGAAAACTCTCACCCTCCATAAATTGGGAGGCATTTGCTAAGCAAAATCAGCTTCTCTTGGTTGCTGCAAGCCTCTCAGCAACCATGAGAACTCATCTTCCTTCCTCCATTTGGCTGCTGCAAGCATTCCATGGCCATCCCAGCCATCAATCTCCATCCTTTGGCTGCTGCAAGCATCCCAGCAGCTATCGACCAACATCTCTTAGTTGCTCAAGCACCCCAGCAACCATCAAACCATTTTCCTTCCTCTCTTCAGCTGCTGCAAGCGTTCCAGCGGCCATCTCAGCCATTCCTCAACCATCACAACCATGTTTCCTACTTTCTCACCCTTGAAATCCTCCATCTTTCCTATAAAGCCTCACCAAGCATAACTCCAAGCTTTTCCTTCATCCTCATACCCTTACAAGCTATAAACACCATAGCCTTCAAATCTCAAGCTTTTCATCCCATCTTCCTCTTGAAACTCTTAAATCCCCATAGTCATAACCACAAACAACAAATTATGAACACCCAAACTCAAGCATATCCAACACCAAGCCAAGCACATGCATTCTCATTTGCTAAACTTGTGGGTCTTTAGCTCCCACACTCCAAGCTCTCATGCCAAGCTCATACAATCTCAGTTCAACATCAGCAAGTCACCTTCAACTCTTCGTTAAGTTGCCGAAAATGTCAGCACAAAACACGTAGCCGCTGGAAGAAGAACAAAGTACTCCCCTGAGACTTGCTTCTCCCTCGGGATACTTTGGGCCTAGTCCTCGCTAACTCAAAAAAAGGGGCAACGAAAGCTTGACCCACCACTCTATGGGGGTCCAAGAATCAACAAGCCCGAACGAGCCTTCCGACCAAAAAGACCCCAACACCGAGCTTCTAAACTGATAAATCTATCCATTGGTCCTTTTGATTTAGGTTGTGCTCTAAGAGCCTCATCAACTGCAACACTCCTAGTACCGGGGATTTCATATTCTTTATCCAATGAAGTTTCCATACTCTGAGCCCTTCCTTGTGGACCATCCCTAATCTCTCTAAGCATTTCATTTTTCAAGCTGAAATTTTTTCAAAGTTGAGGCACACTCTTTTTTCACATGCTCAAGAACTTTCTTACATAGTTGCATACCATGATGTGTTTGACCCAAATGATGCTTAAGTCTAGAAATTTCTCCACTGCATATTTGATCACAAAATGTGCATCGCAAGTATTTTCCCCCTATAATTCTTTTGCATACTTCCACGCATGATCTTTTCGATTCATAGCTATAAAACAACTCCATTAATATTTCTAAGATACAAGTATGATGCATGTACGTTAAATTTCAACTATATCACATAAACGAATAAGATAACTAATATATTGAAAAAAAAAATTATACGGAACTTCAAATTACAGTTGCAAAGAATTAGAGAGAGAAAATAAAATGGCTTACTTGCAGTTCGAAAGATGAAGGGAATTCTTGAAATTGATGGAGATTATCTAGTAAGGGTAGAAATTAGGGTTGTACTATACAATATATATATACTAGCTCCTTGGCACATGCTCACGCATATGCCAATTGGTTTTTTATTATTATTATTTTTAGTATTAAGAAAAGATAACATGAGTAATTATTATCTGATTTCGTTTTTAATTTTAATTTTTTTTGTTTGTACCATATTGACCCTCCACTCATTCAATGACGCGTGGATCACTTAAACTCCCCAAATGCCTAAGGCTCCGAACAATCAGCATCGACTACCGATGATATTGTCTCGAAGCAGCAAAAGATCGCTACATGCCCAACACAGCCTACAATCGGTATCCCCCCAGAATTCTGGAGAATCAACCTCGAAGTACCCGCAGAAATATCTAAAGACTCGTGTCAACCTCATAGGGCCTTCCCACGAGTCCCACATCGAAATTAAGTACCAAGAGCATACAAAATGCCCTCTATAAATAGGCCCCTTCACTACAATACAAGGGTAAAACTTTTCAGCTTGACTTTTATACTTTTATATGGTCAACAGCAAGAGCTCTTATAAACAATCTTACTTAAGCATCGGAGGGTCTTAGGCTGGTTCCACACGGTTCCATAGACCTCATGAGTTTCACTTATCTTCTATTTAGGATTAGCATTTAAAGGCAGGAAGAATCTTCATCTATCACTCAATCGATCTGCTAGATCGTCCACATCTCTTGTAAGTTGCACTCATCTCTATCCGTTCAATTTTAGTGCCAACATTTTTAATATAAAAAAATGAATTTACCATATTATCCTAATTTAATTAATAATTTCAATTTTTAATTTTTGAATTAACCAAGGGCATTTTCTGATATTTTGAATGTTTCACCATTATCTGCCTTTTGCTTATATTCATACTAGCCTCTCCGCACGTGCTTCCACGCATGCGAGAGGTTTTTTAAAAATAAATAAAAAATTTATTTTAGTATTTTAGAATTAAAAAAATAATGGGTAGTTGTGTTGTATTCCATAAAAATAGGATCCATTATATGAATTTTCTTTTAATTTTAATTTTTTTAAATATGAAAAAGTGTGAATTTACCATATTATCCTCATTTAATTAATAATTTTAATTTTTAATGTTTGCATTAACCAATGGCATTTTCTGGTATTTTGAATGTTTCACCATTCTATGACTTTTGCTTTATATATATATAGATAGATTAATTTAGAAAAAAACAAAAAGATAAGTAGAATAAAGCTACAAGGCTGGATTTAGAAAAAGCAAGAAATATATTAATTCTTCTTGCCATAAGTTTATCTATATATATAAAGCAAAAGGTAGAGAATGGTGAAATATTCAAAATACCTGAAAATGCCCTTATTTAATTCAAACATTAAGAATTGAAATTATTAATTAAATTAGGATAATATGGTAAATTCACATTTTGTTCATATTAAAAGTAAATAAAAATAAAAACAAAATAAGATAATAGGTCCTACTTTTATGAAACATAACTACCTATGTTATTTTTTCTTAATTTTACTAGCCTCTCTACACGCGCTTCGGCACCTCGAGAGGCTTTTTAAAAAAAAAATTAAAGAATTAAATAAGAAAAAAGAAAAAAGAAAACTAATTGGCATATGCGCCAAGGGGCTGGTTACAATTAAGGTAAGAAAAAAAAAAGAAACTTGCGTTTTTTTTAAAAAAAAAAAAAAAAACTCCAAGTAAAACGACGTCGTTTCAGTTAGAATTTTTTTTTAAAACTCAATCGAAACGACGTCGTTTCATTTAAAGTTAAAACACTGCAATCTAAACGACGTCGTTTCATAACAATAAACCTAAAAAAAAAACACGTGAGTCGTCTTCCTCGCAGAGTCGCAGCCAATTTGCAGACTCGCAAAATTTCTTCCGGTTCAGAAGTGTCCAGATCTGGCTCGCCTGGCCACGCCTTGCAACGCTCCTTACGCCTTCCCCGCGCTAAACGTGCAACTCGCGAAACAGCTGACCGCCTCGGGCGATTTCCTGCCGCCTCGCTTCGACGCGCGCGAAGGCATGCCTTTAAAAACACTGCTCAGTACAAGTCCAAACAACTCAAAACTTGGGGTTGCAAAATTGCTTTCTTTTCTCCTTCTTGTTACATTTTCAAAGTAGAAATGTTACTTTCTGTCTTGTTTTTTATTGTTTTATATTGCATATGTAGTATCTCTTTATAATGTTTAGATATCTGCTTCTTTTAGCAGAAGTTAGCTAGCAGAAATGGCTTGTAGACGTAGTGTCTCCACCACAGTGACCTTTGGTACCAGACGTTTCCACCCTTCATTTAGTCACATTCTTCATGATAACAATGAGGATGCTAAATCACATGCGCCAAATTCAAGTTCACCTCCACCTGTGATCAAGAGTACTTTGCCAAGTGGCTCTTACAACTCGACAATTAGATTTTGTTTTGGTTCTCGATGTAGAGAGAGGACAGGCTCATCATTGGCTTGGAAAATGGGGCTTGGCTCCTTTCATTGTAGGTATATGTCAACCGTAATCGATGATGGGTCTGATAAGATTAATGACGTTGGCTATTTTGCTGAGGTTATTACGGATAAGACGGTGGAAGTGGTAACCTCCCAAGCCCCTGCTGTGAGTGAAGTGGCTGCTGCTGCAGCAGATTCTTTCTTCCCAGTTGCTGCCCTGCAGTACTTGATCGATGGCGTGCATTCTTTTACTGGATGTAATTGGTAAATGAAATGATTTTAGAGAGAATTCTCTTACTTTTTGACAGTTTTGTTTATTTTTCCTTTTGTATATGATTTTAATATTTTTTGGTAAGTTGAAGGAAAGGTAATAGTGAAACAATTATGTAATGCTGCTTAAGTAGAAGTACAGAGCTTATGGTTACAAATTTTATCTTAAAGCTATTTTGGTTTCTCCTTGAAAGTGATTAATTGTTTTTCCAGGTGGGCCTCAATAGCTTTAACAACTATTCTGATTCGAGGGGCTACAATTCCACTTCTCATTAATCAACTCAGGGCTACTACACAACTTAGTGTTAGTTTTCATTCCCTTAAGCTCAATGGATTTGTGTGTGTGTGCACATGTGAATCTGTTATTGAAAACTATAAATATATCAATTAATTTCCTGGATGTGTCAGTTTAAAGTGTGATGAACATCAAAGGTTGTATTAGATACTCCAGAAAGATTTCTTGCAGTTGGAATCACTATATTTTTTATGACCATAACTGTGATAACGAGCCTTTGTCCAGAGTTTGTATGTTTCCTGGGCTCTCTCTCTCTCTCTCTCTCTCTCTCTCTCTCTCTCTCTCTCTCTCTCTCTCTCTCGGGGTGGATACTCTATTTCAGCTGTTTAATAACCTGATTCCATGTTCGTTAATCCTTTTGACTATATGAAAGAAACAACATTCCTTGATTGTTTGTGCAAGCAGTACTCTTTTAAATGTGATGGTGGCATGATTCGTATTTTCATGAGTTGAAGTATGTTTTGAATCACTTATATGAATATCGATGTAATTTTACTAATTTTGATGTTTTTATTCAGTTTCTTACGTTGTTTAGAAGAAGAGAGCATTCAATTAGTATCTGACTGTTTATTTTAATTTTTTCTATTGCGATACAGTTAATGAGGCCTCATTTAGAGGAGTTAAAACAACAGATGCAAGATATGGTATGAATTTCTTTCTTCTTCTTCTTTTTTCCTTTTCTTTTGTTTGGGGTGGGCGCAGTAGCCGGAGGGGAATCATGATAATCTAGTATGCTGAGATACTCATCAAAATCCACCATGGTCTCTTTGCTTCTTTTGGCCAGCATCTTATATTGTCTTATCTCAGAATCAACTTTCATTTCCTCATATGATATACTGTGCATCATAAAGTTTTCAGAAAGCTTCATTTTCTGCATTTTGATACAATATATTTGTTAGGCAATGGATCCGAATGTTTTGCAAGAAGGTCAGAAACGAATGAAGGCATTGTTCAAGGAGTAAGTAATTTTTCACTGTCTGATGGAATCACATCTGATGGTTAGCTATTTTCCTTTTATAGATGTAATCTTGTCAGATACATACAATTCTTTCTTCCATTGTGATACATAAATGTGTTTCTATGAAGATATCCAATTAAAAAATTAAGACGACTTTTTTTTTAAAATTGCTAAAAAGTTCTTAGTAATGGTTGGTTTGCAAACAAAATGAAAGAAAGATAGAAAAAAGAGGACTACGATTTGATTTAATTAAAATAATGATGATTAGAAGCGACTTAAATCTAAAGCCAGAAAGTCTACTTCCTGAATTTTCCTGTGGTAGCTGTCTCACATGTTGGTTCGACAACCGTTTTGCCTGTACATTTAGTGTAGTTGAATTCTCACTGTTTGCAGATTAAAGGAGTACACACACATTGTATCCTTTTATTTTTCTACTTCTTTGTCATTGTTTCTCATGCAGCCATCTTATGTGTGCATGTGCATGCATCTAACTCTTTGAAACTGCACGGTTTTTGCAGATATGGAGTCAATCCACTTTCTCAATTGCAACCGCTATTCATTCAAGGTCCCATCTTCATCAGTTTTTTCTTAGCTGTAAGATATGAGAGCCCCTCAGTTTTATAGTATCTTGTTGAAACTATTCATTTGATATTTGATTATTTTTATGATTTTCCAAATTTCAAGTTGTGTTTCATTTTCTGACTCTTGTAAATGCAGGTTAGAAACATGGCTGAGAAGGTTCCTTCTTTTCAAAGTGGTGGAGCTCTTTGGTTTACTGATCTCACTACTCCAGATAGCTTGCTCATCCTTCCAGTTCTGACATCGTTGACATTCTTGATTACAGTAGAGGTAGGATTTTTGTTACTTATTTAGCTTGCATATATGGTATTTAATTTCTCTTGGTTTTTTTTTTTTTTTTTTGAATAGAAACTTATATATTCAAAATAGAAACGAGAACACAGAACAGGAACAAGTGGATAAGAAATCCACAGAGAAAAAAGCAAAAGCAGGGAACAAACGAACCCACAAGGAGACAAGCCTAAAAGAAAAGACAACCAAGAGGATTAAAACCCGAACTAGAAACAAAAGGAAAACAAAGAGGCCATCATTTCACTGCCGCACACAAATCACGACAAATAGAGGAGGCAGACAGATCCTTAAAAACATTGGTGACCGAAGCCCATAAAGCCGCCCAAAATTTCACTCTATCCCATAGCTCAACCACCCCCACCCCCTTGTAGTCCTCGAAAATCCTTCTGTTCCGTTCAATCCATAAATTCCAGCAAAGAGCCTGTACTAAGCAACCCCAAAGGACTTTTGCCTTTTTCCCTTTACCCAGCGCAACAAAATTGGAGGAAAAAAGCTGAAAACAACCTTTAGGAGTGACCCAGACAGCTCCAACTTCCTTCAGCAGTAACCACCAAATCTGGATAGCATAAGGGCAATGAATGAGCAAATGATCCACACATTCCCCATCAGAATTACATAATACACACCAATGGGGGGATAAACACATAAAAGGACGATGACGCTGCATCAGATCGCACGTATTAGCTTTCCCAATGACAGCTTGCCAAACGAAAAACTTAACCTTAGGAGGAGTTTTACTTTTCCAGATCAGATTGTACGGAGGAAAAAACTCCACAGACCCGTTTTCTTGAATGAAAGAATAGAAGGAATGGCATGAGAACGACCCTGTCTGGTCAAGCTTCCATCTTCTGTAATCCATCCTAGAAGGGTTAAGGTTAACATCATCAAGGATAACCAACAGCCTAGTCACCTCATCTATTTCCCCCACCGTGAGGTTTCTTCCAAACCCAAGATCCCAACTGTGAGGAAACACTCTGTGACTCACAACAGTAGAGATGTTAGCATTCTTTTTGCTGGACAGATTGAAAAGTCTGGGAAAAACCTCTTTGAGAACCCCCTCCTTACACCAATCATCCTCCCAAAATCTCACCTTTTCCCCGCTACCCACCACAAGGTCGCAGCCAAGAAGGAACACCGGGTAGCCGCGAGAAATATTAATCCACGGATTACGACAAGAACTACGCAACGGAATACTTGCGTTCCAACCATTAGCACTCTCCCCGTAAATGCTACTAATTACCTTGTGCCAAAGAGCGTCAGGTTCAATGGGAAACCGCCACAGCCATTTGGCGCACAACACCTTATTTCTTGATTTTAAAGACCCCGCCCCTAAGCCACTGTTGCTTTTTGATTTTCCAACGATCTCCCACTTAACCAAATGAGAAGTCTTCCCATCATCCATGCCCTCCCACAAGAAATCTCTCATCAGCTTCTCAACATTCTTCACAATGCAAATTGGCATTTTGAAAAGAGACATGTAATAGATGGGGATACTGCTTAAGACGGCCTGAATCAAAGTAAGCCTACCACCTTTGGATAAGCAAGCCTTCTTCCATTATTGCAGCCTTTTCTCAACCCTTTTAATTAAGTGAGTTTTTTTTTTGATTGATTGTGGGTGGATATTTCTGTCAGATGCTTTTTACCTTGTTGTCTTATTGCTATGATGCTTTCCAAAGAGTGAGCAGTTATGTGATTTCTGCTGTTTCCTTAGTGCAACATGCAGGAGGGTCTTGAAGGGAATCCCATTGCCCAAACTATGAAAAACTATTCTAGAATCCTTGCGGCCATTTCAGTTCCTGTAATGATGAGTTTCCCCAAGGTTTGTGAATTTGCTGAATTTATTGTGTAGGAGTAGGGTATGTCCAGGATCTTTTATATTGCTTTGTTGAATCCCATGTCTTTGCAGGCACTGTTCTGTTATTGGCTCACCTCCAACCTGTTCTCTCTTACATATGGATTAGGTGAGTCCTTCCTGCAAATCATGTTCTTTTTGTATGTAATGTTTTGTAACCCTACTTTGAATTGAAATGAGGGATTTGTCTGCTTTGATCGGATGCTTAAATGCAATTCAGTATATCATTAGAACTTTTGGTGGTTTTCCTTGGATCTAGTTGACAATGTTGCCCTTAAGAATCAAACCTGTGCACATGCAGATGACAGTCTGAGACTTTTACCATTCACTAGAGTGACCCCTTAGGTTTTCTTTTTCTTCCTGTCAAGTAAGAAAGTTTAATTGAAAGTGCAAAGGGGGTAGTTTAGTACACAAGCCATATACATTGGACCCCTAATTGACAGCATTGTTTTATTATTAAACTGCATCATCTCCTTTGCAAAATGGAAGTAGATGGGGATCAGGCAAAGTACAGGATGGGTGGCCCGAGCCCAGCACTAAAATCACCTTGCTTGGAATATGTTAGGAAGATTGTAACCTAACCCATTAGATGAGCCATTTCCATTTTAACAAAATTTGGTTGTTCATGTCAGCTCTGGAGCTTGTTTGAGCATATCTTGTTTCCCGCATATTTACGCTATGTATTGTATTCCTGCAGTAATTAGGCGCCCAGAGGTGAAGAGTTTCCTTGGTCTTCCTGAAATTCCTGTGCCACCTCCTGCTCCATCACAACCTCAATCCTTTTTGTCTTCAGCAATTGAACAGGACTCTACCGTTGAATCAGGACCTCCGTTACCCATCAAGCCATCAAAGGTTGCTGACAGAAGAATATCACGGACTTCAATTCTCAAGCAGAGACTTAAAAGTCTGGAAAATCAAATCAAGGAAAGAAATAAACAAAAGAAGATGTGAAAGAACTGCTCCAACTAAGTTTATGGTGCACCGGATGATGGAAAGTTTTTTGCTAGACGGCTATAAATCAGTTAACAGTGGAATCCCTTTTGGGAGAAGACACTCTGAAGGTAGAGTAAATTATGATCTGTTTCTATCTGTGTTGACATTAAGCTTGGTTTTATGCATCCTTTCCCTCGATGCTGTAGAGTACAACTATTCAACTATCTCGCACAGAGTGAATCGCACATGAGTTTTACAATATTACAATTCTTCTGGGCAATTATTGGAAATAAAAGTTGGAGAGCTCTAAAAGTCACGTATCTTAGCAACCCAGAGGTTGATGTTAAGGGAGCTGAGCTTGCATCTGATTGAGTTGAATGACTGACTTAAGCAGCAAAGAGATGTTTTTGACTTGAAGGGAATGATTGGCAGAAAATTTCCGCTTTATTCCATGTTATAAAATGATATTTATACATAGAAAACTATCTGCTGTGAATGTCATATCACACATGAAGGTTGTATGGCTCATAAAACAAATGAACTCTCAATGGATCAAAAAGGAGAAATTAAGAAAAAAGCTAAGTTAGATACAGAGGGAGGAAGTTCACCAAGTTACCAATATATTACTATACACAGAAACCTCCAAGGATAAACTTGTATCTGGAAAGCAAAACTTAGACGCTAATCACTTCATAACAATGTACTACTAGTCATGACGCTCTGCGGTAAAATCAGGCTCAGGGGGCTTCTGAGGCAGCAGTGGCAGCAATGTCGGTGAAGGTCTAGTGTCACGCTTACCCTGTTGTCGCAAGTTTCGTAGTGCATTGGCTGCAAACTTTGATGCATATACAGTGGCAAGTAGGCTTGGTGAGCTTCCAGCTTCTCTTGTCAAAGCATCTTGCAGCCTGTCTTCTGCTTCACGTAAAGACTTCTCAAGCTTTCTCTTGCAGTGCCGGCGCCAAGCTGCTTGTATGAAACAGGCTGCCCATGTCCTCCACTGCAGGGAGTAAAACCTGAAAAGCAGACATTATGGCATGAGAAAACTACATACTGAAATCAAAAAAATCAAGAAGAATTGTAATCACATTCCAAATATAATGCTTTGCTTTTGCATAACATAGCATGCTTGTTTTGTTGCATACTTGAAGAGAAAGCAATGTTATGAGGTATTTTGCTTAAAAATCAAATTAGGGTGGAAATATGAATCTTTCTGTAACTTTTCTCCTTTTTTCAGTTCATATTAGTAGTCCATGATGAAAAAGGAAAAAGCATGGTTAGGTTATTTGAGCCTTGCCTGAAAGTGTGCTGGAGCTGCTTGCTGTGTAGGCGCCGAAACTGGGAGGCAACAAACTTCAAATCATCAGCCATGAGAGCAAAGGCTTCAACTTCTGTTCTAGCTTCCACCGTCCTAGTTGAGATGGGAAGATTGGTGGAGGAGTTTGGATCCAAGGCCCATGTAAGAAGCTCTTCTCCACAAAAGTCACCAGCCTTAAGATCAGCAGTGTTGAAGAAGCCAGTTCTTCCACCGTTGGTAGTCATAGTTGCTAAATATCCACGCATGATAAATAGCATCTCATCAACTGGATCGCCTTCTCGAGTGATAACGCTCTTGTCTGTGTAAAGAACTGGCTTGAGACGATCACACAAGGCGTCCATCAGTTGTTCATCCATTTTCTCAAACATTGGCACCTGAGACAATTAAGTGAGCTGATGAACACAACTGCTAATAGTTGGAGAGAAAAGGATGCATAAATTATTAGTGAAAGCACTCACTCTATTGAGAAGAGCCAAGCAAAGATGGCGCTTTATGTCCTTCCGCAGGTCTTTGGGAAGGTTACGAACAAGAGTCTCTTCCTCAACACCTCTTGTTTCTTGCCATTTATACTGATCATAGCGTCTAATCCTTTCCCTCAATTTCTCGGGGAGCATTCGGTGTGACATCCACTGTTCTGCATCTCGCCTTTTCACTCTCATTTCTTCAACTCTCACAGTTGTGGACTGCAGAAATTTCTATAATATCACAAGAAACAAGGTTAGAATGTTAGGCTTTAGCTCATTCAATCCAAGAAGAAAGTACATCAACTAAGAACACTGCTAGCGCTAAGAGATTTGATTTAAGACAGATATCGATGTGTTAATTTCATGTGCTCAATCCGTAGTCTAATTTTTGGCCAGGAGGCCATGCATAAGAACAAAGCTGCCTACATCTTTAGTATCATCCCATAATGCTTACAACATATATAGGTTGTCAAGAAAATCACTGCATCAAATATTACCTGCATATTGCCAATGAGCAATGAAAATAGCACCAATCCAAAGATACATATGAACACGGCAAAGACTATCTCCCAAACAAAAGTGCTTGTTTTGAGGTTTTGACCAAGAGAACTGCAAAACCGTTACAGGTTAAAAACAGCTACATGTATGTACATGAAACCTTAAGAAAATTTTTAACTGCTAAACTCAACATGCTAACCGATTAAGAATAAATTTAAAAAGTTTATGATTACAAACCTAAGGTTGCGCAGACCCCACCATAAGCAGTATAAAAATTTCTTTGGAAAATCACTGGTCTCTAGCACACCAGACTGCAGAGCATCAGTAAATATTCCAAAGTTGAACACCGTTGAATTTTTTATTTCATCAGGGTCAATAAAAGGGCAAGACGCATTTAACTTCTCAATCAAGCTAAAGTTAGTTTCATGGTCAAAATCACAGTACAGGGATTTCTTACAACCATCATTCCCGTCACACTGATCAAGCCAGCACCTATACTCTCGTTCCACGGAGAACAAGTACCAAATGGCTCCAACTAGCTGGTATGACACATTCCTTATCAGATCAGAAATCCCACATAATTTCTTGGAGATTGTTGAGGATTCAAAAACTATCAAATCAAAGACTTACGTGACTGGCTAGCATGTAGAGCAAAAGATTGTAAGCAGCTCCAGCCCATGCTGTTTCAGTCAGGAAGCCCGAAGTTCTTGTTACTTCTTTGTATAATGGATAGATCCGCCACAGCCTTGGCACATATTGGACAACAATTACAAACAGCAACAAGTCCTTTGATATGCTGGGAACTGGACGTGATATTGGGATTATAAAAAAAACAACCACCTGAACAAAGTAAGCAGAACAAAATCGTCGGTATTGTGAATATCTTTATCAATATAACTCAAGCAAATAAAAAAGGGGGAGTCTGACAAGCAAAAGAAAAATTAAAAGAATGGTTTGCAATAAAAGGTTAGGGGAACATAATCTGAACCTTCCATAATGTCATGAACCTAAATCTTTCTTATGAAATAAAGGGAAGGGCAGCTACCTGTGGCACAGGAAGAATAGCTAGAACGTCAATGATGAAGTATGAGGAAAAGTATCTTTTTGCAATGGCCACAGGATCGTCAATTAGCTCACCCCTTCCGAATACTCGAGAAGAGGGGGCAATAAAACCAGTGCGAAACTGAAAGATGATATGAAGTATGTGAAAGACATCGGTGAAGGAACGAAGAACACAAGTAATGATCTGCAACCTTTGGTCCAAACGCATGCACTTCTTTTTCCCATCGACCACTGCAGTATAAAGAAACAACGGGTCCAAGGACACAGCTATAACACAAGTGATCACAAATATCTTGTTCCAGTTCTGAAGAAATGACCCCTGAGGGTCAAGAATTTTCCTCCGAGAGCCTGATTCCCTTGCTGAACAGTTACCTACAGAAGTGGAACTTGGTGGTTTTTTCAAGCTTCTAATCCGATCAGAACCTCTCTCTAATCCTCTCCGGAGACCCCTGAAAACTGCATTCACAGATGGTCTAGCTCTTCTTGGATTTAGTCCATGACCAGTGGAAGCTTCGTGCTCAGAGCTTACAGATCGATCCGAATGCCAATCTTCAAACCTGGATAAAACAACAAACGTAACACAAAGTCACATGAATTTGTAACATCACAGAGGTGCACAAACAATTGTATAAAATAAGATTAGATACAAAAAGTAACACCAACAACATTGGACTTTATTAGTACTCAAGACATGAACAAACTAACCTTACAAACTTATGCCCCACGGAATTCATATTTTGGTATCAGGATTTGGTTCTTTTACTGCTTGAAATAGCTAATATCCAGGCCCTGCAAGAACCCAATTTTTATATTGAAATTTTCTTCACTAGAAACTAGAGGCACACAACGATAGACTTAATCAGAACAGCATTAGTGATTAAAACAACAGCTTTCAATGAAAGTTTCAATATGAAAAGCCAGTCTAAAAAATCAATGTTTCGATACTTGAAACAAAATAATTATGCAGTGATTATATTCTTCTAGGGATAGTATTACTGTCAAAGATCATTGTAAAAGCATTGACTGAAAAGACTGAACCAAAGATAGAAAATTATCAAAATAGGAGAAAGACAATGATGAACATAGCAATTGAAAATAAGTCATAAGTCATTCTAAATAGCATCAAACATGAAAACAGAAACAATCACCCCTTACACAAGTTAACTTTCTTTTTGGTTTCTGAGATAAACAAAAAATCAACAGTTATGTGCTTTATGTTGTACCTTATATTCCTACAGCATGAAAAGCTGAAAACCCATGTCAAAAAAAGCAAGACCGCTGCATCAAATCAAACCCAACTGGATGAAGTTTCTTTCATTTATCAGATTCTATTTTTTTTCTTTTCTTTTCCCACCTTTTCTCAGGCCTCAAACAGAATCCTAAAACCAGAGAGAACCTGAAGAAATTAGAGCAACAACAAGATGAAGAACTTGTAGAGAAATTTCGTTCTGACAATCAAGAGATGTTGCAGAGAGCTATAAATGGCAGTTAATACTGTGTGAGTTTCCAAGAGAGAGAGATAATAAATAGGGGAGGGAAACAGGGTCCAAAAGGATAACACAGACACAGTCCACGCTTGAGAAGAGTCTCAAGTCAAGCCCAACGAACCTCCAGAGAAATTGATGATTGTTAAGCATTTTATTTTCCATGATTTTACTATATAATAAATACTGGTGGCCCTGTGGCTGTGAGGTATATTTCTGGGGCCCACCAACTACCATGTTGAGCATTGAGTATGTTATTTTAATTAAGGAAAATGCCAGGCTCACCCTTTAATTAATAGTAGCCAAAATGTGGAAATAATATAAATTAAGGTTAAAATTAGTTTTTTTATACAGAGTTTTTCTATTTAAACTTCCCGCTTCTTGTTGTTATCACATATTCTAAGTTCACCCTAATTTCTAATTCAAATTTTCACAATTTCTAAGAAAACCTAATGTCTTCCCAAACTACTTCTAAATACACACCCAACAAAAAAAAAAAAAAACTCATCAACGTCACACCTTGCACCCCGCTGTCTTGACCCTCACCACTCCAAGTTCACCTTAACCTCACATTATTTAAAGAGATAAAAACACAGTTGTCAAATGTGTAGCAATATTGAGAATGAACTATGAGGTTTTATGAAGAGAAGATGAGAGTGTAGTAGGTTTCTTGAAAGAGGAGTAATCTGGTAATAAAGTGTAAATATGGGAAGAAATAAAAAAGCCCGGTTAGATAGGAGGAGTTAAAAGGCTTGTCAAATCAAGTGACATATTTTCATATAAAAATTTCCACATAAGATGACCAATATTTTAATTTTGAAATGTCAACCTATACTTGAACCCAGTGATGCATTCGAGTTCCAAAGCTGAGTTGAACCCGGATTGGTCACCTAACTCGTCCAACTCACTAAGATTTGCACCTTTTCTGAGTAAATACTAGATTTGCACCATTTTTTTTTAGTAAATACTGGATTTGATGTTCTTCAGCCTCAATTAATTAAAGCAACATTTTTTGTTAGTGGCATTTAAATAAAATTATTCATTTTTAAAAAAAAAAAAAAAAACTGTAGAAAAATGACCTCCCATCTGCATGTACATTGTGCCGTCATTGGCACGTTTCCAAGAACAACAATAATTGGTTTTGTTTTTCACGTAAGGAGGGACCCTTTTGCTCAATAATCCAACCATCCACAATCCCATCGTTTTCACAACGACATCGTTTTCTGTTGCATTTCTCAAGTTCTTCTCTTCCATCAAAGTCTCACAATCTAAACTTTATTAGATGATTTGAGCTCAATGTCTCACCAATTAAAACTTAATCGAGAAATGGTTACGAAAAGGAATATTCAACTTACTCTACATGCAATTCACCACATGTCCTTTATAGCTCTTTTTTTATATTTTTGATTCACTAATCTCCTCACCGTTAATTTCAATGAATGAGATTTTGACGTTATGTTTGATAAATAAAAAAAAGCATCATAAATCCTAGCTCAAATCATTACAGAAAGTTCAAAACTACCATTTGATTACTTAAGAAAATGAAGGATTAAGAGAAAATTGTTACATATTCTGAGGTACTTATAAAATTTAGGATTTTCATCATTTTACCTCTTGAATTATTATCCTTATAGAAATTAACTCCCTAAACTAAAAATTCTTTCAACTTAGCATCCGAATTAATTAAAATAGCCAATTTAGCTTTTACTATTAATTTTTTAGAATTTCATCCATTTTTCTGTCTAAAAAGTCTTATGTGACTTGTCATTCACGTTACTTACTATTTGATTTCTTTTATTATTATAAAAAACTAAAATAGTTACAAAATAGAAAAATGCAAAAATAAATAAATAAACTTTCTCTCTCTCTCTTCCCCGTCTCAGAGTGAATCGCACATGAGTTTCACAATATTACAAGTCTTTTGGGCAATTTTTGGAAATAAAAGTTGGAGAGCTCTAAAAGGGGCGTTTCTTTTATATAAACCTTTTGAGTTAAATTAATGTTATTTTCACTGCTAGTAAAAAATTATAAATGTGAAGATCAAGAAGGAAACTATTTGTGTATCTTTTGGGTACAAAGAGAGGCTATGAGGAGATGTGACTAGTAACAACTAAAAATAATATTAGCAGACGAGAGGTTGATGTTAAGGGAGCTGAGCTTGCATCGGATCGAGTTGAATGACTGACTTCAGCAGCAAAGAGATGTTTTTGACTTGAAGGGAATGATTGGCAGAAATTTTCCGCTTTATTCCATGTTATAAAAAATGATATAATTTTTGTACATAGAAAACAAATGAACTCTCAATGGATCGAAAAGGAGAAATGAAGAAAAAAGCTAAGTTAGATACAGAGGGAGGAGGTTCACCAAGTCACCAATATATTACCATACACAGAAACCTCCAAGTATAAACTTGTATCTAGAAAGCAAAACTTAGACGCTAATCACTTCATAACAATGTACTACTAGTCATGATGCTCTGCGGTAAAATCAGGCTCAGCGGGCTTCTGAGGCAGCAGTGGCAGTAATGTCGGTGAAGGTCTAGTGTCGCGCTTACCATTTTGTCGCAAGTTTCGTAGTGCATTGGCTGCAAACTTTGATGCATATACAGTGGCAAGTAGGCTTGGTGAGCTTCCAGCTTCTCTTGTCAAAGCATCTTGCAGCCTGTCTTCTGCTTCACGTAAAGACTTCTCAAGCTTTCTCTTGCAGTGCCGGCGCCAAGCTGCTTGTATGAAACAGGCTGACCATGTCCTCCACTGCAGGGAGTAAAACCTGAAAAGCAGACATTATGGCATGAGAAAACTACATACTGAAATCAAAAAAATCAAGAAGAATTGTAATCACATTCCGAATATAATGTTTTGCTTTTGCATAACATAGCATGTTTGTTCTGTTGCATTCTTGAAGAGAAAGCAATGTTATGAGGTATTTTGCTTAAAAATCAAATGAAGGTGGAAATATGAATCTTTCTGTAACTTTTCTCCTTTGTTTCGGTTCATATTAGTAGTCCATGATGAAAAAGGTAAAAGCATGGTTATTTGAGCCTTGCCTGAAAGTGTGCCGGAGCTGCTTGCTGTGTAGGCGCCGAAACTGGGAGGCAACAAACCTCAAATCATCAGCCATGAGAGCAAAGGCTTCAACTTCTGTTTTAGCTTCCACTGTCCTAGTTGAGATGGGAAGATTGGTGGAGGAGTTTGGATCCAAGGCCCATGTAAGAAGCTCTTCTCCACAAAAGTCACCAGCCTTAAGATCAGCAGTGTTGAAGAAGCCAGTTCTTCCACCGTTGGTAGTCATAGTTGCTAAATATCCACGCATGATAAATAGCATCTCATCAACTGGATCGCCTTCTCGAGTGATAACACTCTTGTCAGTGTAAAGAACTGGCTTGAGACGATCACACAAGGCATCCATCAGTTGTTCATCCATTTTCTCAAAGATTGGCACCTGAGATAATTAAGTGAGCTGATGAACACAACTGCTAATAGTTGGAGAGAAAAGGATGCATAAATTATTAGTGAAAGCACTCACTCTATTGAGAAGAGCCAAGCAAAGATGACGCTTTATGTCCTTCCGCAGGTCTTTGGGAAGGTTACGAACTAGAGTCTCTTCCTCAACACCTCTTGTTTCTTGCCATTTATACTGATCATAGCGTCTAATCCTTTCCCTCAAGTTCTCAGGGAGCATTCGGTGTGACATCCACTGTTCTGCATCTCGCCTTTTCACTCTCATTTCTTCAACTCTCAAAGTTGTGGACTGCAGAAATTTCTATAACATCACAAGAAACAAGGTTAGAATGTCAGGCTTTAGCTCATTCAATCCAAGAAGAAAGTACATCAACTAAGAACACTGCTAGCGCTAAGAGATTTGATTTAAGACAGATATCGATGTGTTAATTTCAGGATGCCATGCATAAGAACAAAGCTGCGTACATCTTTAGTGTTACCCCATAATGCTTACAACATATATAGGTTGTCAAGAAAATCACGGCATCAAATATTACCTGCATATTGCCAATGAGCAATGAAAATAGCACCAATCCAAAGACAGATATGAACACGGCAAAGGCTATCTCCCAAACAAAAGTGCTTGTTTTGAGGTTTTGACCAAGAGAACTGCAAAACCGGTACAAGTTAAAAACGGCTACATGTATGTACATGAAACCTTAAGAAAATTTTAACTGCTAAACTCAGCATGCTAACCGATTAAGAATAAATTTAAAAAGTTTATGATTACAAACCTAAGGTTGCGTAGACCCCACCAGAAGCAGTATAAAAATTTCTTTGGAAAATCACAGGTCTCTAGCACACCAGACTGCAGAGCATCAGTAAATATTCCAAAGTTGAACACCGTTGAATTTTTTTTTCATCAGGATCAATAAAAGGGCAAGAAGCATTTAACTTCTCAATAAAGCTAGAGGGAAAGCTAGAGTTACGTTTATAGTTAAAATCACAGTACAGGAGTGTCTTATTACAACCCTTATCCAAGTCACACTGATCACGCCAGCAACTATACTCTCGTTCCGCGGAGAACAAGTACCAAATGGCTCCAACTACCTGGTATGACACATTCCTTATCAGATCAGAAATCCCACATAATTTCTTGGAGATTGTTGAGGATTCAAAAACTATCAAATCAAAGACTTACGTGACTGGCTAGCATGTAGAGCAAAAGATTGTAAGCAGCTCCAGCCCATGCTGTTTCAGTCAGGAAGCCCGAAGTTCTTGTTACTTCTTTGTATAATGGATAGATCCTCCAAAGCCTTGGCACATATTGGACAACAATTACAAACAGCAACAAGTCCTTTGAGATGCTGGGAACTGGACGAGATATTGGGATTATAAGAAAAACAACCATCTGAACAAATTAAGCAGAACAAAATCGTCGGTATTGTGAATTATGGACAACCAGAGATATGGTTAATAAAGTCACTCTGTTCTAATAATAAAACCATGTAAAAACTTTAAAAACCTTTCAGATATTAAACAAAGAATTCAGTTTTCTGCAATTGATAATGATTGGACATTCTGTAAAAAGCCTGCAAATTCAACCTCCTGGCTATACACACAATTACACACATTGTTTCGAGGACATAAGATTAGAACCCCAACTTCTAGTTTGTTCCACTCAAGGTGGTGTTTTTTCTTTAGTTGTTTGGGTTTAAAAGAACCAAAGGAAAGGTATTGAAGTGGAATGCATGACATTAGAAAGCATATTCTGAGTTCTACTAAGGATACAAGGAGACAGGTTGGGAAAAAAGCCTATTCTTATTTTGTATTAGCATAAAACATGAATGCCATAATAGCGTATTTGATTGAAAGAACGTTTTCTGAGAATATCTTTATCAATATAACTCAAGCAAATAAAAAAAGGGGGAGTCTGACAAGCAAAAGAAAAGTTAAAAGAATGGTTTGCAATAAAAGTTTAGGGGAACATAATCTGAACCTTCCATAATGTCATGAACCTAAATCTTTCTTATGAAATAAAGGGAAGGGCTGCTACCTGTGGCACAGGAAGAATAGCTAGAACGTCAATGATGAAGTATGAGGACAAGTATCTTTTTGCAATGGCCAGAGGATCGTCAATTAGCTCACCCCTTCCAAATACTCAAAAGAGGGGGCAATAAAACCAGTGCGAAACTGAAAGATGATATGAAGTACGTGAAAGACATCAATGAAGGAACGAAGAACACAAGTAATGATCTGCAACCTTTTGTCCAAATCCACGCACTTATGTTTCCCATCGACCACTGCAGTATAAAGAAACAACGGGTCCAAGGACACAGCTATAACACAAGCGGTCACAAATATCTTGTTCCATTTCTGAAGAAATGACCCCTGAGGGTCAAGAATTTTCCTCCTAGAGCCTGACTCCCTTGCTGACCAGTTACCTACAGAAGTGGAACTTAGTGGTTTTTTCAAGCTTCTAATCCGATCAGAACCTCTCTCTAATCCTCTCCGGAGACCCCTGAAAACTGCATTCACAGATGGTCTAGCTCTTCTTGGATTTAGTCCATGACCAGTGGAAGCTTCGTGCTCAGAGCTTACAGATCGATCCGAATGCCAATCTTCAAACCTGGATAAAACAACAAACGTAACACAAAGTCACATGAATTTGTAACATCACAGAGGTGCACAAACAATTGTATAAAATAAGATTAGATACAAAAAGTAACACCAACAACATTGGACTTTATTGGTACTCAAGACTTGAACAAACTAACCTTACAAACTTATGCCCCACGGAATTCATATTTTGGTATCAGGATTTGGTTCTTTTACTGCTTGAAAGAGCTGATATCTAGGCCCTGCAAGAACCCAACTTTTATATTGAAATTTTCTTCACTAGAAACTAGAGGCACACAACGATAGACTTAATCAGAACAGCATTAGTGATTAAAACAACAGCTTTCAATGAAAGTTTCAACATGAAAAGCCAGTCTAAAAAATCAATGTTTCGATACTTGAAACAAAATAATTATGCAGTGATTATATTCTTCTAGGGATAATATTACTGTCAAAGATCATTGTAAAAGCATTGACTGAAAAGACTGAACCAAAGATAGAAAATTATCAAAATAGGAGAAAGACAATGATGAACATAGCAATTGAAAATAAGTCATAAATCATTCTAAATAGCATCAAACATGAAAATAGAAACAATCACCCCTTACACAAGTTAACTTTCTTTTTGGTTTCTGAGATAAACAAAAAATCAACAGTTATGTGCTTTATGTTGTACCTTATATTCCTACAGCATGAAAAGCTGAAAACCCATGTCAAAAAAAGCAAGACTGCTGCATCAAATCAAACCCAACTGGATGAAGTTTCTTTCATTTATCAGATTCTATTCTTTTTCTTTTCTTTTCCCACCTTTTCTCAGGCCTCAAACAGAATCCTAAAACCAGAGAGAACCTGAAGAAATTAGAGCAACAAGAAGATGAAGAACTTGTAGAGAAATTTCGTTCTGACAATCAAGAGATGTTGCAGAGAGAATCTATAAATGGCAGTTAATACTGCGTGAGTTTCCAAGGGAGAGATATAATAAATAGGGAGGGAAACAGTGTCCAAAAGGACAACATAGACATAGTCCACGCTTGAGAAGAGTCTCAAGTCAAGCCCAAGGAACCTCCAGAGAAATTGATGATTGTTAAGCTATTTTATTTTCCATGATTTTACTATATAATATATACTGGTGGCCCTGTGGCTGTGGGGTATATTTCTGGGGCCCACCAACTACCATGTTGAACATTTGACTATGAAATTTTAATTAATAGTAGCCTAAATGTGGAAATAACATAAATTAAGGTTAAAATTAGTTTTTTTTTAAATAGAGTTTTACTATTTAAACCTCACACTTCTCTTTGTTCACCTCATATTCTAAGTTCACCCCAATTTATAATTCAAATTTTCACAATTTCTAAGAAAACCCCATTGTTTTCCCAAACTACTCCTAAATACACACCCAATAGAAAAAGGAAAAAAAAAACTCATCAACGTCACACCTTCCACCCCCGCTATCTTGCCCATCACCACTCTAAATTCACCTCAACCTCACATTACTTAAAAAGATATAAAAACACGGTTGTCAAATGTGTAGCAGCATTGAGAATGAACTATGAGGTTTTGTGAAGAAAAGATGAGAGTGTAGTAGGTTTTTTGGATTGGAAGATGAGTAATCTGGCAATAGGGTGTAGAGAAGTTTGTGTTTTTCTTAAACTTAATATGAAAAGTGGTGGGGTGTGTGTATAGATGTACTAGCGTTAAGTGTTGAGTTGGATGACTTTTTTTTTTGGTGTCTTTTTGCATATTAATAAAACTTAAGAACTTAATTATTTAAGTATTGGAGTGGGCAAAGAAAAATATGGGATTTAAATAAAAAACTCTTTTTTGAACTTAATCGAGAAATTGTTACGAAAAGGAATATTCAACTTACTCTACATGCAATGCACCACATGTCATTTATATCTCATTTTTTGATATTTTTGATTCACTAATCTCCTCACCATGAAGTTTACTGAATGAGATTTTGACGTCATGTTTGATAATAAAAACATCATAAATCGTAGCTTAAATCTTTACATAAAGTTCAAAACTACCATTTGATTACTTAAGAAAATGAAGGATTAAGAGAAAATTGTTACATATTTTGAGATACTTATAAAATTTAGAATTTTCATCGTTTTACCTCTTGACTTATGATCCTTATGGAAATTAACTCCCTAAACTAAAAAAAATTTCAACTTAACGTCCGAATTAATTAAAATCGCCAATTTAGCTCTTACTATTAATTTTTTAGAATTTCATCAGTTTTTCGTCCAAAAAGTCTTGTGTGACGTGTCATTCACGTTACTTGCTATTTGATTTATTTTATTACTATAAAAACTAAAATTGTTACAAAATAGAAAAGTGCAAAAAAAAACTCTTTCTCCCCATCTCTTCCACTCTCCTCCCCCTCTCTCTCCCCGTCCATTTCTCTCTCTCTATTCTCCGTCTCAGAGGAATGTTGAGACAGACAGTAAACAAACAAGAAGAATTGCTCAAGTAAACAATAGGTATCAGACCTTAGATACCAGTGCACTGACCCTAAAAAATTGCCAACTATGCAAGAAAAATATGGAATCAGTCTTACTTGCTCGAGTGATAATTTGAGTGGGAGTAATTATGCGTGGTTCAGGCTAACACCTGTTGAAAGAGAAATGATGACTGGCTTGAAGAGCTGGAGCTCGGAAAAGGTAAGGACCAGTTCCCGAAGTCGCCGGCTCCGATTAAGGCGTCGATTATGTTGTTGAGTTATTGGCTGAGGAGGCCAGGGATGGCAGCAACGGAGGTTGGGGGCTATTGGGTGGCTGAGATGGGTTGTGGCAAGGGGAATAGGGCTGGGATGGGTGGGTGGATGAGGAAGAGGTGGGTTGTTTTTTTATTTTTATTTTTTACCAATATAAATAACGTTATTTCATTATTTAAGTTTAGAAGTTAAATTTGATTGGAGTCCTAGTTCAAAGAGGTGTACGGCAATTTACTCTAAAATTTATGTAGTGATCCCACCATAAGAAGTTAATACTATTTATTCAAAGACTTCATTTTCCATATGTGAACATGTCATGGTTGTCCCCAAAACGTATGTAGTAAGCTTCATTACCAAATAAATTAGTTGAAATTGTCTTGTGTGTGGGTTTGCTTTAATTAGTCAAAAGGCAGTCTTTCTAGATTGAGAATTATTGAGAATTAGTCAATTCTAACCATTTAAGAAGGCACTTCCACTGTCCACAAGTTTTTTGGTTAAAGATGATGAAGAACTATGCTTTCGATTGGGAGAAAAAAGAAAAATACAACAATGTTTTAATATTAAAATTAGGACTAAGGGGTTTGCACCTTAATAAAAATATGTTATTTGTTAATCTCAGTTCGTGTTAAAATTTGCAAAAACACAAATAATCACGCGATATGGGTGTTGAAAACATGGGACCTTTTTCCTCTTTTCAAGTCTTTAGATTTACAATCTGAAAATTTGGCAAAGTTTCACCCATCATGCATGGCACACGATTTCAGTTCACTGTTACAATTTAAATTGATATATATATATCTGAAAATGCCTCGTCTTTTTTTTAATAATAAAATTGTTTTCCCCCTCGCACTCAAAGTCTCATGTTCGACCTTATCTTCCAATATCACTTGTATCAAAATATTGGTTTTCCATTATGTAAACCATGGATGCAGGAGAGTCTTAACGCTTAAGCTGTTAGAAATAGTGATAAACTCAAAAATAAAAGGTACCATAAGGCTAATTTAATTTCTCCAATTCACGAATTATAAAACCAGCCAAAGCACGTTAAGTTATTTTCTGCAATAGCATGGCGGGAGGGGTTGAAACCCAAAAAAGAAATGCAGATTTGAGGTTGGACCTTCCTTGGGAGTCTTATTAAGCTCTCATTCATTGACAATAAATCAGCATCCATCAAAATTCTGTGTTTGATGAGGTTTTGATCACTATAATAGTTCTCTAGCTAATGTCCTATTATTACCAACATAATGCATATAACATGTCACTTTTCATAGCATCGAAAGTAAATCGAAATCAATTATGTTCTGCTCTAATGTCCTACAAATGGGAGAAAATTCAATGTAACATTCAATCAGATTATTATGGCTGCAAATAGATGCCAATTTATCCAAATACATGACAAGAAGCCAATTATGGTCCTCAATGTTCTCAGATACTTTTCAGGGAAAAGAAAATTACAAATGCTAGTGATGTAACAACTTTCCTATCTGTATTCTAATACAGATCAAACTAGCTATCCAGAAAGATTCAGCTGTTGATAACAAGACCCTGAAATGCCTAGTAAATAGATATAACAAATTCTAACTGATTGATTGTCATTCCCTAACAATTTAAAGTGAAAAGGGACTTTCCTCACCTTTGTCTAGGGTTTCTCCTCGTCCGATTGGGAGCACGGTGGCCCGGGGACAGAATCAACAAAGAACTCCTCCACTGAAGCAAGGTAAAGCAATTAATGATCTTCTGAGGGTGTATTTGCACATCCAACCAATACTTAAATCAGTAAAACCAATAAGCATGTAGAATAACTTATGCAATTCCAATTACCTATACCCTCTTGCTCTGGAGAGTCGAGTAAAATTTCCGAATCAGACGGCAGAAAGGGGGAACCAGGATAGTTTCCTAAGGCTCCTAAATCTGCAAATAAAATCAAGGCAACGCATTAAAGAAACCATTAGTTATAAGCATTATTCCAAAGCAGCTTTATTGCTCAATTCATGCTTGGATCCAACATGTCGTTATATTTGCCCAGGCATGTAAGACCAAAATGCTATAAGCCTTTCAAACATCTTTAAACGTAAATATACGCTGCCATGGCAACAGCAGTTTTATGTTATTCAGAAGACCATTTACATAATGTAAAAGGTAGTAGGAAAGGGAAATATTCAAACATTTGTTTTAATGATTCTAAATGCACACTTCCTTCTATGCATTTGGAGGAAGTTATGAAAGCTTGTCTAAGCTTTTGTAACTTAGCATGAATGCTTCCTGCTATAACTTGGAGACAACTTAAGTGTGACTAGACAGATATTACGTGTGGCTTTCAACAATTTATTCGCTTTCTTTTCTCTGGCAACTTAGCTTGCTTTTATGTATTCGCCACTATTTCCTTTTTTAGATTGAGTATTTGCAACTAATTATAATTAAAATCTCAGACATAATTGTAGATCTGCTAATTGCTCGACACTACAAATTACCTCCTAAGTTTGACAAATCTGCTGTAAGATCTGATAGGCTGAAATTCCACTGAATCTGGTCCAGTGATCTGAGAGAATCCCGAGAATTTCCAGCCCCGCCATCCGGTGCAAGTTGCAACCCAACAGAACTTGCCACATCAGACGTAAATGTTGTATCAAGTGTTGATGTGTCTACTCCGATTCCTGATATGTCTGACGCGGTGAATGGGAAGTGACCACTGGATGCAACTGATGTAGGACTTACAGGAATCTCTGACATGGATGACATGGCACTGTTTGGTGGAATGACAGGAACCACATCAGCACCACTGCAGTCCATCATCATACTTACAAAAAGGAGAAAAAACAGCTGCCATTAGCAACATTTCTATCAAACAAAACAGGATAGAGGTGCACATGACAAGCCAATGTCATCCAATAAACATGTTCCCCAGCGAAAAGAACATGCTTGAACAATTGTATTTCTTATTAGAATGGGAAAGGGGGTACCAGAGGAACACAAGCGTCTTTATGGTTTTGGAAACAAATTAACTGTCAAGTTAAATAGGTAATTAAAGAGAAAATGGGCAAAGGACAAATTCTCACTCATTCCCAGAATTCATCCGCATGGGATGAAAGTTGCTAGGTGCAGGTACTCCATTAACTACATGACAATTAGATATTCCACAGCCCATGGAATCAAGATGGGGTTGACCTGCTGCTGGCATTGGAGGTTGCTGAAGGACAGGGTATCCCATTGGTAAGTTGTTAACTGCACTGCAAACAAGTGGCAGTGAGCACTTTCTTTTTTTGGGTCAACTATTATGAAAATTATTATATAAAAATGTCAAATTACACATTACCGCAAACTCGCAGGCTTATATAGATCTGTACCCACAATAGAACTCACAGAAACAATAATGCTTTAATACTCACTATCTAGAATCACATTTTAACTTTTAAAGTCAAGCAAGAGTTTATCCAAAGTTCTAAAGAAGGAAGCACAGCTCTGTTAGCATTGAGAAACCAACTTATGATCCCTATTCCTTCCTTATGCATCCAACAAAGGAGTAATGGGGATAAAGTAGAGCTACTGCTAAAGAGCTTTTTTGAAGGGGAAAAAATACCATAAAAGGATTAAGTCATGCTTTTCCACCACCATGTTACTGCAAGCGGAAAACTTACCAGGCATTGGATGAATCCCATTTTGTATAGGGGCCAAAGGAACCTTTGGAGACATGGGATTATACTTTGAGAGATGATAATGATGCTCCAGTAAATGATTGAACAGGAGGATTTGTTTTTTCAGTTTTAGCCTTATGTAATAAGCCCTGAAAAAGTCTGCATTTTCTTCTTCCAACTTCTGCCATACTGAATCAACAAAATCCAAAAAAAAAAAGAGCAAGTCAGCATTTTCTTCCGACTTACTTTTGAAAAGAAAATGATAAGCATGTAGCTTCTCAAGATTACATATTTGTTCATCAATTTCTCTTAGTAAGAAGAGAAAAAGGTCATGTATAGTAGTAGTAACATGTCTAGTTATAATCATAACATATCCAGTTCCACTTCATGGAGTCATGGATCCCTATGCCAAAGGAAAGGCAACGAGAGAAAATTTTAAATGAAAGTTCTGGAACATTCTATCTACAATAGCTAATGGAAAACAACTACGTCAGGATCATCTTTTTAGAAATCAATCAACTTACAATATAAACATGTAATGGCAGTAATCACAGTATAAATAGGTTTTAAGTTGCCTACCCAAAGTTGTAAATCCAGGATCTATCCTTGCGCAAGTCAAGAGGGTTTTAACTACCTCATCTCTATTCATATATAATTGTAAACACCGCTCTATTAGATTCTGGACCTAAAACGTTCATTTTGCAGAATATTCCATCACAAAGATGAGAAACAGATTAGTCAAGCTACTTCACAAACATTATTTGGGGAAAAAAAGTAAAGAGTAAAAGAGAATAAAATAGAAAATGTACAAAAAGGAAAGAAAAGACTGCAAAATTAGGTTGAATTTGATATCTTACAAGTTCGATATCTTGACGTGATACTTTCTTACTGTCATTGCCTGAAGTGGATACAGAAGCTGAATCTGTTGCAGGAGCCTCGGCTGTTTGGTTTTTGACTTCACCTTGTGAATCATGTATAACTTGACTTGATGATTGGATTTCTTGAGTGCTCTGCACATCCCAAAATAGGACTTTCATATTAGTAAAAAGTCGTATGTGCAAGATATGACACACTAACAACATGAAAAATTATGAAGTGACACCTGTGAGGTCTTCATTTCAGCTGAATGCAGGTGGACGGCATGTCTTTACTCTTCAGAATGACTCTGGTATCTTCCAAGCTAAGGTCGTGTTTGCGGAATCAATATTTATTCACTTATAAATAGCAATGTAAACTAATGCAGTCTTTACCTGGAATGGAAGATCAAGGACAAAAAAGTCATAAGCTTAACCACTTACATATTTTAGTCAATAAAATCATGAACACTTATGAACGAAAACACATAAATTCATAGAAGCTAGATCTCTTCTATCAGTAAAATAATACTTATTCAAAATTTAGAAGCATTTAGATTATAAGTTTCTACAGGAATATAACGATCATAGATATGTTTTGCATTGTGAAACGCTCATCTAAACTTTTCCTCCTCTAGGCTCAGTGCAAATCATTAACAAAATTTGGAAGTCATTTCATCTACTATATTGGTCAGGAAAATTGGCCACTATAAGCCTGCAAATACACAAATAGTGCATGCAACAATCAGAGAGAGATTAAGCGGACACTTAAACAAAGTTATGTAGAAAGTTGAAAGCCTACATATGGTAAACACTTAATGTACCATGTTTCAACACATTGCATTAAAAATTCAATTTTATTAAATTCAATGAAGATCCCAACTGCTTCATTAATAATAGTTGCCTAGAAAAACTCATTTATCAAACTGGCTACGATTTACCACAACAAAACGGCGAATTGCTGTCCCAATGACAAGCATTGATGCTTAAGTAGCTTCCTCTTTTCAATGACACTAACAACACCAAACCTGAATAGATGTATTTCCAATCTGACAAATTTTATTCTGAAATCCTTAAAGTTTTCAATTCTGAGCAACAAAAACAGAATCCAAAGCTTGCTTGGAATTTTATTTTTTGCTATACTCTTAAAAGGCAAACCAAACCAGCTTTGTTACCACAAATCCTAGTGTTTAATACTATATAAGAATGCCTTAGACCCTAAATAACTGAGAAACTCTACAAAATTCATAAATTTATAAGTACATTAACAAAAAGGTGCAACCTTGTAAATCTCAGGCAGATAAAGAATTTAAGAAACAAAAATAACTTCAATCAGATCTCAGCCAAGTCTATATAATTTGCTACCTTACACATTACATACAAGCTTTGCCATTAAATAAACTAATAAATATCTTTAGAGAGAAGTAAATTTAAAATTGGAGAGAGACATACAGTCTGCAAACAGAGAGAGAGAGAGAGAGAGAATACACACAATAAGTTAAAATAATCAAAAGAAGAAGAGGTGAAGATCTAGCATATAATATATTACCTCACAAATCCAGTTTCCAAATCTCCAAGAAAACAGGCAAAGACACTTTATTTCGACGAATTAAGAAAACCCAGCTGCTCTTTCAAGCTGAAGAGTCAGCAAAAATCCAGCAGAGAGCAGTCTCCAGCAGAAAGAAAAAAGCTTCAGCAACTACAAAGAAACACACTTGGAAGCTCAAATTTACAGCTAGCTACTATTAGTTCAAGCACTGCTTAAGAACATCTTCCCCCATCAACGCTTAAAGGAAAAGAAAAAATAGAAACATTGGTGGAGGCCCTGGAATGATATTTACACCAAAAGACTGAGGAAGAAGAAAGAGTTGAAAGGTTGCTAACTTGCTAGCTATGACATCATTGTAAAGCTGAAGCGACTTAGAGATGGGGAGAGAGAGAGAGAGAGACTTAAAAAGACAAAGAGAAACATAGAAAAAGAAGAAAATCACACACCGAATAGAGATGATATTTGGGTTTGGCTTTTATACAGTTGGGCTTTCTATTTTGATATGTTTTTTTTTTCCGGGAAAATAAATTACGCGAGAAAAACTTACTCGAAAGGGAAACGTTTTCT
Source organism: Prunus fruticosa (assembly GCA_018703695.1). Lineage (NCBI taxonomy): Eukaryota > Viridiplantae > Streptophyta > Magnoliopsida > Rosales > Rosaceae > Prunus > Prunus fruticosa. Next base: position 48,342,673 of record CM031918.1, on the reverse strand, counting down.
AAAAAAATATAAAAAGTAAAATAATATTAATAACGGTTGATATAGGCTTGGGACACGGGGTTTTTCGAGTGTACGGATTTTATTTTAATTATTTGTTGGTGTAAATAAATTATAATGGGTCACTGTTCACGGCTCACGAGCCCTCTGTGCCGCAGGCACTTGTCATGGCTCACGAAAGCAGCCTCCTTTTGTTTTCCCGATTTGTTTTATTATTTAAAGGGAATAATAAAACCTTTTTATAAAAAGGTTAAAGTTCTGTTAAAAATATTTGTTCCTTTTTAGTGATTTACTGCGCTAATTTTTACGGGACGATTGTGCACTTTTTTTGTATACCCTTTGTAGATTTTTTAGTAAACTCCCGAATTGCCCCCAAACTATTATCTAATTTTCGATTTCCCCATAACTTTGTTATTACAAACTAACTTTTTTCGCCAATATCCCCATACCCTCAAATTCCAAATATTTCATCCATTTCTCCGTCAATATTAAAGGCAAAATTGTCCATGCCGCAGCCTACTCCCTCTTTCCTTCCTTCTCCCCCAAATTCAACGCAACCACCACCTTCGTTTTTCTGTAACTTTTTTCTTCTTCGTTTTTTTTTTTTTTTTTTTTTTCTGGTATGAACCTTCAATCCAGCCCCCTCCCTCTTCTCAGCTCTCTCTCTCCTACCATAAAGGACAACTATGCTCTCAATATTGACGAAGAAATAGATGAAATGTTTGGAAATTTGACGGTAGGGGTACATTGACCAAAAAAATTAGCTCGTATTCTTAATTGAATAAAAATAGTTGAAGGGAAATCGAAAAAATTAAGTGATAATTTGGGGATCATAAAAATGTTTTTTCAGAGAAGCACTAATCACTTCCAAGTACTTTGAAAAAGCACTTGAATTTTTAACAAAAAGTTCGACATTATTGTAATGAAAACGTTTATAACAATAAGTGCTTCATATGACAACCGTTCCAAACGGGCCCTAATCACACATAAGTCAAAATGTTGAATTGTATTTAAATGTAACGCAACAATTTATTGAAAAAATTTAAGCATCAATAACGAAAAAGAGAACAAAATTTATGGATTTTGCGGTGTGTATTTATAGACCAGTCTTAATAAGATCATATAAGAAAATGACAACAGTGCTGTAATAATGCATGATATCCAAGTTGTTCATTGTTGTTTTTGTTTCACTCATTTTCTGGCCTCCACACTAAACACAGCATGGTGCATAATTATTTACCCATTATTTTTGTATATATGCATAGGATAGGAGGGAGGGGCCAATATCAGTGTGGTCCAAAACCATGGAAAAATCTCATAGCCCATCAAGCTGATTCTTCGTTGTAATTTATAAAAGAGATATTCAAGATATTATTCTTCAAAAGGCCAAGGACCACTTTGTTAGCAATAGTCAATTAATGTGTTAATTATGTAGTCGAATTAATGTTTGGCACCTACTATATTTGGCACCTACAATATTTGGGGGGCTGACTAGGTTGGTTGCCTAACTTGGGGCTTAGGAACTTGTATATATATGTGTTGATTGTAAGTAATGAAGACATAAGTGAAAATCAGAAAATATTCCACAACTCTCATTCTCTCTACACTTTCCACTATCTCCTCTCAATATTCTCTATGTTTTGACATGGTATCAGAGCAGCGATCTTGTTGACTCTAATCTTGAATTGTTGTTTCCATCATGGGAGAAGATGTTTTTTTCCCTGCTGGAAATAGCACCACCAACTCTTCTCAACCTACCTACCTAGAAGCATTGACGACACCGAATCCCGAACCGATTGGCCTCACCTGGACTAGGTGTTGCCGCCGACCCAACCACCGACCCGATGATCCAGACCTTGACCCCGCTAAAACTGCACGATATGAAAAAGATCAAAAGAGATATGAAGCTGCAAGTGGTGACTCTGGCTATGTATTCCATACTTCGGATGATAGAAATTCAACGGGCTGGATAATTGATTATGGCGCAACCGATTATATGACATTTGATCCTGATGATTTTCTGAGTACTAGTCAACCCAGACGAACTAGTATTGCTAATGCCAATGGAGTTACTTCTCCTGTGACAGGGGCTGGCACTGTGGCTCTCTCATCCTCTCTTTCATTATCTAATACTTTACTTGTTCCATCTTTATCAAATAAGCTAATGTCAGTTAGTCATATTACTGAACAATTGAATTGTTGTGTATTAATTTACCCGAGTTTTTGTTTACTTCAGGATATTCACACTAAGGAGATTATTGGTCGTGGTACTAAGAGAGGGGGGCTATATTATATGGAGGATCTCAGGACAGGCATGGCTCACAATGTGACACATGATATCAAACAAAGGCAAGTCTGGTTGTGGCACCGTCGATTGGGGCATCCATCCTTTGGATATATGAAGCATATTCTACCAAACTTATTATCAGATTTCAAAGACTCCGACTTCAAATGTGACATTTGCATTTTGGTTAAAAGTCACCGTGTGCTCTACCCATTAAGTTCAAGTAAGAGTACTACTCCATTTAAGTTAATTCACTCTGATGTTTGGGGGCCCTCACCTATAACTTCTCATTCTGGCTTTCGGTGGTTTGTGACATTTGTGGATGATTGTACTCGTATGACATGGTTGTACTTGATAAAGAATAAAAATGAAGTGTTTACTGTGTTTTAGCCTTTCCACGGGCAGATTGAAACTCAGTTCTCTACCAAGATCCGAGTTTTTCGCTCCAGATAATGGGGGCGAATATGTCAATCATGACTTTCAAACATACTTCCAGATGCAAGGCATGATTCATGAGACAACTTGTCCTCAAACACCACAGCAAAATGGTGTTGCGGAACGGAAAAACTGACACCTCCTTGAAACAGCACGAGCCCTTCTGATTGAAGCTCATGTTCCTCGTCACCATTGGGATGATGCTATAGTCACCGCAGTCTACCTCATCAACCGAATGTCTTCCAAAGTTTTAGACTTCCAGACTCCCTTACAAGCACTTACCAAACATGAGCCCTTGCCCTCCGTTCAAATGCTTCCGCCCTGAGTCTTTGGTTGTGTGGCATTCGTTCACCTTCATAAGAATCAACGTGGCAAACTTGATCCATGTGCTCTCAGATGTGTTTTCGTAGGCTATGCTGCTCATCAGAAAGGATACCGGTGTTATCACCCCTCCAGCCGTCGTACGTATGTCACTTTGGATGTCACCTTTATGGAGTCGGAGATGTTCTTCCATGATCCGATGTCCAACTCTATGCCTCAAAGAGGCATAATGAACAAAGAGGCTTTGGGAATTCAAGGACTTGAAGATTGGACCAAAACAAACCCAAGCAATGAAGTTGAATTTCGGAGCAGGAGCCAAGCAACCGGTCTCTAAGAGCCCAGCGACCAAGTCGTAGAGAATCCTGAAGAAGAATTTCCAACCTCCAAAAGCGACCGGTCCCAGGAGCCCAGCGACCGGGTCGTAGAGAATCCTGAAGGAGAATTTCGAACCTGCCCAAAAACGCTGATCGCCAGGAGCCCACGCGACCGATCGCTTCCCTGCCAAGAACATGATATCTCCTCATATTTCACCTCCGAGACTGATGAAGACCCCCCTCACATCTCAGGACCCCGCTGATCAATCTCCTGAGAATAATCCTAAGGTACGTGATTCTACTACATCTCCTGCTTTAGTTGATAAACCTGTTAGATATCAATTACCTGATGGGCAGAACCGTGGAAAACCGCCAATTCGGTATTCACAGGATAATGGCATGGCATCAAAGTACCCAATTGCAAACTATGTTTCTACTGAAAAATTATCTGCACCCCTTCAAGGCTTTGTACACCAGTTATCCGCAATTCATATTCCAACCAAAGTGAGTGAGGCATTGAAAGATCCAAAATGGATTCAGGCAATGAAGGAGGAGATGCATGCTCTGGAGAAAAATCACACATGGACACTGGAGAACTTACCTCAAGGAAAAAGAACTGTTGGATGCAGATGGGTTTACACTTTGAAATACAATGCTGATGGGTCAATTGAACGTTACAAAGCACGGCTTGTGGCAAAGGGATACACACAAACATATGGTATTGACTATGAAGAAACCTTTGCCCCGTTGCAAAACTTAACACTGTTCGAGTGCTCTTGTCCATTGCAGCAAATCTTGATTGGCCTCTCCACCAATTTGATGTGAAGAATGCCTTTCTCCATGGAGAACTCACAGAAGAAGTCTAGATGGATATCCCACCAGGATATGTTACATCTACTCATGCTAATGTGGTGTGCAGATTACGAAAGGCATTATATGGATTGAAGCAATCTCCTCGAGCATGGTTTGAGCGTTTTACCGTGGCCATGAAGAATTATGGTTTTAAGAAGAGTAATTCTGACCATACTCTGTTCTTAAAACACAAGGGAGGAAAGGTAACGGATCTAATCATTTATGTCGATGATATGATTATTACTGGGAATGATATGTAGGAAATCTCTCAACTACAAAAATGTTTGGCAAATGAGTTTGAAATGAAGAATCTTGGTGGACTCAAGTACTTCTTGGGCATTGAAGTTGCTAGATCAAAGCGAGGCATATTTCTCTCACAAAGGAAGTATGTTCTAGATTTATTGGCAGAAAGGGGGAATGTTAGATTGCAAACCTGTTGACACTCCAATCGTTCAGAATCACCACCTTGGGGAATATCCCAATCAGGTACTCACTAACAAAGAAAGATACCAAAGATTAGTAGGTCGATTGATCTACTTGTCTCATACCCCAAACAGACATCGCGTATGCTGCCAGTGTTGCTAGTCAGTTTATGTATTGTCCAAGTGAAGATCATATGGATGAGTTTTTCGGATTCTTAAATATTTGAAGTCAGCACCAGGAAAAGGACTTATGTTCTCCAAAAATGGTCATCTAATATCAGTGGCTATAAGATGCAGATTGGGCAGGGAACATCACTGATAGACGATCAACATCAGGGTACTTCACATTTGTGGGAGGTAACTTGGTTACTTGGAGAAGCAAGAAACAGAATGTCGTTGCTTTGTCTAGTGCAGAAGCGGAATTTAGAGGAATGACCAAAGGAATTTGCGAACTTCTTTGGTTGAGAAAATTGCTTACAGAGATTGGATATGCACCTACATTCGGAATGCATTTACAGTGTGATAACAAGGCTGCAATATCCATTGCACACAATCCAGTTCAACATGATCGCACCAAACATGTTGAAGTGGATCGACACTTCATTAAAGAGAAAGTTGAAAATAAAGAAATTCAGCTTCCGTTTGTCAAGTCGAAGACCAGCTGGCAGATATATTAACAAAAACTCGTTTCTAGCAGAGTATTCCACAACTCACTGATCAAGTTGGGCATTGGTGATATCTATGCACCAACTTGAGGGGGAGTGTTAGCAATAGTCAATTAATGTGTTAATTATGTAGTCAATTAATGTTTGACACCTACTATGTTTGGCACCTACAATATTTGGGGGGCTTGACTATGTTGGTTGCCTAACTAGGTTGGTTGTCTAATTTGGGGGCTTAGGAACTTGTATATATATGTGTTGATTGTAAGTAATGAAGACATAAGTGAAAATCAGAAAATATTCCACAACTCTCATTCTCTCTACACTTTCCACTATCTCCTCTCAATATTCTCTATGTTTTGACACACTTTTTTACAACCATAGTGTCATAGTAAAATAAATTATGGGTAATGATGCACTCCTTATTTGTGAGCGGTTGAGGGATTTACCACATTATTGGTCCGTAAAATTTTAAATTTCGCATCGAAAGGTAAGAACATTGAAAAGATTTTTTTTTATAAGTGAAATTCATGAGCCATATAGATCTCGTTAGTTTTTCTTAAAAGATATTTATTTTTACAATTGAACACGTTTGTGAGTTGAGACTAGGAGGTGGGTTGTCAAACGTGAAAGTTGAGTAAAGGAGAGATGATGTGTATGTGTTTGGAAAACCCATGTGACTTGGGATGATGGTTTTGGGTACTTTTCTCGACTAAATTTCTCATCTTTGTCTTCCCTCAAGTTAAGACGAGTCTCATCTCTCAGATCAAACAAAAGAAAGCAACAATAATTTGTCATACCCTCAACTTAGAGGAAAGAAAAGGCCAACATTTATATATGGCCGACCAACTAATATGAACTCCATTTACCTACCAAATCTAAGCCACAAAAATCTACCAACAGCTATAATGCCTATTCTCCCATATTTGTATGTATTATGAACCATAATTATAATTTTATTTTTTTCTATAGTGCGAATACGTACGTATTGTGTGCATATATTTTGTAACGGGATAAATTTTTGAGATATTTAGTGATATACCCAATCCTAGATATGTATTTATAAAAATACCCAAGCACTATTTAAACATAGAAACATACCCAAAATCAACCTCACAATCAACAATTGTATATTTTTTGGGTATGTTTATAAATGGGTTTTGAGTGTGTGTAATGATGGGTTTTGGGTGTGTTTATAAAGTGTTTTGGGTGTTGGGTATTTTTATAATTTCAACCCCCATTTTGGGCATTTTAGTGAAACTCCCTAAATTTTTCATATCAGGGTTTAGATTTGTGTATCGGTATTCATCAATAGTCTGAGAGCCTTTTTGTATATCCATAAGCTAAAAACGGAGAGTGGTCTTATTGACGTGAGAGGATTGAGAAAAATAGCGTTGGAGAGACAATCCCAAATATCATGAATAGTGTTGCAGCCAACTGTGAGATGAAGAATAGGCTCAGAGAGAGTACTTGTGAGATAGCTAATTAGGAGTTGATCTTGTTGATATGAAAGGGCATGAGCGGGGGGTTAGGTTGACTGAGAGTGGCGGTGGCGGTGGTATTTGTATCAGTAATGGGAGGAGTTATAGTAGCAGAGGGTTGGGGATGAGTACCATCAATAAATTTCCATAAATCATGGCCAATGAGAAATGATTTGATTCGGCGAAACCAGAGAAGATAATTAGAATGGGAGGAGTTTGGGAGGGAAGGCATGGTGGAAGAGGAAGAGGAAGAATCGGTGGACGCCACAGGGGTTGTCGGTGAGGAGAAAATGAGAGGTAGGATCAAGAGGAGATAATCCTAGGGTTTAAGCTAATACCCATGTAGAAAACATGTTTTTGGTATTAGAATAATTGTAAGTACTACATATTTATATGTTTACAAGTTGTCTAAATACAGTAGGAAAGTAATACATGCCAAGATTACAGCCATGCCCTATAAAGAAACTAATTATTTGGAGAGGAATTTGGGTTTGACTAGATTTGTTGCTGTGAATAACATAGGCATTTGCTCTCACCAGAATTCCAGAATTCCATACTAGAGGTAAATATTTGATTCTCATCCGAACTAGTCTTTGAATTTTGAATTTGATTTAAGCATTCTTTTCAATCATGAACACAACAACACAAACTCAGAAAATGATGGTGCGAAGGAAAGCAAAAATACCTTTGTCTTTTGCCCAGCTCCTTTTTCAAATTCTAAAAAGTCAGTTTTCATGAACAGCAACGTGGCAGCATCGTATTGGAAATTACTGTCTCAGGTAGAAAAGCACTGTAGAAAAAAGCGGATTATATAAAAAGTCGCATTGTATGCATCAAGACGTCCAATCTAATTTCTTAGTATGCAACAGACAACTCAGACACCTCTTGAATCCAAAAAAAAAAACCTCTTTGATAAAAGGTTTTGTTGTGTTTGTTTGTTTGTAGCAATGTTAGGGGCCCGAAGGTTGTTCAGACCTATTAGGGAATTATTGGAGGCAGCCAGACAAGGACCACTTTCATTCATATCATCTTTATCTTCTACCTTCTTTCTACTTCATGCTTATGTGACTTTTGTCCATGCTCTTGGTAATTTTGGTTTTTGCTCTTTAACAACTCAAGAGTTGTGTCAGGCCAAATAAGGGAGCATAGTACCTTAGGCCACTTCCGAGTCTTTCTAGATCTTGGTTATAAGCTTGATCAACGGTTGTTAGTCATTCATTATTGATTCTAATAAACATCGCTTGTAGGGTTTTGCCGCTACACATTATTTGCCTCTTTGCCATCTCGAATGATTAAAAAGAAAATTACGTGTTTAATTTTTATTTTATTTTATGATTTTATTCTTTTTGTGTGTTATAATTTTATATTAGAGACATGCATATCTAATATAAAATTCGTGTCTAGAGGCGGAAAATAGGGGATGGATATGAGGGTGGTAAATTCGACCTCACCTTGCCTAGTGCGTAGCGAATTGTTTCTTCCATTTTTTTTGGGTAAATAATTAAATTTATAGCAGATGTGGGTTAGACTGGTTCGTCAAGGCAGTGTGCCCGCCTCCTTACACTCAAGTTTGATCCCCGTCCCCTACATATTCGCATTGTCAATTTTTCTTTAAAAAATTTTTAATTTATGGTTGGCCAAATTTGATGGTGTGAAATGCTTGGTGTCTCTTTGGCAGCAAACAAATGTTGATTTGGGCCAGACTAGTTTTGACAAAATTCCGAGTCTATGACGGGCCAGCCTTTGAAAAAGCAAAAAGGACCGAACGTCACTGGTGTGGGTTTATACATACCAGCACTCGAATAAAAACGGTGTCGTTTATGTTTGGAGCCTAAACCCAACCCTATCCTATCCTAAACTATAAAAACGATCACTTGCATTTCCGTAAAACCCTAAACCCTAAATCCCCATTTCGGGGACTTCTCACACCTCTCCACCACAAGAACCTACATGAAAACGACGTCATTTTCGACTACGTTCATGCCCGTTCGACTCTTACCCCAACTCCGACTCCTCAGCACTTCTCTTCCGGCGACCCATTTCCCACCCATGAAGTTCGCGCCTACCCTTTCGTCCTCTCGGGCCGTGCCCATTTTGTCTCGGGTCTTCCCATTGAGGCTGAGGCACATGGGCTTAGGTTTTCGTCGTTCGTTGCAGACTGAGCGGGCATTCTCGACTCGTGCCTTCCGAGGCCCCAGAACTGGATCGGGCTCCGAGTTGCCACGTGGGTATGAGAGAAGGGCGGGTGGAGCTTCGAAGAGCCTGATAGAGGACGAGGCTGAGCTCAGTGACTGGGTCAGCGAGTTGAGGAGTGACTCGCCCCGTGGCCGCGAGGACGAATTGGAGGGTCGTAGAGGTAGGGTTAGAGAGAGGGGTACTGACAGAGAGTCTTATCCGATGAAAAAGAGCAGGAGAGAGAGTGACTCGGGCGAATTTGGTGAGTCTAGAAGGCGAGATTTTCGGTCCCCAAATCAGTCATTTTCGAGAAATGGAGGTATAAGTAAGCGGTTCGATAATAAATCTGAGGGCGATAAGAAAGATAGACCATTTCCACCCAGAAACAATCGCGGGAATTCAAATTCAAGTCTCGAGTTTGGTGATTCGAGCAGGCGAAGATTTCCTAACCCAAATGAATCTTTTTCGAGAAATTCAGGGATAAGTAAGCGGGTTGATAACAAATTTCAGAGTGATGATGATAAGGAAGACGGGTTGTTTCCGCGCAGAAATAATCGCGGGAATTCAAATTCATTTTCGAAAGGGAATTCGAGTTCAAATTTGAAAGCGGATTCATTTACTAGGAATAGAGGTGTCGAGGGTCTAAGAAGAGGTGGAAGAGAGACTGGTAAAACATTGCGTGTGATGGATGATACTGAAGAGGAGGAGGAAAAACCGACCGGTGTTAGGATTGAGGATTTGCTTAGTGAGGAAGAGAGTGACACTGCTATTTCTGATGATGATGATGGCTATGGAGTATTAAGAGAAAAAAGTGCAACTTCTTTGTTTGGTTCGGATAATGAAGTGAGCGTAAAGGTTTTGCCGAAAAGTTCACCTGGAAGCTCTGACTCTTATTTGAGTGAATCTCGGTATATATAAATCACCATTTCTATAATGAATTTGGGGACACGTTTCTTGTTTAACTTGTCTTGAATGTTTTCAGGTTTGATCACTGTTCCGTCTCTCCGCTGTCCTTGAAAGGAATCAAGGATGCAGGATATGAAAAAATGACTGTAGTACAAGAGGCTACTCTTCCAGTAATACTCAAAGGTTTGTTTCTTTACAAAATGTTGCACGAACTTTACGTTAACTACTGTAAAATCCCAGTACCCATCTGGTTTTTTAACAATGGGTCTTTGAGATGACTACTGTAAAACCCCAGTAACCATCAATTTCATTGTTTAATCCGCAATAACCATAAGGTCAAGTTACTTGTGTCCTCATAAGTATGGCAGTTTTTTAATTTTTTAATTTTACCTCTTTACAGTTTATTGTTCTGTCATGTGCGTCCATTTTATTAAAGTGCTTATTCTAATTAATTATGTTTTCTAGGTAAGGATGTTCTGGCCAAGGCTAAAACAGGGACTGGAAAAACTGTGGCGTTCTTGGTATGACACCTCATTTGTGTCTGTCTGTGTGAATGAATGGTCCATACTACCTTTTATTTATTTAAGGCACTGCATTTGTACTGTTAATATATATAGCGGCAGGGGATTTTTGATCCTATTTGATGTTGAAGTTCTTTGTTTCAGCTTCCATCAATTGAAGTTGTTGTAAAATCACCTCCTATTACCCGTGATCAAAAGCGACCCCCAATTCCGGTACTTGTAATATGCCCAACTCGAGAGCTGGCAAGTCAAGCTTCTGCAGAAGCCAATAAGTTATTGAAGTATCATCCTTCTATTGGCGTTCAAGTTGTGATTGGAGGTACAAGACTTGCTTTAGAGCAGAAACGCATACAAGCAAACCCTTGCCAGGTAAGATTTTTATCATTGCTGGAGGACTTTGTCATTTACGGTAATGTCCTGTTTTATTCACTTCACTGTCGATCATCAACTGAGCTTATACATTGACAAAGCGCTGGAATGTCATGGGATAGGCTTAAGAATGAATGGTTGATACTGGCTCTTTGCAATGAGTATGCTGTAATAATGGTGCCAACTATGGACAAAGATGAAAATTCACGTCAACATATACATGTTTATAGACGTTTATTTGTGATTTGACACATTAAAAACTTGCAGATTCTTGTAGCTACACCTGGAAGGCTCAAAGATCACATTGAGAATACCGCAGGTTTCGCAACTAGGCTGATGGGTGTCAAAGTCCTTGTACTTGACGAAGCTGATCATTTGCTGGATATGGGATTCCGTAAAGACATTGAAAGGATTATTTCTGCTGTCCCCAAACAACGGCAGACACTTCTGTTTTCTGCCACAGTTCCAGAAGAGGTTTCGTTCACTACTTTTTTGTGTGGTAATGTGTTTTTTTGGGGGAACAAAAATAAAAGAAACTTATATATATGTTATATGTGAACATCAATCTTTCCTGATTGTAGGTCCGTCAAATATGTCACATTGCTTTGAAAAGAGATCATGAGTATATCAATACAGTTCAAGAAGGCAGTGAAGAGACGCATGCACAGGTAGGTTCTTTTATATTATGTGTGTGTATATATGTGTGTGTGTATGTATATATATATATATATATATTTCTACTATGCATTGTTGATATTTCTATTCTAAAAAGATGGATGATTTCAGGTCAGACAGACGCATTTAGTCGCTCCATTGGACAAGCATTTTTCCCTAGTATATGCTCTTCTTAAAGAGCATATTGCAGATGATGTTGAATATAAGGTATACATTGTATTACCACAAAAGCCCATGCTGTTGACTTCATGCATCTAAACTTTTGGTTGAACAGTTGATAGTGTTTGTCATTAGGACTACTTTATTGAATCGGTAATATCACGGACTTTTTTCGGAGAGGCATTTCTGTTACCACCGTTATTACAATCTTGAACAAAACATGTGGTCTTCATCACCATTATTGCAATCTTATCTAAACATGTCATCTTTTATTTTGCATAGGTTCTTGTATTCTGCACTACTGCTATGGTCACACGATTGGTTGCAGACCTTCTTGGTGAGCTGAACTTGAACGTCAGGGAGATCCATTCTAGGAAGCCACAGAGTTATAGAACCCGAGTGTCTGATGAATTTCGGAAATCAAAGGGTCTTATTCTTGTAACTTCTGATGTATCTGCACGTGGGGTCGATTATCCAGATGTTACCCTAGTCATACAGGTAATATACAATGTCAATTATTAGCTTATGCAGACTTTACTTGACTTCATGGCCATTTGTCATTGTTTTTAGCATGCAATATTTAAGACTTTGCATTTTAGTTGTTGCTTGTTAGATGCATTCTTGTGACACATTGACAAGGTAAAAATATATATCTTGTTGCTTTATTCCTCCTTATGAATGTTTTACAGAGTTCCTAGGCATTTCAGAATTTGGCATTTAATTTGTAATGCAAGACTGGTTACTTTATTTGAACAAGACTTGAGTTTCTTTACCTTTGTTTAACCCCCAAGGTTAGTTTCGATGGATATTATTTTGGTACTTCAGCTGTCGCAGATTTAAACCCAAGCTTCCCCCACCCCCCTTTTGTTGCAATCACAGGTGGGCGTGCCAGCTGATAGACAACAGTATATACACCGACTTGGTAGAACCGGTCGTAAAGGCAAAGAAGGGCAAGGAATATTGTTACTGGCTCCTTGGGAGGAATTCTTTTTGTCCACTATTAAGGATTTGCCAATAACCAAGGGTTCTGTACCTTCAGTTGATCCAGACACTACGAAGAAGGTGGGTTTCTCCGTCTCTCTCAGTTCTCTCTTCCCATTTTCCTCGAAGCATACAGTTTTATCCAAAATTAAATGTTGGCATTGTATCTAACAGGTGGAACGAGCGCTATCCAAAGTGGAGATGAAGAACAAAGAAGCAGCATATCAAGCGTGGCTTGGGTATTACAATTCGAATAAGAAAGTGGGGCGCGATAAGCATAGGCTTGTGGAGCTTGCTAACGAGTTTAGCCGAAGCATGGGGCTGGATAATCCTCCAGCCATTCCCAAGCTTGTTCTTGGCAAGATGGGGCTTAAGAATGTCCCTGGATTGCGTTCCAAGTAGTTAGCAGCTTCGGGTGTTGATTTGATTGCCCCAGTTACTACTTGTTGACAACTGAAAAACTATATCAAATAGAAGAGATTTCTTATATTTTACGTTTTCCATTAATTTTGTATTTGAAGTTTAACCTCTGCTTCTGCCATGCACGGCTAACAACACGAAATTAAACATATTGAAAAATCTGGCTAGTTTTAAGAAAACTTATTTTGTCAACTAATAAGAAGTAATAAAAGAACGGATGCATTGCCAAGGCTCTAATCCACGAACCAAAAGTCCTCATTTGCAAACTTGGCTCCTTTGTTAATTTTATTTCTGATTTTTGCAGAGGGAAACAAAACAAATTCGGGCAATCGTCCATTTTCAGTTTGTAAAAAGAGTTTTGGGTGCTAATGGCCGTTTGTCTAATGACGTAAGCCCTCCATTTTGTTGGAGGTCATAGTAGCACTCAATAAGTCATTGTTTCAATACAAAATAAAGGAAAGTTTGCATTTAAGAGGCCCCATATTAAATATTATTTTATAATTGTGAGTTTATTTTTATAATAATATATCCCAATTGGTTTCAATAAAGTTATCTTTATTTGATGAAAAATAAATAAATATCCCGATTGCTTTGGGTTTTCTATATTAATTTAATAGGATAATATTAATGTTGATTCTCCTATTTAATATTGATTTTCATGTAGAGCCCAGTATATAAGGGGCGTTCAACCTACAACTTCATATGCAATTTTTTGCCAACCACTCAACTCTCTCTCTCTCTCTCTCTCTCAAATTCTTAGATTTTATTGCAGAGCCGCCACTGCTTCCGTGGGAAGGAGAAAACGAGTGCGCAGGGCAAACCCAAACACAAAGAAGATCAATATCAAAACGCCATGGTTACCAACCAAAAACACACGCCTTACTTGCCTGACGACATGATCTACCAAATTCTCCGACGTCTCCCCACCAAAGCTGCAGTCCGGACGAGCTCTCCTTCCAAGCAATGGGAAGGTGTCTGGTCTCTCCTTCCCTCGCTAGATTTCGACGAGGGCGGCAACCCTGACAATTATTTTCGCCACAACGACGTCGTTGACACCGAAAACTTACTTCGACATAAAAGGTTCGTCAACAACATCTTGGCAAAGTGTTTGGAATATCGTCAAAAACACAATAAGCAGAAAGATGTCTTAGATAAACTGAAAATCCACATGGAAAGGTACTCAGCTAAAGACGACGTAATTCTTATAAATAAGTGGTTGGACTTTTCATTTGAGACAGGTGTGAAAGAGTTAGATATCTGCCTCAGAATTAGTAAGTTGGATTGGAATGCTTTGGATCGTGGGTTATCGTTTTACTACTGCATATCTCGGAGGACCTTTATTAATGCAAAATCTTTGACTGCTCTAACTTTGGAGCACGGGAGAATAAAAAACTTTAACCACACAGACATAGCTGTGCCTAAGCCCACCATATACACAAGCCTTCTTCCCTCTTTGAAAACCGTGTGCCTCACAAGTGTCTTCTTCGATAACTATGCTCTCTTCTCCTTAATTCGGTGGGAGTGCCCTTCCATCGAGTCCTTGTCACTAGCTGCATGTTCTTTTGAGGATTCCCTATTTAATGTTTCAAGTTCCAGTCTCAAATCCTTGGAGGTTAAGTATTGCATGGCTCGAAAAGTTGAAGTTGGTGAATCTGTGAATCTTGAATGTTTTACCCTCTTTTCTTCACAATTTCCGCTTGAGGAGATGTACCTGAAAAAATCTGATAACTTGAGATATATCGACATTGATGCTCAGCACTTAAAAAGTATTTCGTTAGTAGGATGCCATCAAAGTGTGAAGGCCACAATCTGTACTCCAAGTATACTTTATTTACATTTCAGTGGTTGTGTGAGTTACTCCAATTTTCATGTGAAAGCTCCAAATTTAATGATGGCCAGAATTGGACTTTGGGACCTTTGGGACGAAGAGATATCCCCCATCGATCGCCCGTGGAAACATTTTCCTACCCTAAGAAATTTTCTTAAAGAATTCGATTGCAGCAAATTATTATCTCTCATTCCTCGTCATTTTAAGGTATTTATATCTATGCCTACATGCTTGATAAGTTTGGTTTTGAATAGTTTTCAGTTTTTGTACATATATAGATAGGGTAACTTGCAATTTTAGCGTCAATTTATTCTTAATTTTTTCTTCAACCAATTTAGAATTTAAATTAAATTAAATAGCCAACTGCGATAGAGAGGGCGAGTTGAATGGCTAGTCAATCGGGCATGACCAATCAACCAGCCTCTCTATCCGGCAACTAAAAACTAAAGGTGGCTTGTGTGTGTATATTGTAAGTTGGTTGTTCAATTACTCCCTTATGAATTGATGGTTTCCTTCTTTCTATTTGTTTGTTGTGGATGGTGCAGGGTCTCATCTTTCCAGAGAATTTCAAAAAGACCTTCTCTTCACCTCTGCCTCATTCGAGAGATGTTGCAATCTATGAGTTGAATGCTCCACCAGAAGCGACAGAAATTTCTGACTTCAAGGACTCCTTGGATTGGGTTGCACCTTCTGCACGCATACAGTACAATTTCTTATAGGTTCCATCTTAGTAGATAACTTGAGTTGTCCTCGCTTCACTAATTTGTTACCAAATCAGACTTCTCTCATATTCCCAACTTTATCAATTTGTTTCTTTTATCATATTCTTCTATAGTATATTATTATAAACATGAGATTATGATGGGATCAATAAATAAACTATATATAGTTAAGTAAAAGAAACTTGTTTGGTAAGAAAAATTGAAAACTGTTTAAAATTTGTTTGGTAATTGTTTTTAGTTTTATGTGGAATGTGAAAAGAATCAAATTGTGAATTTGAGGGCTAGATTGTGCATGTTAAGAAAGGGGGTTAAAGAATTAAGCAGATGTGTGAGTCGGGATGTCCAAGATAATGAGTTTGGGATTGGAATGCAATGTATGTATCGTGATGTAAAATTGGTGACTGAGAAAGAAGAGTTAGAAAATTAAAAACTAAAAACGAAATCGTTATCAAGGCCCCTTATTTTATTATATTCTTCTACAATATATTACAAGCATGAGATTATGATATTTATTTTACCCTTTTTTTTACTGTTAACTTAAAACCATCAAAAATCAATATATGTCGTTGATTTGAATTTTAAAAAAAGGGCTAATGAAATTTTACACTATCTAGATTTGGAATCGTTCTCAAAATGGCCACATGATTTCAATTTTAAAATTTGACCAATATACACCCTTCGCCAATTTGAAAAAAAAATTAGGCATACATAATGGCATATGCATATGTACAGAACAAACAACAATACAAAAAAGTAAAGACTGGAGTGTTGGAATTTTTTGTAAATACAATCATTTAAGAGATTATGCAAGGATAAGATGGAGAGAATTTTGAAATTGGAACTCAGAGGTCTAGCTTTAGATAGAAGTCCTATACTTGTTTCTCTATTTTCCTTTTTCAATTGATTTTCAATGAGAGCAACTCTCTACAAAATATCTATTACAAATTTACAATGGCCCACTTGGTGGTTAGCTTACCTACCAAAAGGAAAGACAAAAAATAGCCAATACACATACCTGTGTGGCCTCCTAATAGCCATACAAACAAAAACAGCAATATTAAAGTTTTCTACAAAAGTGGCTCAAATTGAATTTTCAGAGAATTATCACTAGAGTTTCCCACAAACGTGGCTCATTTTTTTTTTTTCTTCAGAGAATTACAACAAGAGCATTACTCAAGTTTAACACTCCTCCTTAATGCCTTGTAGTTGGGGATCAAAGCTCACGACTTTTGAAATTGTCCTTTGGCAATGCCTTGGTGAAGATGTTAGCAACTTGCTCATCTGTCATGCAGTAGACCACATCAACATCCTTCTCTTCAACAGAATCTATGATGAACTGATGCTTGATTGCAATGTGCTTGGTTCTTCCATGGAAGACTGGATTCTTGGCCATTGCAATTGCTGATTTGTCATCACAAAGAACAGGAGTTGGCCCCTCTTGCTTCTCACCAAGATCTTCTAAAATCTTCCTCATCCATATAGCTTGAGAAGTTGCCAAAGCTGATGATACATACTCAGCTTTTGCAGTAGATTGAGCAACAGAATGCCAAAATCTAATGAACCTTGTATATTGTAATAACCTCAAAATTGGGATTTTGTTGTTATTAATATTTCGAAAAATCATATGAGGGGGATATTAATATTGGGTGTTTTATGAATTTTGGTTTGATATGAAAATAATGGAATTAAGTGACTTAATCTCAATTTGGGACAAAAATACCCTTATGATTAAGTTTATGATTTTTCAAAGGAAGTACAAGAAATTGAAGTGAGAAAATTATGATTTTTGAATTGGAAAATCGATATTGATCTCACGAACGCGTAGGCGCAAACGGTTCGTGAATCGAGTTGAAACGAAGAAGTTATACTCGTTTGAAGTTTCAGGGACTAAATTGCAAACAGAGACTTTGCCTATAAATTTCAGATGGACACTGTTTGGATTCATAATTTGCAATTGAACCCGGAAATTTGAGAGCTCGTCGGAGAGGCGATTTCCGGCGGTTTCTGAGGCGGCGTACGGTGGAGGTGATCGACACCACCAACCCAGATAGAAAGCCTGCTATCTCGTGAACATAATCCAAGAAGAATCGGAGTCATCGGAGGTGCGGTGAAGGCAGGGTGACGCTGTGAAGTTGGTTCGTCAATAGTGAAATCAGCAACTTCAACCGGCGGTTTGAGCCACTTACGCTTCAAATTGGACCTCTAGGTAAGAATTAAAGTTGTTCTACTTAGTATTACGAACATTTTGGCATAGGTCTTGACCGGCGATTATAGGGTTGGTCCGTTGCCGGAATAGTACCCAAACCACCATCGGCGGTGGCGGCGCGTGGCGGCGTAGGGTGGCGATTTTGAGTTAGGGCTTCAGAGACAGAATGTAGTCCTCGAGTTACTGAACATGATAGTATGTTTAAATTGTTGAGATTCCGTCGTTTAATCGACGATTCGGATCCTTATAAATGTGGACCATTGATTGGAGATGATTCGGACCGTTGGATCGTGTCTAATTTTAATTATGTTGTAGCTGGTGTTGTGAGGAGTCTGTAGGTTCAGACGGATTGATGATCGGAATTCCCGATCTTAAGTTATAATTTTTCAAAGTTAAGACGAGCGATCGTCATTCGATCGTGTAATGTAGAATAATCCGACCGTCGAATTGGGCCCAAATTGTTGCAGGGTGATGTCGGGACTATTTAGAGTCCATTGGTGCAATCGGATTTGAAATATGAGATTGTGGGCCCAAGACGAATTTTTGGGGTGTCGGTTAGGCACGTGGGACCCACGGGATCCAAATAGTGACCTTTTGGACAATGGGTGTCATTGGAGTTGGTTGGATGAGATTTGATCACTTTAGATCCCGGTTGATCCAAAGGGCAATTTCGTCATTAGATTCGAAATCTTGGATTTTGGAGTTTTGTGCTAAGTTGAGCTATGTACTTTGCTTAGGTACTATTGGAGATTGAGTTGCTCGTTGAGGTTTGAGATTGAGGATTCGTTAAGTTGTTGAAGACGCAGCTTGGACGAGAGGTGAGTAAAACCATCCTAATCGTGAGTAAAATCACGAATTATTATATTTATTATAATGTGACCTTGGATAATGTTAATGGCTATAATTAACATGTTGGTTGTGATTTTATAAAATGTTTTAATTGATTTAAAAACACATGAACTTGTTCTTCAAGGGTTCATGTGGTAATTGAAAATCTATTTTGTTTTGAATTTATTATTATTATTATTATTATTATTATTATTATTATTATTATTAGAGATTTTGGTGTTTAACCATATAACATATGTTGTGGATGTATGGTGGAAATTCATTCGTGAATAACCACATAAATATATATAATAAATATATATTGCTGTGATTGGTGTATTTGGCTATAAAACAATGTTTAATGTGAAACTACATTTTATATTGTTTTGGCGTTGGTGTTTTGGTGTTGGTGTTTTGGTGTTGATGGATTTAGGTGAGAATACCTTGAATCCCTTCTGAGTTTGTCAGGTGGGCATTCTCGTGGCAAATAATGAGGGATAAATTACCCTAGGGAGCAAGACCCAAGAACAGTTAGAGCTCTAGTCCTGGCGCCATCTAGTACTCATGACTGGAGTGTAATCATGAGTGAACACTACTATGGAGTTTTGTAGTGTTATAGATTAGAGGTTCATAGTATTCTCTCTTCTATCTGTCAAATAAGTGACGTGTTAAAACTACTTTGAAATAAAGAGTTTTGGTGTGGTCACAGGTGGTGATTCAAAAAAGGTTCTTTAATTAAAATAAAAGAATTGTGACTGTGATGATATTGATGATTATGATTACCTTGGTTATACAAGGATTGTGGTGTGCTAATGAAAGTGCATGTGTTTGTATATTATGTGTAATTGACATATTATACTGTGGACGTGGTTTACTCATACGAGCTTTAGAAAGCTTACCGGGTTGTTCTGGTGAATCCGGTGCACTATTCAATGGTGTAGGGGAAAATCCTGCAGGTGGTAGAGACGGTGAGCATGAGAATTAAGGTGATGAGCAGGAGGCTCATTGGTGGTTCCACATAGTGTAAAGTGTGGTGTGAGAGTGTTGGCGAGTGTTAGACTTCCGTTGTGTGAAATAAGCTCTGAGGAGCACATTTTGTAAAATGATGATTGTTCATTTATTATGTGAGTTTGTAATGTAATATTTGACTCAGAAGAGTTGAGTCATTATTGAAATTGTGGTTCGGAACAATGGTGTTGTATCAAGAGAGAAAAGTTTAAATTTCTAGGTACTTTTGTTGAAGGTTCCGAGCTTCGCGTCCCGGATTGTTGGTTGTTCTGTTTAATTTTGCAGATTAATTGTTGTTGAAAATTTGGGGCGTGACAGTTTGGTATCAGAGCATATGGTTCTGCTCTTGATGGAGTGTTAGAGCTTATGGTCAGCTTTGCAGTTCGTTGACTGCTCAATTGTTTTGCTTTGTCAGAACTTTGGGTAAGTTCAGGAGATAATTACGGTGTTCAGCTCTAAGAAGGGTTTAAGTGTTAGAGCTTAAGGTCTGCTCTAACAGTTTGGTGTAAGAGCATATAGTTGGCTTTGAAGAAGTGATAGAGCTTGTGGTCAGCTCTGATAGTTGTTAGCAGAGCAATTGGTTTGCTTTGTTAGGGCTTTGGGTAAGCTCTAAAGATGTTTAGTATGGATACATCTGAGATGGATCTCAGTGTTGGAACATTTGGATTGTTCTGAATGAAGTCGTTGGTTGACTGGAGGGGAGTATTTTGTTGACCCTAAGTATTGTGCTTGGTTGTATTGGTTTGGGCTTTGGGTTAGTGAAAAACCTTGATGTTAGAGGAAAGGGCCTTTTGATTGCAGTTGTTTGTCTTGATTGAAAGTGAAATGGGTTTACCCATAAGGAGGGTAGCCTAGCGGACTATTGAGTCAAAATTAAGTCAAGGTTGGTTTGGTCAGTTATTGGATCAGTGTTCCATTTGACCAAGTACGTGTTAGCGGAGTGCACGTGTCTTGTTGAATTGAGTATTGTCATCATCGTATTCCCAAGTACAAACTCAAATTAGATGTTGGTTAAATATGTTGAAAACCATGGATCTTCAAGTAATTCTTCAACATCATCAAAGCTGAATAGTGGTAAACTTTCAAATTTAGTAGGGTTTACCACTATAGCTTGCTCGTTATTGGTTTCCGGAGCTTGATTGAGGTTTGTCTTCGAAGCTTGCTCATTTGGGTATGCAACGGGAGCAACTGCAAGCTAACTGTGCTTGTGCTTCATCCAATTGTGCTTGTAGGTTCTTCACCTGCGAAGTTCGGAGAAAAATTAAATTGAATATATCAAGTTTTCCACAAGTACCAGGTCAAAGGGTATTATTTAACATGTTGTTGGAGATCAACAATTTGGGAAATACATCCATATAAGGGATCGGTAACTCTGGCTTGAGCTTCAACTGTCATCGACCAGGCCACAACGGCGCGCTCACACATTGGAAGCTTAGATAGAATCTTTATTATTCTTCTTGCGCCAAAGACTTTGTGGATTGAGGAGAATTCCGCAAAAGCCCCGCCGTGCATGAAATACGGTGCAACAATGCATCCTTTCTTGCATTTTTTTTTTCAAGAACTTGCAAGCTCCACAAGGATAAGGTGTTCGAATAGGCATCTGGAGAAATCGGTGAGTGAGAAAGAAATTGAGGGAGAGGTTGCAGAGAAGGCAAAGAAATTGAGGGAGAGATTGCGGAGAAGGAGAGAAGAATATGGAGAGATGTTATGAGGGTTGTGGAAAGACATAGAGTGCACCCAAGCTGAATTTCCTAATGTTATGAAAAGCTGAAGGGCTGATGCTCATTTGTGTATTTGTAATAATTATTTGCTTTAGCAAGTAATTTTGGTAATAGGAAAAACATTTCTATGGATTTTGTGGTGGGATTGCCTAAGACTATGCAGGGTCACGATGCAATTTGGGTTATTGTGGACCGACTGACAAAATGGTAGCTACACTTGTGTTGGTGCATGAGTGGAGAACGCTGGAAATTGCATCAGAGGTTGATCTAACACCACTGTGGTTGGAGGAGATGATTTTCTAGGAATTATGACTGTTCAGCCAACTTTGATTTGAAAGGTGATTTAGGAACAGGCTCAAGATGTGGAACAAGATTGTTGAGTGTCATTCAGGAATCGAGGCACTAAATGCAGAGAAAAATGGTGTTTGAATTTTGGTTGTTGAGAATCGTCATAGACAACAGAAGGAGAAGATTGTGCTATCAAGGATGGCATCATGTACTCCATTGAAATGCTGCAAACATTGGACTAAATAGAGGTCACAGACGAGAAAGCCTGAAAGGAACATGACGAAAGGGGTGAGATTGCCAAACATGCATGTTTTGAGCAGTTGTTCGGACCAATGGATAAGAAAGCCGTGGAGTAACAATTGTTGAATCTATGGCAAAAGGCCAGAATTCAAGACTTTTGGAAGTCACTGTTGAGGTATAAAGGCCAAACTCTATAGTACCAGTGGTGGAGGCAGCAGGTTCGAAGCCTTCTGAAGCTGATGATGAAGCAGAGGGAGTTGAAACCCTAATTAGCCTTAGTCTCTGGGAAGGAGACAGAAAGGTTTAATGTGATTTTTGGAAGGATTGTACATTTTAAACTTGTCTTCATGTTCAACAAGTGTTGGTTGTACAAGTTTGAAAATGAAATGAAGTGTTTGTTTTGTGATTTACTGTTGTCTTGTTGCCATTAAAATGTTGGTATGGTAAATGGTTGGTTGGTGATGATTTTAACATCAGAAGAGGATGATTAGAATCAGAATTTTGAGTCGATTTCAAGGTTGAAATTGGAATCAAGGGAGGAAGTATACTCGAACTTGTTGTTTGAAGCCGAGTGCGGTTGAATTTCGGGACGAAATTCCTTTAAGGAGGGTAGAATGTAATAACCTCAAAATTGGGATTTTGTTGTTATTAATATTTCCAAAAATCATATGAGGGGGATATTAATATTGGGTGTTTTATGAATTTTGGTTTGATATGAAAATAATGGAATTAAGTGACTTAATCTCAATCTGCGCGGCGTACGGTGGAGGTGATCGACACCACCAACCCAGATAGAAAGCCTGCTATCTCGTGAACATAACCCAAGAAGAATCGGAGTCATCGGAGGTGCGGTGAAGGCAGGGCGACGCCTTGAAGTTGGTTCGTCAACAGTGAAATCAGCAACTTCAACCGGCGGTTTGAGCCACTTACGCTTCGAATTGGACCTCTAGGTAAGAATTAAAGTTGTTCTACTTAGTATTACGAACATTTTGGCATAGGTCTTGACCGGCGATTATAGGGTTGGTCCGTTGCCAGGAATAGTACCCAAACCACCACGGCGGTGGCGGCGCAAGGTGGCGATTCTGAGTTAGGGCTTCAGAGACAGAATGTAGTCCTCGAGTTACTGAACATGATAGTATGTTTAAATTGTTGAGATTCCGTCGTTTAATCGACGATTCGGAGCCTTACAAATGTGGACCATTGATTGGAGATGATCGGACCGTTGGATTGTGTCCAATTTTAATTATGTTGTAGATGGTGTTGTGAGGAGTCTGTAGGTTCAGACGGATTGATGATCGGACTTCCCGATCTTAAGTTATAATTTTTCAAAGTTAAGACGAGCGATCGCCATTCGATCGTGTAATGTAGAATAATCCGAACCGTCGATTGGGCCCAAATTGTTGCAGGGTGATGTCGGGAAAACATGAAGATACACATAATCCCAACAACCTCAAGAAGATACATGGTTCTTACTCCATCCATCTATTGCTTAGGAAAACATGAAGATACACATAATCCCAACAACCTCAAGAAGCATGCTTTCAAAGGTGATCAATCAAAGAAGAACATACATCAAGGATAGATTAATTTGGTGAATTGGAATTCATCAACAATATCTAGAAATTCATACACTCAAGCATCAAAACAATAAGGTATTCATGTTTAGGGCTTCAACCTAAACCTTAGCTCTTAGCTCTCCAATCTACTCCGTATGTGTAGAATAATGGAATGACTTCATTTCCCACGTTCAAAAGGCTCCCCAACTTCAGATTGCAATTCCCTTTGCTTCCCTCTCTCTTCCTTTCCAGCTTTTACTTTTAATATAAAACTCATTCTTTCCTCTAAAGCCTTTGCCCATTGTCCCCTTGCCATGATGAAGCTTTGACTTCACAAAGATGCCAAAAGCTTCAGAAAATATCTCATTTACAAAGGTAATTCCTTGTTACCAAGAGTTATGGTAACAAGAAATTAAGATGACACAAAGGAGGTAAAAGCTGGCCAAATCCGGATTTCCAGAGCTGTGGTAACATGCTGGATTGGTTGGATAGGCAATACTTGTCCAATGGAGCTCAAATTTGGATATGTTGTAGTTAACATCCATTGGAACAAGTCTCATGAAGATCATGACCTCATCCGAGCACCAGAGCATGTTGATCCCAGGCCAAGAAGTTGACCTACGAAAATGAACAAAAACAGAATTTATAACTAATAATGCACTTTTAGCTCATTTTCATCCCAACCAAGGTAAAATCTAAGAAAACACAAAAAGGAAGTAAAAAGCTATAAAATGTCAAGAACTAACTCAAAATAGTGGGTGAATAACATGAAAAATCATGTATAAAAATGAACCGAACAAACTTCCTAAACTTATCTTTTGCTAGTTCTCGAGCAAAACAGAAACTAAAACAAGACTTGAAACAAAACTTTCCGAACACTTTCCAAAGAGAGAGTGACTTATGCAAATGACTCAAAAATTTTCACAAGAAAAACTCAGTTTAGACATCATTCACAAGGCAGCAAAGTTCAGAACACAACATGCTCAAGTGTAGTAGTGTGATGGCCAAATAGAACTCATTCTCCAATTTCAGTTTTCACACAACTTCAAAAATCATACCAAGCACAAATGTAACTTCAGATCTCACTAAAGTTGTCCTCTCACAAATAAATCACTCGGAAGAGGGTTACAATGCATCACTCAATAATAAATATGAGAATAGAGTTAAACCATACGGGACTTAACTCACAATTAGCAAGATGAAAAACATACATGAATATGATCTCAAGAAGGATGCTAAACACTTCAAAGCTAACAAATGTGTGCAATTCAACCACATGACATTTAGGATCAATTTAGGTCTTTATTATAGGTTGTAATGGGGCTAAGGGTGTAAGGTGAGTAAGAAATGAAGGATAATGATACAACAAAGTCCAAGGAACTCACAATGTAAGAGCATATAATCGTTGACTAAAAGACTTTGAAACATCACGCTTAAGATTTTCAATCTTTGTTTTTTTGGGTGATCAAATAGACCACAAAGCCTTGTACCTCCACTTATTATAATTCACACTCCTTTCTTCCATTTGAACAACCAAGAAGCATGGAATTGAATTTGAAACCATTGCCACTTAACCACAACTTTTCTCTTTTCTTTCACCCTTTGAGTGAAGTACTTTTTTTTTTCTTCATGTAATAACCCTTCCCAAACTTAGCATGAAAAACACATCTAAATTAAAGCTCATGAGTTCCTTAGAAAGGTATATTCTTGTTTTTCAGGCTAAGGCTAGAAGTAATAATTGGTTACTTGAAAGAAAAGGCTTACATATAGGTTCAAGGTGGTTAACAATGGAAAATCATGCTTAAGCATGCATAAGGTTAGCTTGAAAGACACAAACGGTCCAAAGATGGCCTTAGTATCATTTCTGAAATGTCATGTAATCAAATTGTACAAGAATAAATGTCTTTTAAGTGTTCAACCAAGTCAATGAATAATGAGATCAAACGACAACTCAGATGACAAGAAAATAAGAATGTGTGTATAACACTTATGAATTGAAGCATAAGGCTCAAAGCTCACATTATATGGTTATACAAGTCTAATTCATGCCTGATACAATTCTTTGGATCATGCAAGTCCCTCAACTAGAGAATTATGAAACAAATGGCAAGTGCATAGAGGGTTTCAAACATATCATGCTAGAACGATGCCATTTAGTGAATAACAAATTATTATTATTTTAGCATTTTCAATCAAGTCATGTAAACATTCATCACAATCTCATCGTATATGTCTGGAAAGTGACTTGAAAACAAAAAGACTCAAAACTGAAAAAGAAAACAGAACAAAAGAAAGTAAGAATTTAAGTGAAACGAAAAAGACTTGCTAACACTTCCCAAACTTAGAAATAAACATTGTCCTCAATGTTAAAGAATTTAGACATCAACAACGTTATACAAGAAATAAAGGGAACAAAACAAGTAAAAACATGAAATAAAATTACAACACAGCTGTAAAAACAAAAACAAAAACGAAACCAAATAAAAATAAATAAAACAGGTAAGCCCTAACAACAGTCTCAGACATGCAGAAATCCAACCCAAAGAAACGCACAAACCAAAATGAAAGCCCAACCCAAACGAAAGCCCAAAAGCCAAGAAAGTATATAAAACAAAGAAACCAAGTCAGAAGCACAAAGAGCGAGAACTCAGAAAAATAGAAAAAGTGGGCCCTGATGTCTCGGCACTAGTGAGTCACGGGATACAAAGTGAGAGACGTGTCGACAAGCAGAGGTCTCTCTCACGTTCCTAAGCCAGGAATTATTGCCTTCATAGGAAGGCGTGACGACTTTTGTTTCTTGAAAGCGCTGAAAGGCAGAAATGCAATTAAAGGGGTTGAGGGACAGGTGAGGCGATAGAGGGGGATATGCCGTAAGGGCCGCGCCAAACAGGAAGGGCAGTGGCTAGGGTTACGTAGAAACTAACTCTATAAAAGAAGAAGAGAAAGAGTTGGGGAAAAACACACAAACTCATAAACACACAAAAGAGAAAAGAAAGAACAAAAGAAAAGAAAGTTCAAATGGCCTCTTCCTACCCATTCTCGTTGGATCTCAACCTAGCTCCACCGACTCAGTCTCGGGGCCAAGCAGTGGCACCAGTGTAGATGCCCTACTTTGCCCTCTGCACGGGGGCACGTGACAGTGAATGACTCAATACTGCTGGACAACGATGTTGCCCTTGGAGTTGCTAGAAATCTAGTGACTTCCAAGGATATACGGGTGCTGGGATCAAGGGATGACAACCGGGTCGTGAGCGATGCTCTGGCACTAAGTGTGCAAAGCACAGGCAACAGTCGCAAGTATGGGTTATCGCCTAATTGCGAAGTCCCATGAGGTGGAGGTGCTAAGAGGTCAGTTGGCGGAGAGCAAAGTATGGTTGAAGAGTGCCAGAGTATTATTAAAAGTTTAAAACAGAAATGGCAAGGATAATAGAGGTGAATCGACACAGCTGGAGGCGTTGCGGGAAGATAACAAAAATCTCTCCAAGATTGTAAGTGTTTACGCCCAGGACATGAGAAAGCAGCTGGAGGACCTAGACCGACCGGGAAAGCGCAAGAAAACAGACCACAAAAGTGGTTACGCTCAAGCTAAGAATGCAATCTTTGGGAGCTCAAGTGATGAGCCCCAAGACGCTGTGCGTGAAAACCCAGAAGAGGACAGCCATAGGGCCAAACTCAAAGGTCCTATGGTCGAGACACCGAGCACTGTGAAAGAATAATTTCTAATGTATTATTGGTGTGCCTGTTTGCTTTGCCCTTTCCGTGTATTTTTTTTTTTAATTTCTCGTTTTCGGAAAATAAAAGAAAAGAAAGTTGCAAAAGACAAAGAAGAAAAACAAAACGCACTTCCCAAACTTGAATAAAGGGAATGCGACAAACTAAAAAGAAACAAAGCACACTTCCCCAATTGAAATAAAACAAAGACGACAAACTAAAAAGAAATCAAAACACAATGCACCAGAAAACGGGGAGGAAAAGAAAGTAAAGTGAAAGTAGAAATGCTTCCCTTTTAACTGGACGCAACCGCAAATTTATCATGAAATGCAAAGTGGTGTCGGCTCCCTTATGAGCATCTGTCTATTTAAACCACTTCTCGGCCGAAAGGAGGAGTACCCTGCATTTCATCCTGCAAACTCAAGAAAAACCATCAAATAGTCCAGACATAAAAATCAATGGCATTCTCATATATGCACGTTGATGACCTTAACCTTGAGTTAACACTTGCACCACCGAATGCCCAGGATAAGGGCTCCTCCAAACCCTATTTTCCCAAACTCCTCATACCATCATGGCTCGGCCTCAAACTTTTCTGAGGCGGTGCGTGTGAAGGGAGGACCTCCGGAAGGCATGACTGCAGGAGACTTACAGTGGCGGATCATCCTGCATGTGGCGCAGAGGTCTGACTTGATGGCAGTGGACGAGTCCCACAATCTAACAGTGCTCAATGCGGTCTCGGCTACCAATTTGGGCATGCGCCTACTAGCGAGAACACGAGAGTGCGGAGCACTGAGCGAGGAGGTGGCTGCTCTAAAAGCTCAGGTGGCGGACCTCCAGAAGCGGCTCTACAGTGCCAACCAGCATGTAGAGATGCTGCAAAAGAGGAATGAAGATCATGTAGAGCTGTTGCAGGTTCTACAAGCAAGAGCAGATAGAGGCAATTAGCAGAAGCCTCAGGTGGCGCAGAATGCAACAATGAACATGTGATTAGGAATTTTATGTATGCATTTTCAAGTTTATAGATGTAATCACATCTTATGAAATAGAATAAGCATTCACGCCCAATTCCTGATTGTGCATTAATGAATTGAAAACACTTCCCGAACTTATATGAAACACTGTTTATAACTGATGAAGATTTAAGATTAAACAATGCCATATAGAAAAGTTAGGATGAACAAAAAGAAAATAAACAACCACAAACTACAATAAAAAATAAAAACAAAGAAAAACAAGTTAGAAACAAAAATAAACAATAAGAAAAGCAATTAGAGTAATAAAATCAAAGGAAAACTCAAAGAAAAAATCAAAAATTTACCTTGGTTGAATAGGAACCCTAACTGAAAATCCTCCAAAATTGATGAAAACACTTGAAATTTCAAGGAATAGATGCCAAAAACGGATTCTACTCAAAAAAACAAGTGAGAAAAGTGTGATTTGAGTTAAGGTTAGGGTGGGTTGTGAGGGATTTAGAGGGAGGGAGAAGAGAGGAGTCGAAGGGAAGGGGTTTCTGTCGCTGGGAAGAAGAAGAAGAAGTGAGGTCGTTTGAAACAGATTCAAATTTTTTTTTTTTTGTTTAAGAACTTACCTTCCTAACTCAGTTTTGCACCACAATAGGTACATCAATGAAGTGGAGCACTTCATGTTCTTGATGCAAAGCATTTTCGTGGTAGATTTTCAATCTATGCCCATTAACTTTGAATTCCTTTCCTATGCCTATTGGTCGGATTTCAACGCACCATAGGAAAAAACATTAGTAACGACAAATGGGCCAGTCTAGTGAGAACGAAGCTTACCTGGAAAGAGTTTAAACCTAGAGTTAAAGAGTAATACTCTTTGCCCTACTTCAAACGACTTTCTAATGATATGCTTATCATGAAACACCTTTGTTTTTTCTTTGTAAATTTTTGCGTTCTCATAAGCATCATTGCGAAGCTCGTCCAGTTCGCTCAGTTGTAACCTTCTGATATCTCCTGCATCCTTCATGTCGAAGTTGTACTTCTTAATTGCCCAAAGGGCCCTGTGTTCAAGCTCGACAGGTAGATGACAAGGTTTACCAAAGATTAAGCGAAAAGGAGACATACCGATTGAAGTTTTGTAAGCAGTTCGATAAGCCCAAAGAGCATCGTTAAGGCGCATAGACCAATCCTTTCGAGTAGGACCAACAGTCTTCTCTAATATATGCTTCACCTCTCTGTTAGAAATCTCCACTTGCCCACTAGTTTGAGGGTGATAGGGGTGGACACCTTGTGAGTTATGCCATACTTCTTGAGTAGGGTCTCAAATGATCGATTACAAAAATGGGATCCTCCATCACTAATGATGGCCCTCGGTGTTCCAAACCTACAAAAGATATTGGCTCGAAGAAAGCTAAGAACAACTTTCGAATCATTAGTCTTGGTTGGAATTGCTTCCACCCATTTTGAAACATAATCAACCGCAAGTAGAATAAATAGATTTCCAAAAGATGAAGGAAATGGTCCCATGAAATCTATTTCCCATACATCAAATATTTCAACAATTAGAATTGGATTTAAAGGCATTTGATTTCGAGATGAAATGTTACCCATCCGTTGACACCTATCACAAGATAGACAGAATTGTGAGGCATCTTTGAACAAGCTTGGCCAATAGAATCCACTTTTCAAAATTTTCAATGCTGTCTTCTTGGATCCAAAGTGGCCACCACATGCGTTCGAGTGGCAGAATGTGAATGTGAGTATCAACACTCGAAATCTCGGAGTCCGAACAATACTTCCACAATATGGGTTCAACATAGGACTTGGGGTTTCAATAATTTGTCTTTTGAGCTCTTGACAAATCCCTTGGTATATTTCTGGAGCAAGAAGAACAATACTTCCACAAATATGGGTCATCCCACACATAGGACTTGGTGGTTTTCAATAATTTGTCCTTTTGAGCTCTTTCTCAGTAGTTGAATAGTTCAACTGAGCATCATTAAGGGTACGGCTTGCATAATATATGGCATGCAATCTCTTCTCAACTCTTTGTCCCAATACAGCTCCAACTGCAAAATCAGATGCATCACACATTAATTCAAAAGGTAAATTCCAATTTGGAGGCATAATGATAGGTGCAGTTGTGAGAAGAGTTTTGAGCCTTTGAAAAGCTGCCAAACATTCATCATTAAAATCAAAATTTACATCTTTGGCAAGCAAGCTACACAATGGTCGAGAGATCTTAGAAAACTCTTTTATGAATCTTCTATAGAACCCGGCATGTCCTAAGAAGGATCGGATCTCTTTTACTGATGTGGGAGGTGGCAAACCACTTATCACGTCTACTTTGGCTTTGTCAACCTCAATGCCTTGACTGGAAATCACATGACCTAAAACAATTCCCTGTTGTACCATGAAATGACACTTTTCCCAATTGAGAATTAAGTTGCATTCCCGGCATCTTTGCAAAACTAAAGATAAGTTGTTAAGGCATGAATCAAATGAATGACCAAACACACTAAAATCATCCATGAATACTTCAATAAATTTTTCTACCATATCGGAGAAAATACTCATCATGCATCGTTGGAAGGTGGCCGGGGCATTACACAATCCAAATGGCATACGCCGGTAGGCGAAGGTACCATAAGGACATGTGAATGTCGTCTTGTGTTGGTCTTCAAGAGCGATGGCAATTTGGTTGTATCCTGAATAGCCATCCAAGAAGCAGGAGTAACCTGTGACCTGCAAGACGTTCAAGCATTTGGTCAATAAATGGTAATGGAAAATGATCTTTACGGGTGGCGGTATTTAATTTTCTATAATCAATGCAAACACGCCATCCCGTTTTGACACGAGAAGGAATAAGTTCATTTTCCTCGTTTCTTACAACAGTTATTCCTGACTTTTTAGGAACCACTTGGACTGGGCTTACCCACTTGCTATCGGAAATAGGATAAATTATACCCACATCCAATAGCTTCAGAATTTCTTTTTGGACTACCTCTGTCATGATTGGATTTAACCTGCGTTGAGCATCCTTTGTGGGCTTGGAATCATTTTCCAATAAAATTTTGTGCATGCATCTTGTTGGGCTTATTCCTTTGATGTCCGCAATACTCCAACCAATTGCTCCCTTGTGTTCTCTTAACACCCGCATCAACTTATGTTCATTTTCCACATTGAGATTGCTAGCAATAATCACGGGCAATGTCTCTGTTTCACCTAAATAAACATACTTCAAGTGGGATGGCAATGGTTTGAGCTCTAACTCAGGTGCCATGTCAAGAGAAGGAACAAGCTTTTCAGGTATTGACTGGAAAAGGTATAAAATTTGGAGTGTACTTACATGGTATGGCTGGACATGCATCAAGGAATTTAACAGCCTCATGTAACTCATCGTCATCAATTTCAGCAACTTGAGGATTTTGTGTCAACACATTTTCTAATGAATCTGTACCATGAGTTCTATTGAAGGTATTTTGCACAATTTGACACAATGTATCAATACGAAAACATTCATGTTCATCATTAGGGAGTTTGAAGGCATCATATACATTGAACATTATTGTTTCCCCTTGAACTGTCATTGTCAATGTTCCTTGTCGAACATTGATCACAATATCTGCAGTGGCCATGAAAGGGCGGCCAAGAATCAATGGAAGATCTGCACCCGAAATATGAGCTTCTTCCATTTCTAGCACCAAAAAATCAGCTGGTAAAATGAGATCATTTACTTTCACAAGTACAACTTCCAAGATTCCTCTTGGATATCTCACGGATCGGTCCGCCAATAGAATGCTGACAGAAGTTGGTTTAAGATCACCTAAGTTAAGAGCTTCAAAAACAGAATAAGGCATTAGATTAATTGAAGCACCTAAATCAAGTAAAGCTTTTTCAAACAATTTACCACCAATAATGCAAGGAATTGTAAAACTTCCTGGATCTTTTAATTTGGGAAGGAGCTTCCTTTGCAAAACAACGGAAGCTTCTTCCGTTAGTGCAACCGTTTCATGATCTTGGAATCTCCTCTTGTTGGTACAAAGATCCTTCAAGAACTTTGCATAACTCGGAATTTGCTTGATTGCATCCAAGAGAGGAATGTTGACTTGCACTTTTCTGAAGGTTTCCAATATGTCCTTGGCATGTTGAATTTTTTTGGAACTCATAAGCCTCTGAGGAAAAGGAGCACGTAAGATTTCTTCATCAGGTAGGTTCACGACTTACCTTCTCTTTTCTTGCCCTTCTTGCAAGTTCATGCTTTGGGATCCATTCGGATGAAGAAGCTGCTTGTTTATCTTTCTCTTTGTTGATTTCATCCTTTTCATTAGGCATAATCACTTCCTCAACCTGCATGTCATCAACATTGTGAATCAAATTTTTAGAACCATCAATTTCACCAATTACCTTACCAGTTCTCAAGGTAACTGCTTGAACATGCTCACGCCCAATTGGATTAATCACTGGTTGGCTAGGCATCATGCCAGGTTCCCTTTGACTCAAAGCTGTAGCAATTTGCCCCACTTGATTTTCTAGATTGGAAATGGCCTTATCCGTTTTCTGCATGTGGGTGTCATTCCTCTGCATGTAGCTCTTTGTCTCAAGTGATGAAACTATCTGTGTTTCTAGCCATTGAAGCAACAAGTTCTTCCAAAGATTTTCCTGTAGATTTTAGGTGAGATTGATTTGAACTTGATTGGTTAGGTGACGGTGGATTGAAATAATGCATTTGACCATGAGGTGGGCGAGTATGTTGTTGGCCTTGAGGTGGTTGAGTTGGCCCTTGTTGAACATTCGAATTGTCACTCCACCTGAAATTTGGATGATTTCTCCACCCCGAATTGTATGTTTGTGAGAAAGGATCATTCTTAGGCCATTGACTTCTCTGAAATGAGCCCACTGCATTCGCTTCCTCATGTGCCAAGGGACAATCTTCAGTGTCATGACCAATTGTGGAGCAAAATGCACAAACCTTGGATGATCCTGGTGCCAATTTCTTCACCATGTTGGTTAGGTTTGCTATCTGAGCTTCCATACTAGAAAGGGTACTTACATCATAGGATTCCCCTTTTTCTGAACTGGTTTTTGCCTTGAATTATATTGGCGAGCATTTGCAGCAACAAGATCAAATATCGCTCGCACTTGTGTTGGAGTCTTGGTCATTATAGTTCCTCCTCCAGCTGCATTCACAGCATTTTGATCCGCTTCAAAAAGTCCTTCGTAGAAGTGTTCCATTAGGAGCCAAGCTTGTACGTTATGATGCGGACAAGTGATTAGAAGTTTCTTGAAACGGTCCCAAGGAATCCTGGAAGCTTTCTCCCGCCTTTGCAGAATTCCTGTAATCTGACTTCGAAGTTCATTTGTCCTTTATGCTGGGAAAAAATGTTGCAAGAA
This sequence comes from Prunus fruticosa, assembly GCA_018703695.1. Lineage (NCBI taxonomy): Eukaryota > Viridiplantae > Streptophyta > Magnoliopsida > Rosales > Rosaceae > Prunus > Prunus fruticosa. The sequence goes on along the minus strand of CM031918.1, from coordinate 48,309,235 downwards.
CTTTGTAGCAAGGTCTGTCCACGTTGTGATGGAATTTGGAGGAAGATAGTGAAGCCATTCCTTTGTTGTATCCTTCAAACTAAACGAGAAAAGTCTCATTCTTATCTCGTCACTATTCATGCCTCCGATATTTATTGTGGAACACACTTCCTCAAAGTCTAGGATATGTGCATTAGGATTTTCTCAGGGATTTCCCAAGAACTTAGGCAATATGTGTATCATGCCCGATTTCAACTCAAAGTTTTCCAAAGTGGATGTGGGATATACTATGCAAGATGGTTGTCCAGTTGATGGTGGTGAATAGTATTCTTGCATAGTAAGTTCCGCATTTGCAGCTGCTGCCGCCATTGGTGAAGGTGGAGGTGACTCGACCTTTGGTGAGCTTGGTGATGATGAAAACGGTGAGAATGACAAAGGCAATGGAGTAGACACTGCTAGTCGGATGTTCCTTTCTCTCAAAGCTTGAGCTTGGATATTTTCTATTGTGCAATCTAATGAAATATCCAAATTCAAAAGGGACATAAGCAGAGTGTTCCTGCAATAAGAAGAAACAAAAACAAACTCAAATAAAATGAAACGACAAACAAAGAAAAATGAAAATAAAATTAAGTACTCTAAATATACTCAAACAAAACAAATAAGCAACCGTGCCAGTTCCCGGCAACGGCGCCAAAAATTGTTGCATTCCTAAAAGGACACAAATTAATGTGCAAACAACCAATTAAAAATACCCGCAAGTGCATGAATCTAATGAAGTATAGATTATGTAAGTACGGGTTCAATCCCACGAAGAACTTGTCGGCTTCCTATAAGTTCTAGTTTGAGTACGTAAAGAACACTTAATTGACACTCCACAAATGCACAAATGCAAAATGGAAGCTAAAGATGAGTAAAGAAGTGTAAAAGAAAATGAAACAACACAAGAAAACTAAAGAAAAACACAAACAGCACTTTCTATCACCTTTTTATCACCTATTTATCACATGTGAACAGTGATTAGTGACGTGAACAGTGATCAGATTAGTGGCGACCCGGTCGTGAACAGTGACGACCGGTCGTTTTTTACAGAGTTGAAATTTAAATTCTGACGTGATGAGTGACCGGTCGTCAGGTAAAAGCGACCGGTCGTTTTGCACAGAGTCGTTTCTCTGCCTTCCAGTTTCGACCTCTGTCCAGTGTTTGACCTATAACTGTCCAACCGTTTAGCCAAAATTCACGTTCTTTATACGGTTGGATTCAGCACAGAAAATTCAAGAACACAACGCGGACCAAAAGTCCAAAACAATTACGGAAACAACCAAAATTCAGTGACAAAGACACAAAACGTGTCAAACACGCAACTCACACACACATTGGGGGGGGGGTTTGATTTGGTTCAAGTGACCTATTTCTATTGCATGAAAGTAAATGGACTTTGAATTTAAATGTGAATGGCAGAGATGAATTATCAAAATGTGAAATTAAAATGTAACAAACACTAGGGTTTCGGAATCCACCCTAAACAATTCTACCCATGTTCATGAATACTCAAGTGATGAACTCTAAATGTATTGATGAAGATGTTCGCAATCAAGACCATGGGTCGTGGCTCAAGACGCATTGATTCTCTCTAATATACGTAAAGTGCATGGTTCGTGCTACAATACGTGTGCCCTCCTCATAACCGAACCTAGGTATGGTTCGTACTTCAATTCAATTATAAGGAAAACCCATTAAGTTCAAAGAGAATATGAACATCACAAGAATCCTAATAGCATGGTGTTTACATTAGGTATTCAAGAAACCAATTCACATGGATGGTTCTTAGTCCATCCATCTATTGCTTAGGAAAACATGAAGATACACATAATCCCAACAACCTCAAGAAGCATGCTTTCAAAGGTGATCAATCAAAGAAGAACATACATCAAGGATAGATTAATTTGGTGAATTGGAATTCATCAACAATATCTAGAAATTCATACACTCAAGCATCAAAACAATAAGATATTCATGTTTAGGGCTTCAAACCTAAGCCCTAGCTATGGAGTTTAGTTCCTCATAATCATTTCAAACACAAATTCGAAATATAACTAGAAAGAGTTTACAGATTTGGAAATGATGAAAGCTTGAAGTCTTCAATGGTGGAAATCTTCCCCCTTCTTCCTGCGGCTGCACCTCCTTCTCCTTCCTTAGCTCTTAGCTCTCCAATATGCTCCGTATGTGTAGAATAATGGAATGACTTCATTTCCCACGTTCAAAAGGCTCCCCAACTTCATATTGCAATTCCCTTTGCTTCCCTCTCTCCTCATTTCCAGCTTTTACTTTTAATATAAAACTCATTCTTTCCTCTAAAGCCTTTGCCCATTGTCCCCTTGCCATGATGAAGCTTTGACTTCACAAAGATGCCAAAAGCTTCAGAAAATATCTCATTTACAAAGGTAATTCCTTGTTACCAAGAGTTATGGTAACAAGAAATTAAGATGACACAAAGGAGGTAAAAGCTGGCCAAATCCGGATTTCCAGAGCTGTGGTAACATGCTGGATTGGTTGGATAGGCAATACTTGTCCAATGGAGCTCAAATTTGGATATGTTGTAGTTAACATCCATTGGAACAAGTCTCATGAAGATCATGACCTCATCCGAGCACCAGAGCATGTTGATCCCAGGCCAAGAAGTTGACCTACGAAAATAAACAAAAACAGAATTTATAACTAATAATGCACTTTTAGCTCATTTTCATCCCAACCAAGGTAAAATCTAAGAAAACACAAAAAGGAAGTAAAAAGCTATAAAATGTCAAGAACTAACTCAAAATAGTGGGTGAATAACATGAAAAATCATGTGTAAAAATGAAACGAACAATGGGCCACATGATTTCAATTTTAAAATTTGACCAATATACACCCTTCGCCAATTTGAAAAAAAAAATTAGTCATACATAATGGCATATGCATATGTACAGAACAAACAACAATACAAGAAAGTAAAGACTGGAGTGTTGGAATTTTTTGGTAATACAAGTACAAATCATTTAAGAGATTATGTAAGGATAAGAGAGAGAATTTTGGAATTGGAACTCAGAGGTCTAGATTCAGATAGAAGTCCTAGACTTGTTTCTCTATTTTATTTTTTCAATTGATTTTCAATGAGAGCAACTCTCTCTACAAAAATATCTATTACAAGCTTAATTGCCCACTTGGTGGTTAGCTTACCTACCAAAAGAAAAGGCTAGAAATAGCCAATACACATACAAACAAAAACATAAATATTAAAGTTTCCTACAAAAGTGGCTCAAACTGAATTTTCAGATAATTACCACTAGAGTTTCCCACAAACATGGCTCAATCTCTTTTTTACATAGACTTACCACTAGAGTTTTTCTTCTCCTTGCTTGGTGCATCTTTGTGACCTTTTCTCCCCCTTGTGTGGGTATGAGCTTGAGCTTTGCTCATTTAAGACTTATATCTTTTACTTGTTGGAAGTTTGAAAGCAAATGTCTCATATTGGAGAAACCAAAAGGTTCCACATGCTTTATAAGCATGAAACCTTAACACCAATTAAATAAAGATTGGTGGGCTGATGGGCTTGATGGTTGGCTTGCTTGATTAATAATAATATTTAAATAATCAAGACTTGGCCCTTGGGCCTTGAGGTCTCTTCAAAAAGCCCAAAAATAAAATAAATATTTTTATTTTTATATACTAACTGCTATTTTGAAGGGGTGCAATTCTGTTATAAAAACACAAGTCCTAGGCCATAATACGATCATTTTTTTTTTCATCTATTTCATACTGCTTAAAATTTACATCCTATTGGAGAGAAACACACCGCCGTTCGCAGAATCCAAGGATCCGGTGCTGGACCCTTGGGTTATAGATAGTTCAATCCTGAGAGATAGACGCATATTGAACTTCAAGCACTGAGAAGAGGCGAAATTCTGTCTTTAGGACATTGCGAATACGCAAGCCTCTATCTTCAATAAAAGTCAGTATTCTGTACTTGCTTTGTATTTGCATATTTATATAGTTTTCATATTTGTTGCTGTCTACAATTTAGAATATGTGTATTAACATAGTGATCCTATAATATAAGTTATTTACTGATTTTCCTAACATTACTTTCTATCATTTTCCGATCCCCACATGTCCTTACCGTCTTGTGTCGGCGTCGTCGGCAACAATTGTAGTGAAAGTGGTGGTTTTGGAGGCATCAACTTTGTTTTTATTTTTGTGTGTTTACGGATTATGTATTTTCCCCAACTATATATCATCGGCGGTTGTGTCTCGACGTTTGATCTCCGTCATGGTCATTGGCTCTTCCAAAATTATATACACATGAAAATTAAGTACAAAAAAAAAAAAAAAAAATTGTACAGCCTGATAGATCTAAGAGAATAATTGGATTATCTTAGTCCTTGTATGTTGATAAGGTGCTAAGGAGATTTCATATGGAACAGTCTAAGAAAAGTTTACTTCCAGGTACAACATGGACTTCACTTCTCTAAGAGCATGTGTCCAAAAACTCATTATGAGATACAACAATTGAGTAAAATCTCTTATGCATATGCAATAGGGATTCTCATATATGTCATAGCATGTACAAGACATGATATCGTTTATATGAGTATAACTAGAAGATATAAATCAAGCCCATGATTAGATCAATTGGGAGCAGTCAAATATGTTCTTAAATACTTAAGAAGTACTAAGGACATGTTCCTCATCTGGGAGGAACATTAGAGTAACAAGTGGAAGCATTTACTAATTTCGGACAATGTATCTAACATCAATTATTGCAAATCTACCTAAAGGTACGTCTTCATTTTGAATAGACACGTAGTTAGTTAGAGAACAACTGAAGTTGATTACATTGTCGCTTTAGAAGCTACAATAAAATCTATTTAGATAAAAAAAGGTTCATTACCGAACTAAATGTGGTTCTAATCATAGTGTCATAAGTACCTTTACTGTGTTATAGCAACGGGGCGATAGCTCAAGCCAAGGAACCTAGGTCTCATCAGAGATCCAAACACATAGAAAAATGTTACCATTAAATGGGACATTTTGCATTCAAAAGGTTGCATTTGCAAACAACGTAACAGATTCATGCACTAAGCCTATGTCATAGTCACAACTGGATATACATACAGAGATAACGAGTATGAGATACATGGCTATGTGGCTCTAGTGCAAGTGGGAGATTGTTAGAAATGTGACCTAAGAGCCAATACATTTTATGTAATCTCCTTAGAATACATTTCGTATATGATATATAAAGGTCAAACTTATTTTGTTATCTTTTACATCGTGTAAAGAAACAAATGTCCATGATATGCTAAATAAGAGATAAAGTAATCTAAAGAAGATTAGATTCAAGAAAGCTTTAATCTCTAACTATAGTATCCCAAAATGTTCCTAATCATAGGTTATCAAATGGGCATTGATAAACCGTCAAGATTAGCAAATATTATGTATATTCAATTGGGAGGATGGTTAGTCTCAAACCATTTGTGTAGTTGACACTAATACAAGTATGTGGGTGCTCATTAGTGAATGAGTACACTGAATACGATCAACTGTAGTTCTCATATGGAGTATTTATCTATATGTCAAACGAGAACTCATAGTTGCAATAATACAAATTAGTCCTTAGACATGAGGCATCATGGTTGTCCTGTGATGTGTTATTGATCTTTGATAGCTCTTAAAGGCAAGCAGTAAAAGATTTGTCTTAAGTGTTGTTGGGATCTCTTAATTCATCATAGGGGCATGTGAATGTACAATAAGGAATCTCTACTTTCGATAAAAGAATGAGAATGTTTCAAGATGTGATTCAGCAAATCTTTGGCCAAAGTATTTTGAGCTTGATTTAGAAAGTTGTTCTTAATCATGTTCTTTTGAATCACATGATGTTATAAATCAAATTAGGGGTTTGACATAATCAATCTGTAACCTAATAATATGATTTGAAATATTGTATAAGAGAATGATCGTATTGCATTGCATTTCCAACTGAATAGGTTCTTCATCTATTCTGGTTAGCTTGGGTAGCCTTGATATATTGCTAGATGTCACTCTTGGCTTGTGGAATTCCTAGGATTGATTGTGATCTATCCAAATAAAGGAAGAATTAAAAAGGGGTTTTAATTCCAGTTGGTTAGAAAGAATTCTAATATTTCCCACTGCCTTGCTAATTAGAACCTAATGGATCGCACACCATAAATGGTTAACTTTGAGTAATACAAATGAGAATGAGGAAATAAATTTGATTGATTTGATGTGAAACCGCCAAACTTATTAAGTAACGAAACGTAATTGGATCCATTATTACTGGAGAGTATGTTTCCACATAATCAATTTCATGCCCTTGTGAAAAACCTTGCGCAACGAGTCGCGCTTTATACCTTGCAATCTCATTTTTCTCATTGCGCTTTCTTGTAAATACCCACTTGTAACCTACATGGTTCACATTGGGTGGAGTTGGAACAACATGTCCAAAAATACTCCTTTTTCCCAAAGAATTTAATTTTTCCTGGATTGCATTTTTCCACTTAGGCCAATCTTGCCTATGTGTGCATTCATCAATAGAGCATGGCTCAATATCATCATCTTTTATGATCTCAGTAGCCATTGAGAATGCAAATATATCATTGATGATCATCTCGTTTCTATTCCACAATTCATTGGTGGATATATAATTTATGGAGATTTCTGGACTTTCAGATTCCAGTTGCCACTTCATGGGCACTTGTCTCACCAAGGATATTTTCCTTTTCAGGAAGTACCTGTCCATATTGGCGGGTATTTGAATTATGAATTGTAAGCTCTCCATTTATTTCATTTGGATTCATTTTAGCCATCAACTTCCTCTTTCGAGGAATTAAGTCCTTTGAGCTTAGTGGTCTTCCACGCTTCCGGCGTGCAACAGATGAACCATTTGTTGGCACATTACTTTGTCCTTTATGGACATCAATCCTTGCAGGTGCATTTGCAGCTAGGATATTTGACTTCGTCACCTTTGTTGCATCATTAAACGCATATGGCATCTGATTTGCAATACTTCGGAGGTGAACGATCCTTCTCACTTCGTTTTCGCATTTAGCGATATAAGGATCAAGAGGAGACAAAATGGGTACTTCCCACGATAATTCACGTTGTTCTTCAAGAACGAGTTTACCTTTTTGTTCTTTAGGAATAAATTTTCCTCTTCCTAATAGTTGGAAAATTGTCTCATCAAAATGAGTTCTAGATATCTGATAAAAGATGGTGAATCAAAACCAACATAAATTCTCAATCTGTGTTGAGGGCCCATTTTAGTACGTTGCGGTGGTGCAATGGGCACATGTACCGCACAACCAAAAATTCTTAAATGTGAAATGTTTGGTTGATTACTCAACACAAGTTGTATTTGAGAATATTGATTGGCAATAGGCCTCAACCGCACAAGTGATGCTGCATGTAAAATGGCATATCCCTAAGCAGAAACTGGCAACTTTGTCTTCATTAGCAAAGTGAGAGATATTAATTGAAGATGCTTAATTAAAGCTTCTGCCAAGCCATTTTGAGTATGAACATGAGAAATAGGATGTTCAATGTCAATACCTAGTGACATGTAGTAGTCATCAAAAGTCTGATATGTAAATTCACCACCATTATTCAAGTCTGATTGACTTAATGGGATAATCTGGGAATTGGGCTCGTAATTTAATTATCTGAGCAAATAGCTTAGCAAATGCCATATTCCGAGTGAACAAAAGGCAAATATGTGACCAAATGTATCCACGAAGACCATAAAGTACCGAAATGGTCTAGAGGGAGGATGAATAGGCCCACAAATGTCCCCTTGGATTCTCTTGGAAAATAATGGGGATTCAACATCAACCTTTGGTTGTGATGGTCTGATCACCAACTTCCCTTGTGAGCAAGCTTGGCAAGAGTTGTCACTTGATACCATAATGTGTTTTGTCAATAAGGGATGTCCTTTAGAGTTGGTGATGATCCTACGAATCATGGTGGATCCAGGATGACCCAACCAGTCATGCCAGTGCCTCAATTGTCCGTATGGTTTTATAGTACAACCCTGATGAGAGCGCACAAAGCTTATCCAGGTATATGCTTCTGGGTATCACTGGAGGTAATGCAAAAATATTCTATGTTTTCCTCATTCTTTGTTTTAACATGGTAGTCATTCAAACGTATATCTTTGAAACTCAATAGATTCCTTTTGGAGTTAGATGAATACAAGGCATCTTGAATGGACAGTGTTGTTCCATTTGGTAACATAACTTGGGTTGTTCCTGAGCCTTCAATCAGATTTGCAGGACCTGATATGATTGTTACCTTTGCTTTTGTAAGCATCAAGTTTGAGAAATGCTTTTAATCTTAAAGGATCGTATGAGTAGTCGCACTGTCTGTGAGACAAATATCTTTGCTAGAGCTCTTGTTTTGGGAGCATCCATAATTTATATCCATGCCTTCAAATAAATAAATAAGCTGAATCAATAAACAATTATTCAATATAAAGAAAATTATTGCCACTTTTATTAGGTTGAAATGAAAAAAATAATAATTTAGATAATACAAATTGTGCATTTAGTCTAATTCGGACCCATAAACTTCATTCCCTCTTTCAATTACAAAATCGAAAACATCTAGATGCGTCATGTCTAACTAACACGATATTTCCGATGGGCCATCTATAGCTGGCGGATCTGGTATAACATAATCAATGTAATTTGTCTCCACTTTCCTGTTCTTAAGTGAAGATTGATACAGATTTGCCAAATGCTTAGGTCGTATGGTATGTACGCGCTCAATGTCCCTTTGTACCATATTTGTGACAAGCACCTTCAACATTTCTAGGCACATGGCTTGTCTGTACTTTCACCTTATTCCAAGATGCATTATTGCCGCTCGTGGATGGATTGCCCCTTGGACCTAAGCCATATGAATGGGCACCACGATTTGCAATAATACCTTAAAGGTTGTCCATTTAATTGTTGGAACTTCAGGTTCTCAATACTGTTAGATTTTGAACTTCAGGCCAAAATCACATATTCTCACTCACAGTATGGACATTTTTATAATTTCCTGTACATATTTCGGGACTTCAGGCTTAATATATTTTTGAATTTCATGCCAAAAATATATTGCATATTTTACCCAAAAATTCAGGCTTGGGATCTAGGAAGCCATTTATTAATAGGAATTTCAGGTCCTATAATTGTTAGAGGAAATTCAGGCCCTCATAAATATTGTTGTATGGGTAATAAACCTACACCATACAATAAATAAAGTAAATGCTAAAGGCAATTGTGTGGATGATAAACCCGCGTCACACCTTTAAATAAATACTGTTGTATGGATAATAAACCTACACCATACAGTAAATAAAGTAAATGTATGGATAAAACCACCACTAAAAATATAGGAAGTGAAACCATCCATTAAATGCACAATAATAAAATTAGTATATACCTTTAACTTTTCCATAATAATATTATATATTGTGGGCAATATAATTACGCCACTATTCAAGATATAATAAGATGGGTAATAAGATCACACCATCCTTTTTATTACTATAATATGTGTTACAACGTGATGGGTAATGAAAATTACACCACCATAAAACAACAGGATGAGGTATAAAACCGCACCACTCCAAATTACAATACAAAAAAATAAATTAAACAAATATGGATGAAACAACATAAAAATTGTGAGAATACAATAAAGAAAGTTTGCATGTCGTCGTAGTAGTAAAGTGAGCAGAGAGACATATGAGAGAGGAGACAGAAAAATAACCATATAATGTTGAGCTATAAAATTTGGAAGTAAAAAGGAGAGATTATTAGTGCTGATAACGTGTTATAAAATAAATGAAATATGTGCGAGAATATTGACCTGCACGTAAAGTAGATGAGACACAACATTTAACGAGGTTCGGCTATGCCTACGTCCTCAGAGAGAGCAGCAGCAGGACTTTTCCACTATGTAAAATAATAGGTTACAACTTTAATGTTTACAATATATGTGGCTCACTAATTTTTCTTTTTCTCTCTTTTTCCTCTCCTTATCTTCTTTCTTCTCTTTCTTTCTCTCCTCTCACTCTCCCTTTCCTTTTCTTATCGTTCTACAAAGGCATAATAATGCTTTCTTTCTCTCCTCTAACCTACCTGGGCTCTCTCTTCCTTTTCTGATCGTTGGTGTATTTGAAAGGTTTAATAATGTCTTATTTAAATAGACAGACTTGGTAGAGGGGCAGCCAACCCACGTGAATATGAGCAGTAAGGGCAAGTTGCATACAAACTTTACCCAAAGTCTTCAAATGAATAGTTAGTGGGCTCCATTTAAAAACCTTTACAACAAGATAAAGATAGTTTTAGCTTTTAAAAAACATTAAGATAATAAATTAAACGTTGGTTTCTTTGCATTATTTATTTAGTTTTAGGTTAAAATCCCTAATTAATTTTAAATATTTAAATAATAGTTCAGTACCAAATATAGGTCTTCATTATTTTTACAATCCAGCTTTTTAGTCTGACGCATCATTAAACGTAGGCCAGGACTTAATCCAGCTTAGGCCAATCCAGAGCTAATCCAAGACAGACCTCTAGAATTTAGTTCCATTTCATAAAGGTCCGCCATACCAAATGATCCTTTTGTATTCTCTTGGTTGGTCTGTTGACCTTGTTTGTTCTTTGGTTTGCCCTCTTTTTCCTTTATAAATTCATTTAATTACAAAAAAAAAAAAACAATTGTTGAATAAAAGATGAAAAAATTGAATAAAAGGAAGTTTTGGTTTTCAGTTCCAAGATTCATTTTGTTGAGCTATGGAGGCTTGTTCTTGGAAATTACGTTTTAAAGAGAAAAGCGGATTAATGACTTAAGAAAGGTAAAGAGCCTTTTCAATGGAGATGTAGGTTTATTTGAAGTTGTGTTTACATAGGAAGACAGCGGACCAACTTACATGCAACTCAGAGGCCTACAAACAGTTACAAATAATATGATATGCGAACCTTGGTGCACCTGTTTCTCAACATTTACTATCAAACATACTATTTGGGAAATATTGAAGAACATATGAACGCAAAATGACCAATTTCCTGTTTCAGAAAAAAAGAATTGAAAGAAAGAACTAAAAGATTGTCAAGTAAACCAAACATGACCCAATTTCATCTTTGGTGGTGTAATTGCTACACTGTTGAAAATCTTAAACAAGAGTACATAAAAGAAAACTGGTACACAGCTACTGATCCAAAAACCCTAGTACATTGTGTGAAAAAAATTTCAGGTAGACCAATTATGTAACACAGTAAAATACTAAGTTCTGAACCTAAACTGAGTTTCTACTTCAGTAGAGTTACAAAGTGCCTAACCCTAAACTGGAATTTAAGACGCCGAGTCCTGCCTTGCCCTTCATCATCACATCACCATCACCCCCATTAACCACCAAAGCTTGTATTCTTGAAAATGGAGCAAGTAAATTGCTTCCTAGTGTACGCAAAAAGCTCCAAGCAGATATGATGTGATTCCAAGGAATGAAATAGTCAAATTCCTTCCTTTTAAGATTGGGGTGAGAACAAGAACGCTTGGTAATGGGAGGGATTCTCATTGTTTTCTTTTCTTTTCATTTACATATTGGATTAATATACAATGTATAAATATATTTTCTTTTTGAAAGGACCAGTACACCTACCTTACCTTTCCTTTTCTTTCACGTGTCCCTGCCTCCCTCCCACTTCCCAAGTCTTTTTGGCTTTATTAACCTTATTTTTTTTATCAGTGGAATATTTTTTGAAAATGTGTTTTAAACTTTGGGTTAATCTTTTTATTAGTTTTAACTTAGACTTCCAGGAATTTGTATTTGAGTATCTCAATTTCTAAAATGATTTTCGTGGTCCATCAACTTCAGATTTTTTGGGAACAAATGGTCATGTCGTCAATTTTGTCAATTTTTCTGTTAAATACAAGGGTAAAATAATATTTTTGTATCAAAATTGATTAAAATATGAATAAAAAATTAAAATTAAACTATCACTCTCCCCTTTATCCCAATTTCTACACCCCCAAACTTGATTTATCTTTTTTTTTTTTATATTCTTTTATTGTTATTTTAAAGATAAAATAAAATCAAATAAATAAATAAAAATTCAATTTAGGGGGAGTAGGGGGGTAAAGGGAGAGAGAGAGAGAGTTTCATTTTAATTTTTTAATTTTTTATTTATATTTTAATCAATTTAATACAAAAATACAATTTTGCTTATGCATTTAATAGAAAAGTTAACAAAATTGATAGCAAAACCATTTGTCCTACTGAAACTGAAGTTGAAGGACCAAGAGAACGATTTTGGAAATTGAGGGACTCAAATGCAAATTGGGTCTTAATTGAGGGTCTAATAAAACGATTAATTCATTAAAAAATAGATATAGTATTTATGGCTATAAACTAGAGAGTATGATTGGAGTTCAAATTTTATAGGAAGCTCCTAAAATAGCTTTTGTGTATTTTTAGCTAAATTTTAACTGAAAAATAGAGAGTATGATTGGAGATACTCTTGTACAGTGCCAACCAACAACCACATTTTCGTTTCAATTAACACACTAAACGACTTCGCTTTACCCTGTCGATATAAATATTCACCTCGATTTTGTAATAAGCCTCCATCGTTAAGAGCATCCGCAATGATGCTCTCTATTTCTTAACTAAAATTTAGCTAAAAATATAAGAGCATCCGCAATGATGCTCTCTATTTCTTAGCTAAAATTTAGCTAAAAATATAAGAAAGCTTTTTTAGGAGCTCTCTAAAAAATTTCAACTCCAACAATACTCCATAATTTGGAGAGTCATAAATGCTATAACTCTTTTTTGATTGGTCCATCTCTATTAAAAAATAAAATAAAAAATAGTTAGCATTAAATAAAAGTTTAAAATACTCATTAAATAAGGCAGCATTAAATTATAGGAGGGAGCCATGAGTAGGACTTTCTCTCTCTCCTCAATTTAGGAGCTCCTAGAGGACTCCCTATTTTAGGAGGTGGATAGGGAGCATGGTTGGAGTTGCATTTTTACAATTTCTCCCTAAAATTTGTCTAAGGAGGTGGTTTAGGGAGCTCATTGCGGATGCTCTAAGAAAGCTATTTTAGGATCTCTCTAAAAAAATTCAACTCCAACCATACTCCCTAATTTGGAGATTCATAAATGCTATAACTCTTTTTTGATTGGTCCATCTCTATTAAAAAATAAAATTAAAAATAATAAAGGTCTGAAATACTCATTAAATAAGACAATATTAAATTATAGAGACCACTAGGAGGACTTTCTCTTTCTTCTTCATATTTAAGAATGACTCCTATTTTAGAAGATGAACAGGGAGCATTATTTTACATTTTTACAATTACTCCCTAAAATTTGTCTAACCTTTAGGGAGCTCATTACGAATGGGATAACACCGGAGAAATAATGTAAAGCAAAACAGAGTGCTCTGCTTTTGCGTTTTGGATTTCGAAACCATTAAAGACCCAAAATGACCAAGTTACAGTCAAATACACAGATTCAAGCAAGGACTTCAAATTTTCGATCCAGAGGATGGCTGAATCAGAACCCAGAAACGGGAAATTTTGGATGGCGAATCTGTATGTGAAAGTTGTACCACCTGCGGATCTGAATAGGAACACCTGGTTCATGTACCCTGGTGTTTGGACAACCTATATTCTCATCCTCTTCTTCTCTTGGCTGGCTCCTTGTGATCTCAATCTTTCGCTGCTCTGCTGGTATGGCTTGGACCATACTTAATCTCTCTCATTTTTTGGTATGCTCTCTCTCTCTCTCTCTCTCTCTCTCTCTCTGTAGTTATTTGTTTGTAGGTGTGGTTTTTCAGGTGTGGCTCAATGGATTGGATTTTGATCCGAATCCAATGTAATTAATAGGAGATGGATGTTGTGGTATAATCCAATCATGTTCCGAATCCCATGAAGTTCATCTTCTCCAAATCCTACTCTCTATTTCTGCTTGTTCATTGTTATCTCTCTGATTTGGTGCGTTTCATCTACTAAATCTTCAGTTGTCTGTTATAGATCGAAAAAGTTCAATTTGAGCTACAGAAACAATTCATCCGATAATCCAACAAATCGAATATGAATCTAGTTGCGAAAGATCCATCCGATTGTATCGGATTCCTAAAATTTTCTAACCGATCCGCTCCATATCCGATCCGTTGACTGATTGTTGTGTTCAATTGGGTTTATAAAATTTCACATATTTGTTGATCAGAGGCTGTTAGATTTGATGCTTACATCATCCGATATCAATAGGCTTCTTGAGGGGTTGAAAGGACCAGTACATCTACCTCCCTTTCCTTTCCTTTTTTTTTCCACACATACCCCCCTTTCTTTCACGTGTCCCTGCCTCCCTCCCACTTCCCAAGATTTTTTTGCTTTATTAACCTTATCTTTTTGTCGGTGGAATATTTTTTTGAAAATGTCTTTCCACTTCGAAGCACAGAGAAAGTTCAAAGACAGAGTGGCGTTGAGAGCAGAGAGGAGCATAGAGATGGCGTATTGCATTGGAGGAGTAGGAGGTGGTGGTGATGGTGATGGTAATTTAGGTATCATAAATATTTATTTAAATAAATAATTAAATATATTGCGGCGGTTGCGGTATACCGCAATTTTTGGATTTTTGGAACAGCATCCGCAAACGCAGATTGCAATCGGTATAAGAAACTGCAGTTGGCTTTTCGTGACATGTCGGCTTCTCTGCGGTAACACCCTTTAGCGGTTTTGAGGTGTTACGGTACAAGTAAGATATCCTACCTAATAACGCAATAATACACATGAGATAATATTTTTTATGTATTATTGGTTGAAAATAGCTATTCCGTTACAAGTAAGTATTGATGATATTAATTTAATAAAATATCGCATGTACTTTTTTTTTTCTTTTGGTTTGATAAAATATCGCATGTAGTTTGGAGGAAATATTGCTTGTCATCTTAATGGCCCACTGTAGTTTAGAGTTAATGTTGCTTCTCATTCTTTCAATAGAAAATAAGTAAGGCCTAGTTCGGTAATGTTTCCTAAAAATAAAAATGAGAAAACGAATTTGCATTTTCAAAGATTTTGAAAAATACATCTGATAGATTAATTGGAAAATATATTCAGAAAATAAAAATATTGAAAATGTGTCCGATAGGATAATTTGAGAATAATAAAATGTGAGTTATTTTTCAAATATATTTTTGCTAATTTTTGTTCTAATTTTTTTTTGTCAATAAAGGCTAAAATTATTGTGAAAATGTATAATTAAAATAAGGACAAACTACATAAAATCACCCAACCTATAGGGTCATTTACGAGTTCATACCCGAATTTTGGGGACATTTACCAGTACATACTCAATATTATGGAAACTCTACAATTTGCCCCTTCGTTAGCCAAACTGTTATTGAGTCTGTTAAATGCTTACGTGTCAAAAAGTATGACCCCTTTTTTATGACGTGGACAAATAAATAATAAAAAATTATCTACTTTAAAAAAAAATAAAAACCTAAACAACTCTCTCTCTCTCTCCTCCTCCCTCCCGACCCACCCCAACCCAGAACTCTCCTCTCCTGTCCAGCATATGCCCACCCCGCAGCCACTATCTTCCCCCAGCGTAGAATTATTGGCTCTATGTATCTACGTTAATTACTTGGTAGGTAGGCAGGCAGGTTGGTAGAAAAAGAACTTGACTGAAGAATCTTATTAAGCTTTAATAAATAAGTAGGCTTTCTAATTTCTACTTTTTTCCATTTTTGTTCTTAATTTTCCGCTAATGATTAATTACTGTTGTTCTTCATGCTCTCAAATTATTCCTTACAACTCGAATTAATCCCTAATTACCGGTAATTGAATTTCAGATCTGTCATTGTGTATTTGTTTGTTTGCCGAGAATGTTGAGGAAAATGAACATTTGAAATCTTGGACAGAGAGGGGCGGAGAGATTTCAGGGGAGGAGGGAAAGGGGCTGGGGCTGAGGCTGGCTGGAGCCAGGTTTGCGTGGAGAATAGGGGTGGCGCTGAGCTGAGAGATTTCGGGCGATCGATGGGGGCGCTGGCAGGAGTCGCTAGGCGGTTTGCTCCAACGATGTTGTCTTACTTTCTGTGGGCTGCGATGGGTGGTGGTTTGGGTGGCTAGAATGGTTGGCTTCTCTGATTCACAGCCGCATCGGAAGTCGATAAGGTCAAAGACCAAGTTGGCATTCCCAGAACACCCAGAAATCGCTTTGTTGAAGAAAGAATCAAATTCTGAGATTCGGGCACAACATCGTTTTGGGGTTTGTGGTTTGGGGAAAACGATTAGATCTGTGGCATGGGGGAGGTGATGGGTTAGGCTGGAACAAGAGAGGTGTTAAGGCTGGGATGGGTGGCCTGAGTAAGCTTGGGTGGTGGTTTGGGTGGCTGGGGGCTAGGAGGAGAGGAGAGATCGGGAGAGAGAGAATCTGGGTAGGGTTTTTAATTTTTAATTTTTAATTTAATATGTTTAATTTTTTTAAAATAATTTTAAAAGTAAATTTTTTATTAGTTTTTGTCCACGTGGAACCTCACATCAATTAAAAATAGGTCCCACAAATACCACGTAGGCAGATAACGGATTTTTTGACGATCTCACTAACGTATGGGGCAAATTGTAGGGTTTCTGTACGTTGAGATATGTACTAGGTAAATGTCCCAAAATCGGGTATGGAACTCGTTCAAACCCTATAAGTTGGGGAGTTTTATGTAGTTAACCCTTAAAATAATATAAAAAAATTCTAAAAATAAATATGAAATTGAATAATATATGATATGGTTTAATCATAAAATTAATAAACACTAATGTACAAAATAAAATAATGAAGTGCAATGAACAAATTGAAAAATGGAAAAAAAAAAAAAAACAAGCAATCAGACCAATACACTAAGTAAAAAATGAAAATTTATTGTTTTCAGTTTTTGTATATGAGTTTGAATTTGTTTTTCAAAAAATGAAAATGACATACCGAATGCATTTTTAGTAGAAAATAAAAATGGGGCCTTGAAAATATGACCGAATGGCCCCTAATTATTTCAATACAAAATAAATAAGAGTGCTGCTTTTTCCACCTACCCTTCCATATTTCCCCATTCACCTTATTTTTAAAATTTTAAAGACAAATTTATCCTTTTGTAAAATGATTTATAAGGACAAATGACCCTCCTCCTCTCCACGCCCTCATCCTCACTCTCTCCCTCATAGCTTTCTCTCCCAGTCTTCTCCTACCTCTCAAGGTGTTCCCTCTATCTATGCCCCTCTTATATGCATATTTGCATGTTTTTGAACTTTGAAGTGGAACTTCAGTTTGCACAGTGTTCTTGTGGTTGATTTAGTTTGTGGGTTTTAATCGTTGTACAACTTGATGAAGATGGTTGGTTTGTGTTTGTTGTTTTTGTACAGCAAATGCAATTCAGAATGTAGTGATAATTGTTTGTGTTGTTTCTGTTAAGGTTTCTTTTTTTTTTTTTTTTTTTTTTTTTTTTTTTTTTTTTTTTTTTTTTTCTATTATTTCTTTCTTAAATTGGCTATTTTAGCTTATTATATTTATTTGTATATCTAATTTTTTGGTAGAATAAACTTAACTATATTTAAATTTTAAAATTTTCCTTTCCATATTTAAAAATTAAAAAATTTCCCTACTAGCCCACTCACCTAGCTTACTCCGCCCTTGGGCGTCGCAGGTTCAACTATGAATGTTCCAGTTTCAAGGGTAAAAGGACTTCAATGGAGGATTATTTTGAGGCAAATATATTTGACATTGATGGCTAGATGGTTTCATTTTTTGGCTGTTTTTGATGGTACAGAACAAGTTGTTCATTCGGGAATTTGTATGACTTAAATAATTAGTAATTATAGAGTATTTTAGGAATAACATCGGGCGTGAAGAAAAGAAAGTGGAAATTTTAGCACTCAATAAGTAATTGTTTCAATACAAAATAAAGGAAAGTTTTGCATTTTAGAGGCCCCAAATTAAATATTATTTTATTATTGTGAGTTTATTTTTATAATAATATATCCCAATTGGTTTGGGTTTTCTATATTAATTTAATGAAAAACAATTTATAATTATATATCTTTCTTTGATGAAAAATAAATAATATTAATGTTGGTTTTCCTATATTGAATTAATATCCCGATTGCTTTGGGTTTTCTATATTAATTTAATAGGATAATATTAATGTTGATTCTCCTATTTAATATTGATTTTCATGTAGAGCCCAGTATATAAGGAGCGTTCAACCTACAACTTCATATGCAATTTTTTGTCAACCACTCAACTCTCTCTCTCTCTCTCTCTCTCTCAAATTCTTAGATTTTATTGCAGAGCCGCCACTCCTTCCGTTGGAAGGAGAAAACGAGGTCGCAGGGCAAACCCAAACACAAAGAAGAAGATCCATATCAAAACGCCATGGTCACCAACCAAAATCAGAGGCCTTACTTGCCTGACGACATGATCTACGAAATTCTCCGACGTCTCCCCACCAAAGCTGCAGTCCGGACGAGCTCTCTTTCCAAGCAATGGGAAGGTGTCTGGTCTCTCCTTCCCTCTCTAGATTTCGACGAGGGCGGCAAGCCTGACAATTATTTTCGCCACAACGACGTCGTTGACACCGAAAACTTACTTCGACATAAAAGGTTCGTCAACAACATCTTGGCAAAGTGTTTGGAATATCGTCAAAAACACAATAAGCAGAAAGATGTCTTGGATAAACTGAAAATCCACATGGAAAGGTACTCAGCTAAAGACGACGCAACTCTTATAAATAAGTGGTTGGACTTTTCACTTGAGACAGGTGTGAAAGAGTTAGATATCTGCCTCAGAATTAGTAAGTTGGATTGGAATGCTTTGGATTTGGATCGTGGGTTGTCGTTTTACTACTGCATATCTCGGAGGACCTTTTTTAATGCTAAATCTTTGACTGCTCTAAATTTGGAGCACGTGAGAATAAAAAGCTTTGACGACACCATACATACAAGCCTTAGCCTTCTTCCCTCTTTGAAAACCATGTCCCTCACAAGTGTCTTCTTCGATACCCACGCTCTCTCCTCCTTAATTCGGGAGTGCCCTTCCATCGAGTCCTTGTCACTAGCTGCATGTTCTTTTGAGGATTCCCTATTTAATGTTTCAAGTTCCAGTCTCAAATCCTTGGAGCTTGTGGATTGCATGGCTCGGGAAGTTGAAGTTGATGAATCTGTGAATCTTGAATGTTTTACCCTCGTTTCATTACAATTTCCGCTTAAGGAGATGTACCTGAGAAAATCTGATAACTTGAGATATATCGACATCTATGGTCAGCACTTAAAATGTATTGTGTTAGTAGGATGCCATGAAAGTGTGAAGGCCACAATCTGGACTCCAAGTCTACTTATTTTAGATTTCAGTGGTTGTGTGAGTTACTCCAATTTTCATGTGAAAGCTCCAAAATTAGTGTTGGCCAGAATTGGACTTTGGGACCTTTGGGACGAAGAGATATCCCCCATCGATCGCCCGTGGAAACATTTTCCTACCCTAAGAAATTTTCTTAAAGAATTCGGTTGCAGCAGATTATTATCTCTCATTCCTCGTGATTTTAAGGTATTTATATCTATGCCTATATGCTTGATAAGTTTGGTTTTGAATAGTTTTCAGTTTTTGTACATATATAGATAGGGTAACTTGCAATTTTAGCGTCAATTTATTCTTAATTTTTTCTTCAACCAATTTAGAATTTAAATTAAATTAAATACCCAATTGCGATAGAGAGGGCGAGTTGAATGGCTAGTCAACCGGGCATGACCAATCAACCAGCCTCTCTATCCGGCAACTAAAAACTAAAGGTGGCTTCTGTGTGTATATTGTAAGTTGGTTGTTCAATTACTCCTTATGAACTGATGGTTTCCTTCTTTCTATTTGTTTGTTGTGGATGGTGCAGGGTCTCATCTTTCCAGAGAATTTCAAAAAGACCTTCTCTTCACCTCTGCCTCATTCGAGAGATGTTGCAATCTATGAGTTGAATGCTCCACCAGAAGCGACAGAAATTTCTGACTTCAAGGACTCCTTGGATTGGGTTGCACCTTCTGCACGCATACAGTACCAATTCTTATAGGTTCCATCTTAGTAGATAACTCGAGTTGTCCTGGCTTCACTAATTTGTTACCAAATCAGACTTCTCCCATATTCCCAACTTAATCAATTTGTTTATTTTATCATATTCTTCTATAGTATATTATTATAAACATGAGATTAAGATGGGATCAATAAATAAACTATATATAGTTAAATAAAAGAAACTTGTTTGGTAAGAAAAATTGAAAACTGTTTAAATTTTGTTTGGTAATTGTTTTTAGTTTTATGTGGAATTTGAAAAGAATTCAAATTCTGAATTTGAGGTCATAGACTGAAAGTGCATGTTAAGAAAGAGGGTTAAAGAATTCAACAGATGTGTGAGTTGGGACGTCCAAGATAATGAGTTTGGGATTGGAGTGCAATGTATGTATGGTGATGTAAAATTGGTGATCGAGAACTAAGAGTTAAAATTAGTCATACATAATGGCATATGCACATGTACAGAACAAACAACAGTACAAGAAAGTAGAGACTGGAGTGTTGGAATTTTGAGGTTATACAAGTACAAATCATTTAAGAGATTATGTAAGGATACGAGAGAGAATTTTGGAATTGGAACCCAGAGGTCTCCAATTTTCTGATAATCACCACTAGAGTTTCCCACAAACATGGCTCAATCTCTTTTTCACATAGACTTAGTTTTTCTTCTCCTTGCTTGGTGCATCTTTGTGACCTTTTCTACCCCTTGTGTGGGTATGAGCTTCAGCTTTGCTCATTTAAGGCTTATATCTTTTACTTTCTTTCATTTTCCGATCCCCACATGTCCTTACCGTCTTGTGTCGGCGGCGTCGGCAACAATTGTAGTGAAAGTGGTGGTTTTGGCGTCATCGACTTTGTTTTTATTTTTTTGTGTTTACGGATTATGTATTTTCCCCAACCATATATCATCGGCGGTTGTGTCTCGACGTTTGATCTCCAAAATTATACACACATGAAAATTAAGTAGAAAATATATATATATATATATATATTGTACACGAAACTTGAAACTCTTCATGGTTCTTTAGCTTCACACGAGATGTAGGAGAACAGAACAGATGAGATTGAAAACACACCAAACGGTCTTGATCGAAACGGCTCAATCATGCCAGCCTTCCAAACTATGTTGCTCGATAAGAGTTATGGTAAAAATAGATTTCTTCTTCCTATGGTAGTAGAGGACCCAACTATATTTCCATCCACTGCTAAAAAAAGTGAAAAAGACGACCAGAAAAACACGACGGTGTGGGAGCCGAATTAAATAAAAACCCTAGGTCAAATAATTCCTTCCATTTGGAGATTATTTGACCTTATTGGGAGTCTCCGAATGTACCCAATTAAATTGGGAGTTATCTAATTAAATCAAATCCCTAATTAATCAAATCGCGCGATACCTTGTCTTTCATTTTCATTCGGCTTTGAGGTTTTGGAGCTCTGGTTCTCGTTCTGCGAAGGGAGCTTCAATTTTCCGGTTTGTTTTCCTTGGATTTTCTGTGTTTTTCTGGTTTTCTTTCGATTTGCATGCGGAACAAAGTACAGTTTTGGCGATATCTGTTCTCCCTAGTTTGGGTATTTCGAGCTCAGTTTTGTGGGGCGATTTGCTGCTACATTTTCGTTCGAGTTGCATCCTAAACCCTATATTCTTCGTTCAATTGGTAATCATGTGGTGTGGCTTTCGATCTGGAGTTTGACACTTCAATACTTGCCAAAGTTGATAGAGCGCATCCAAGCTGGGTAGATATCGCTTTTGGATCTTCTGAAGCTAGTACATGCGTAAAGGAATACGAAAATCACGAATATGTAAATAGTTCTTGAAAGAAACAGAATCAAGTTTTCTTCAGCATAGGAAAATCAATGAAACGAAAAAGGTAGGTTCTAGTTCTTGTTAAAAATTATGTGAGCATTTCTCTACCAATGAAAAGGATTACACGTTTACATTTTGGCCTCCAAATAATGCAAAGGATTCCAAAATTATAAAACACTGCTCAGTATTATACTAGTGCCCAATGAACAAACTTGTCTAATTGAACCCACCAATGAACTAACTTGTCTAATTCAAACCACCAACAGTCAATATTATACTAGTGCCCAATGAAAATTTTCTACATGTTACCTCCTAACATGATTGAACACTCTAAAATGTGTTCCTAAATTTGGTGGTTGGATAAGGCGCTCTAAAAATTGGGTTATATTTTATTTATAAAATAAAAATAAATAAAAAAACCGTTTGTTTTAAAAAAACTATATTATATCCATATTCAGTTTGGTTTTATCTCAGCAGCAAGGTGAAGATCATACATGAAATATCTTCTGCAGAAGAAACATACGGTCCAAATATCACCACATACAACTAACAAGAACAATAGAACCATTCTGAATACATTGTTAACTGCCTATTAAACTAAGGATGTTCATTTTTGTTTATAAGAAAAAGACTAATGATGCTCCTTTGCACTGTAAAGAGCCAGCTTCTCAATTTCTCTTCCAGGTTGCCTTTTTTGATCCGAAGATGAAGTCCTTTCACGCAACTGTCAGCAGACTACCGCACTCTTAATCTGCCAGGACCAAATATATAAATTATTTAACAAAACCGATATCTATCAAAACAACACAATGACAATCGCCAATCAGGAATGAATAAATTCAAAGTTTACAGGAAAAAGGAACATGAAGAGAGAAGAATCTCAGCTAAAGGCAGCCTGCCTTGTATTTTTTTTTTGTGAGACAAAACATGCTTTACATTAAACAATCTAGTTTAACTACCAAATACCTATATATAGGTCAAGGCAAGAAATAGAAAGATGTGTAAACAACCTATATGACATCACCAAAAGCACTCACAATATTATAGAAATAAAACTCCAACATTAAAGTAAACAATGTTTTACCGGAATCATCCGTCTCTGTTGGGGCTTCTGTTCGGGCTAATTTCACGCGGATCAGAAAAAGCAATCCTCGTGCTTTATCAATCAAGCGTCCAGAGATCCCTCTTCGCGCCAACCTGAGCTCCCCTTCAGAGACATAGGTCTCTTCTTGATCGAGATCGGCGTCATACCTAGTTACGGTCATCAACAGAGTGAAGTTCACGAGTAAGATGAAGCGAGTGACACAATTCCTGGGGGAAATTGGGGCCAGTAGTGGAATAATGAACAATGATATGATGATGATGAAGGTTGAGCCGATGGCCAGAACTAGGTAGGTAAGCCACAAACGATGTTTTGCAACCAGAGCAACCCCGGCAAGGAATCCGATGGACATCATCAGAAGGGATAAGCTCAACATCGGAAACACAAATCTCATGGCAGCATAAAATCATATGAAGATCACCCGTTTGTGCCCAGAGAAGAGCAAGTACGACAGTGATGGAGCTGTAGGTTGCTATAGTGTTGCATATCAAGAATATCTGAAATGGCCATCCACTACCAAGAGTTGCCATGCCATCATGAGGACCACCACTGTTGCTATATCCACCTGGCACTGCGAATATAGCAGCAAATGTTATGGTGGCCACCAGGGTTGAGACCAACACTAGAGTTTTGACATTCTCTCTGCGGCTGAACAATGAATCTTCAGACTTGTCCTTGGTCCTCTGTGCTGGTAAAGTCATTCCATTGTCGGTTGTCAAGTAAGAATCTTCCATCACTAGCCTTGATTTGATGGCACTTGTCTCTTCAGATCGTGGAGCATTAGCTAATTTCAAGGCCATAAACGTGAGTTGCTGCACGGAGAGAGAATTGTCAGTTTTCTTCATCACCTGGTCACTACTACTTATAATTAGTAAAAGAGTCGTCTCTGAGTCTCTGACCAGTCGCATAAAGATAGAAGGGTCGTGACTTTTACAATAGCGATTTCGTTATTATTTTAGATGTGTTAACAAAAAAATCTTAGTTTAATGGATGGTTCAAGTGTTAAAAAAACAGGAATACAAAAAATATATAGTGAGAAATTACGTACCTTGCGAAACATAACCTCTTTATCCACCTTGGATTCATGGGCAACATCCAATGCTGTCATGCCCGCATTGTTTAAAATACTCAAGTTCACTCTCTTATCCCGTGTAAGAATTCCGACAATCCTTGGCTGCCAGTTCTTGACGGCTATATGCAGAGGGGTGTTTCCTGTTTTGTCTCTTTCATTGATAAGCACTTGAAGCTCTGAGCTTTTGAGCATATATTTGACCATCTTCGCTCTTCCGTGTGCAGCTGCCACATGAAGAATATTGCGGTCATCATTGTCTAGCAACTCCCTTGTGTCCGGGCAGTGATCGAGAAACTGTTCAACAATCTTGACGTGGCCAATTTTGGAGGCCTCAAGTATGGGAATGAGGCCATTCGGGTCCTTTAGGTATGCGAGGGCTGGACATTTCTCCAATAAGTAGTGCACCGCATCCACGTTTCCTATATACGATGCAAGTGTAAGAGGACTCATTCCCTCTTGGTCGTCCTTTGGCTTCAGGGGACCACTATCAACTTTCCTCAATAGTAAACGGAGGACAGCTACAATGTACAGGAACCAAATTAATTTATTAGCAATATACAAGACAAAATTAATTAGATTTTTCTTGACGTAAAATGGAAATTAGAAGGTGGTGCTATGATTAAATTAAGAGTCTCGATTGGTGAATTGATATGGGAATAATTAATTACCTGTATTCCTTCCTTTGATGGCTGCGCGCAGAACTAAGTTGTCAACTGCCAACTTTTTTTTGGATAGCATTTCGCCAACAAGGTCGACATATCCAGCTTCAGCAGCCATGCACAGGGGTGTCTTCTTGTGTATATTTTGCAGATTTCCCTTATTTGCCCCGTCTTCAGCTAAGAGCAAATGTCTAGCCACCTCTAGGTGGTGATTTTCCAAGGCAACATGCATCGCAGTATCACCTCTTATATTCGGCACGTTGAGAGCGGTGGTGTGGACATCAAACAGTAAAGATTTCACTACCTCTATATGCCCAGCGGCTGCAGCTAAATGTAGTGGGAGATCTCCATTTTTGTTCTTTATGTCTTTAAGGTGCGGACTACAACTGAGTATATCTTCGACAATCGCTCGATTGTCAACACTTGCCGCGAGGTGAAGCACCGTATTTCCACGGGGGCTTCGTAGGTTGGGGAGGTCTATTCCGAATTTCAGAATCGCTTCTGCAGCAGACATTTTATTTTCACATATATGCCTAGGAGATGATGATGCCCAATGGTAAGCATCATAATCAAAGCCTCTGATATGACTATCGGCATCCTCCCTAAGAAGCTCAGCCCTAGCATGCTCTATTACTATTTCAGTGGAACCAAACCCTGTTCTCTCCCCTTCATCAGCTCTTCCTTCTTGTCCTCTAAGAATCCTCTTCACATGCTCGGTCATCAATGCTAATTCCTTATTAACAAGCGGCCACATGAACTGGTAGTCCCTGCGTGCTACTTTATCCCGCTTGCTTCGATACTCCATGAACACCCATATTTGTTGTTCTGCATCAGCAATATACATTGCTTTGTGTACATAAAACTCCAAAATCGTGTCTGATAATCCATGTAACGTCCACGCCCTATTAACAATGGTGCCGAGGTTCCCCAAAACTTTACGGCATAGGTCTTCTCTAAAACGCTCCAGTTCCGTGCTCGATTCAGGATCTAAGTAGAATAAACGAACAAAAGCCATTAAATTAAGGTAAGAGACAAGTAAGAGAGAAGACCAACAGAGCGTAATCACTTGAAATTGAGGTCACAAGAACTTAATTTTACATACACATAATTTTTTAACAACAGTTCAAAAAGAATTTAAGAAGTGCAAAGTTTAATAAAATGGAAATCTAAAAATCAAATACACATTAAAATGGAACTAAATAATCGGAGAGAGAGAGAGAGAGAGAGAGAGAGAGAGAGAGAGATACCCATTGTATCAGAAAGCAGCTACGACGATGAGGCTTAAGCTGTATCACGCTTCTTGGGAGCAATGGCGGACCCACAGAGGCGCAAGGAGGTGCAGCTGCACCTCCTCTCGTCGGAAAAAGCTTTGGAGGTGCCGGAGTTGCCCCTCTGCTCTGGTGCCCACCAACTGCTCGAGCAAATGCCTGAACAATATTTTTATTTCGCTGGCTGTGTTGCTGCGCTGCTGGGTTGCGCGCAGCGCCTTATTTCTTTTAAAAAGTCCTGGCCAAAACGCAACGTTTTGGGCCAAGAAAATAAAAATTTTAAAAAGTAACCTGCAAACTGCCGACACGAAACGGAAGTCCCAGCCAATTTGAAGAAGCCGTGCAGACATGCAGCAAATCCCAATTTGTTTTTAATCATGCAAGATACCCATCCCAAATCCTAATATGAATTTCAACGGAGATGGAATCCTTGCTTTTCCTTTAAAATTTGAATTTCAACAATTTTAGGTCTGGTTCCTTTCCTCTCTTTTTTTTTTTTTTTTTTCCAAAAATGACAAGTTTATTATTATTATTTTTTTTATTCAGTTCCTGGGCAATATCAAAACCATTATTGTTTTTTTTTTTAGAACTCTAAGTCTTTTATAAAAACTGATTGATCAATTAAGTCTTGTGCCAAGAAAGAAAATATTATATCGATCAAGCTCTCAAAGTACGTTCGAATGTAATTCATAGTTAATCTAGAAGAAAAAAAAATGATGAAATATGCTGCATTTTTTTTTCTTCGTCATCAACCGTTGTGTTAGTTTCTTTTCGGCATATGAATGAAATTGGTATTATTTAAATTATAAGGTTATCTGGTTAATTCCTGGGTTCTCCAGTGCTTGGGAGGTTAATAGATATGGGACTGCGAGCGCGACGCTGACGTCATCCGTACCGGTCGGCACCCCCTTGCTGAACGTGTAAGGGCCTCACGCGGGAAGCGTCTCTGACTTCTTATCTTCAGTTCGGCACCCTACGTGCCAAACGTGCTCACGAGAACATCCACCACTGCTTCCTTCGGCAGGAGGTGGAACTTAATTTTGTTTGTATTAGATTGGGGTGTTTGGCTCTTTAGTTTGTCTGGCCCCTTTGTGTTCTCTTGGTTGGTCTGTTGACCTTGAGGTTTGTTCTTTGGGCTTTGCCCTCTTTTTCGTTTATAAATTCATTTAATTACCAAAAAAAATCAATTGTTGAACAAAAGATGAAAAATAATAATAATAAAAGGGAGTTTTGGTTTTGAGTTCCAAGATTTATTTTGTTGAGCTATGAAGGAGGCTTGTTCTTGGAAATTACATTTTGAAGAGAAAAGAGGATTAATGCCTAAAGAAAGGTAAAGAGCCTTTTCAATGGAGGTGTAGGTATTTTTGAAGTTGTGTTTGCATAGGAAGACACAGGACCAACTTACGATCACACACATGCAACTCAGAGCCCTACAAACACTTACAAGGAATATGATATGTGAACCTTTGTGCATCTCTTTCTCAACATTTACTACAGAACAAATGAACGCAAAATGACCAATTTCCTGTATCAGAAAAAAAAAAAAAAACAATTTAAAGAAGGAACTAAAAGATTGTCATGTAAATCAAACATGACCCAATTTCATCTATGGTGGTGTAATTGCTACACTGTTGAAAATCTTAAACAAGAGTACATAAAAGAGAACTGATACACAGCTACTGATCCAGAAACCCTAGTACATTGTGTGAAAGAGATTTCAGGTAGACCAATTATGTAACACAGTAAAATCCTGAGTTCTGAACCTAAACCGAGTTTCTACTTCAGTAGAGTTACAAAGTGCCTAACCCTAAACTGGAATTTAACACGCCGAGTCCTGCCTTCCCCTTCATCATCACATCACTATCACCCTCATTTACCACCAAAGCTTGTATTCTTGAAAATGGAGCCAGTAAATTTCTTTCTAGTGTACACAAAAAGCTCCAAGCAGATACGATGTGATTAGGAAGATATTAGGAAATCATGGAATGAAATAGTCAAATTCCTTCCTTTCTAAGATTGGGGTGAGAACAAGAACGCTTGGTAATGGGAGGGATTCTCATTGTAGTTTCTTCCATCATCATTCCTCTGGGCCACTGATCTGGCAAAATAATCAAACTCCCCTGTTAAGATAATTGAAAGCATCACAAAACAATCCCATTGAAACAAGTGATAGGTTGAAAATAACAAAAATAAAAAAGTAAATTGCTCTGAATAAAATCTTAAGAAGACTTTGGCCTTTCAGACACTACCATGGCACCCAGAACCACCAACCACCAAAACCCCTCCCCCAAAAGAAGGAAAAATACACCTGAACCAACTACCTTTGGAGGTGGGGTGAAGAAGGCTGATCAGGCGAAGACCGTTGAGCAGACCCACCATGAAACCTTTGTTCCTCAAATACTCCACTCATCCTGTTCCCCTCATTTAGCTCTGAAACTTCATTCAATCCTGAGAAGCCCACTGGTCCAAGAGAACCAAACTCAAGTTGTTCTGCAGGTGGCCCATAGCCAGTATTATGGTCATAAGGATACAACATGACAACTGATGGAATGGAAGGTCCATTTGATGACACCCCACTGGGGTTCATGGCTGGTAGCGGATACATGCCATATGCAACATTTGTGGAACCACTCTGCGTAGTGTTTGAGCGGATAGGACCATTTTGAGATTGATATGAAGGGAATGAGTCCTGCCTATGTGAGCTCCATGGCCTTTCAGCTCGGCTCTCACTAGCTGCCAAACGGTCTGCTCTTGAGTTTGGCTTCTCACCTTGGTTGCGACTGTGGTTGCGGCCAGAAGCTCGTGACTTTGAATTAGTATTCCAGTTTCCTTCTCTATCACCATGGTGGTCGTTTCTTTCATAATTGTAATTCCCCCTTCTTGTGCTTGAAGGATGCCGATCCCGTACAGTAACCTTCTGAAGTAATTAAAAGGGGATACAAGGGATAAATAAAACTGCAGCAGTATGTAAGTGATCACCTAAAGCTGTAGTGTTTTTGTTTTGGGTGAATGAAGAGAAGTAAACTAAAATGATGGAAAACTTCTTTTCTACATCTCGTTTAATTAAAGCCTAACTTTTCAGAAACCATGCACTGGTCCAACAGACAATATTGGTAGGTGCAACATGCTTAACGAAAAATAAAATTCCAAAATAATCAGCCGATAGGAACAGGTATATGTTATCTTACAGGATTTGGCAGGTAGGTCCCAGTCCCACTACGATATCTTGGAATCTCTTCGACATAACGTTGATAAACACTGGCAGGCCTGTTAGATACAGACTGGAGAGGAGCAACAGGAACCAGTCGAGGCCCATAACCCACAAGCTGGGTGAAAAGATTCATGTTGGCTGAAAGAGGTCTCCCAGGGCCATCCCAAGGAAATCGTCCTTGTAAGTAGACAGGGGGCACCATAACTGGTGATGGATAAACCGCAGGTGAAGGATGCCGAGAATTTTGGCAAGTACGTCCATATTGCAAATTCTGCCAATGACTTGCAAAATCGCTGTGTAGAATGTCGGACTTATGCTCTGATGCCTCAATAGGAGCAGCCCTTCCAATAGAGTTAGAAGTACTTAATACCTCAGGCTGATCAGTTCCCTCAGATGAATCAAAATTCTGACCAGAATCACTATTATCCGGTCCCTCTTCTCTACTAAATTGGTTAGCTGATACATCTGAAGTTCCTGTCTCTGTTGAGAAGTAATTATAAGGAAGCATTGTAACAAATGGAACAGGAGGCCCCGTAGGATAAAAAAGCATCCCAGAATCATTTGAAGCTCTCTGTCGTGAACCAGGACCTAAGAGCACCGGACCAAATGGTATCAACGAATCTGATCCACTTGTCTGAGATGGTTCAAAACCAGGCATTTGATGCCTTGGAACATGCAAAGAAGCAACAGGTTGAGGTCCTGTGCTTCTTTCTACCATTTCGGCACCTAAAGTCGTAGGTTGATTCCAATCTCTGTTGTCATCATCTGCCTGGGTAGATGAATGTTCAGACACACTCTTGCCTTTCCCAAATGCAGCAGACGGTGCTGCTGAAAGAGCAGTTCTCCTACCCCGTTTTTCCCTTGTTGACTTTGAGACCTTTGCTGATGATCCTTCCCAAGAACTCTCAGAGGAGGTCTTACTTATCACTGAACTTGTATAAGTTGCAGACCTAGAACTCACAGTTCGGTCATCAAAGTATACCTCATTTCCTTTGTTATCTTGATACTGAAAATTATCCACATGATCTTCCCTCAATGCATCTCGGTTTTCTTTAGGCTTTTGTTGAACTCGCATAGAACTTCCTGAGGTGCCTACCCGAGATGAAGG
The DNA here is from genome assembly GCA_018703695.1 of Prunus fruticosa. Lineage (NCBI taxonomy): Eukaryota > Viridiplantae > Streptophyta > Magnoliopsida > Rosales > Rosaceae > Prunus > Prunus fruticosa. The sequence goes on along the minus strand of CM031918.1, from coordinate 48,278,886 downwards.
ATTAAAGTTATAACCAGCTGAAGTTGACTGTTGCTTATCATCTTCCTGAAGCAATTCCAAACTTCCATTTTCAAGATCAAACCCACCAGTAGAGCCCCTTTCCTGCTGATGCCAGAAATCATGATCAGTTTCACCTGAGTTCATTTCCACAGATCCAAAATTTTCATTACTAGGTCCCACTGAATCTTCAGGATTCGAGGACAACCCCAAGCCAGGGAAATAAGGGGCTAATGGCGATGGGACAACACCTTGGGGAAATTGCATATTTGTTCCCCAAGGAGTCTCAATTATGGGAAAATTTGTGGGAACCATTCCACCCATATTTCTCTGAGCATATCCCATAGAAGCAAGAATGGATGGTGGGATTGGAAGTGGTAGGTGACTCGAAGCCAAATTCAGTGGAAGATGGACTGGCCCATTAAAACCATGAGCTGTAGAAGATGCCATCATGTTAACAACATCTTGCTCCTCCTGGTGCATCCCTTGTGTCCCCGAAATAGAAGCATAATCATCAGCAATGGCACTCAATCCTGACTCGTCATGGTAGCTATTTGAATCAACAGTAGCATCAAGGCTTTGATGGGATGAGATGTGTCTAGCAGACGAAGGACCATCAGTTGAAGATCTAACTCTGTGGCTTGCCATACTGTCAGAGTCCAGGTTTTTCCTCCTGCTATTATCCAACCTTGTCAAATAAGTTTGGCTTTTCCCACTCTCGGGGGCCCTGTTGCATCTACCTTGAGAGGAAACTTCACCATACGAATCAGTAAGCTCAGGACTAGAACGTGTCCTTGCAAAAAGAAACCTCCCATGGAGATCATTCACCAAGTTATCAGGTCTAGCACTTCTCTGACCTTTATCAACCTTTGCACACAGATTGGAATTGGTTTCCTTTCTAATCTGATCAGACGCCCTAGCAGTGTTTGTGTTCCCATGATTCTTTTGGCTTTGAGCATGAGTTCCAGTAGGCACATCACTGTTCCCGGATGTGCTTTCTAAAGGATAACTACCATGCTGGGAGGGAACACTAAGTGAGCCATGCGTCCCGTCACCATGAGTAACACGACCAGAGGAGCTTTCGTTTTTTTGGTCGCTTGAAATGTTCCTGAGATTCTCAGATCGATGTAAGTGGTCTGGATTTGAAAGTCTCATGCGCCTCAAATCGTTTCGTGGTGCATCAGGTCGATGACCACTCCCATGTCTATCCCAAGTGTTCAGGAAAAACTGATTTACTTCAAAATATAGATCCTCTTTGGCACAATCAAGCAACCTGGCCAGCCTTTTAGCCCCAAAAGCAAATGCACTGCGTATTCTGAAGAAGTTACCTGGAAAATATACATACACAATATTTAATAATTTAAACAGCTAACAATGTGAACAGATAGGCAATCAAGCAAGACAGTTACACCTTACAAACAACATTAAAAAAAATTAAGGACAGACAATGAAGTTTACACGTATTCACACCAAAAGACTCTTTGGGTGTCCTATGAAATAATCACATTCTTTTACATATAAGACTTTGGGTCTGTCATTTTGAATGAGCCCATTTTTAAGTTAACATGGATATTGTTGCCTTCCACATTATCAGCTGTTTTCAGTTGTGTTTTTTTTTACTCCCATAAAAACCATAGTCTCATCATCTTCTGTTCTACTTACAGGAAAAAAAATATATATCTAAATCACGTTCTTAATGATTTGAAGTCCGAAATTTTTATTATTTATAATACACATAATTACTTCCAAAATAGGAAGCATACTGTTTCACACTTGTAAACAAGTAATGAGTGCGACCAATTAATTAAACAATGTATTCTAAATGTTGGACAAAAAACAATGGAAAGTAAATCTCTTACAAACAGTGATCCCAAAGAATATAGTTTCAGAACAGCATACCTTTACTAACACTACGTCCCAGGTTGTTATTGATTCGCAAAGGATCAATAACATTAAAATGTTTGGAAACAAAAGGCTGGCCCTGATTTTCTTGACCGCCAGGGAAAACAGCATACACTGAGCTACAGGCATCAAGAAATAATTTACTCAGTAATAACTCTCCACCATCTTTTCGAGGAGGTTCGGCTGCGATATAAACAATAACAAAGTTAAACAGGAAATTGTCAAAAATTGAAGAAAATAAAAATGGACGCTTGATGGTCAAAAGTTTGCTAAAGCAATTAATCAATACCAGTTACATCTGGAAGTGCACTAATGGGTACAGGACCCCATAGGCTAACACAAAAATTGTCCCAGTCAAATTTACTAAAAAACTCTAAAAAACGATACAGGACCTGCACAAGCAAAGAAAACCATTCAGATGGATCCACAAACAATAATGCCAATATAATACACCAACTTAACCATACCCACCTCAAGTGGTCCAGCAAAGGAGTTGTTGAAAACGTGAAATATGTATAAAACCAAAGTTTCCAGCGCGTAAGTTGAGATAAGTCCATGGTGAGCACCCAGTATTCGGCTCTCATAATAACACCAGGCCTTTATCAGTATGATACTACGCTTGAACAAATGATTTTGATTTATCAAATGATCAACCTGCAGAAGCAATTAATACAATTAGTCAAGGCATACAAATATTAACGTGGTTTACAAATGCACCATTTACCTCCTCAAGGAAACAAAGGGTGCACAAGCCCCCGAGCTGATTGAATGATATGTCTACAACAATGTTTTCCACAAGGCACTTGATTATCTTCACCTGTAGATATACAAAGAGAAGTATTACGGTTAAATATAGTATCAGAAAAGCAAAATTAAAATATAAAGAGAATCAAATACAGACAAAAACTAACGAACATTGCCACAACAGAATCTCAAATAAAGGTAAAAATGCTAATGATAATAAGAGGAACATACTTCTGCCTGAATGTACTGAACCTCTTTCACGCGGAATTCAGCATTCTCATTCTTCTCCTCATTCTCCAGCATATCACGAACCTGATGGGCCCATGTGTCCTTCAAATTTTGAGTCTTACTGAAGGCTGTCAGGTCAATATCTCCATCAGGCAAATACGTCTTGAGGGGTACAGACCCAAAAGTGAACACCTGGACCTAATCACAAACATTTAGGTCAACGAAAATAAATGCATAAATAACATGAAACACAATAAATATGCACCAATTCAACAAGTTAACAAACAACTTTTCATAGCATAACCATCAGCATTGGGTCCAACTTTGTCACAATGAAAGAAATGCTAAAAAAACCACCAGTGGACCCCATTATATGTCATTTCCCCAAAAGCCCACAAGTCTCAAACTTCCACCCGGCCTAAGGTTATACACATCTCTCTGATCCGATATAATTCTTGAGTCCCCTTTAGTTCTTGTTAGCTCAAACTACAAGACTTATGAAATCATCCTTCTGCGTTCAGAACCTTGAACATCCTAAAAATCCTAAAGTTATTGGTTTTTACGCATTACCATGAAAATATTTCAAAATTTACCTGTGGTATCCAATACCTAGATAATGCAATACAACATTGTAGCGTGTTTTTCTTTTTCTAACAAAATGAGAATACTATCAGAAATTGAAATGTAGTTACAGTTATTAAAGCAAACAAATACTGTGTATACATACTAATAAGTATGTCCCACCTGGCAGGGGAAGCACTTCATGATGTGCCGCTGAACATAATCGGCAACGGCATTTCTGCGCTCCTCGGAGGGTGGGTTGGGCTGAATGCAGGCAATAAGCTCTGCAGTTCTCTCCTCCGCCTTCAACCATCGCTCTGAGTCGAGCACTCGCATTACCGAGGCAGCTTCATTGGGCAAAAGGCCATTCGGCAAAAGCCCACTTGGTGGCTGTGCCCACCCCTCATGTTCGCCCATGCAAGCTTAAGCTTTCCCTTCACTTCTACAACAAACAATAACTCTTCCTTGTACCCCAAAAGTCCCAAAAGAATACAGAAAGCTGAATCTTTCCCCAACCCAAAAACAAGGCAACAACAAAAACAAAAACACAGCAAAGCTCAATTTTTTTGCTCTACGTAGACCCTTTCCTCCAAAAAAACCCAAAAGGAAACCTTCAGTTCCAAAACCAATAATAACCCAAATAGGATTTTTTCTGTTTTTCCCCTTTAAAGTTCAAATTTTCATTTGCTGCAAAAATACTAACCAACTTTTGCGTATTTCAGGAAACAAATATCACAAAATAGAATCCTACCCAGTAGTTAAAAACCTAAGCGACAATTAGAAATACAATTAAACATTAAATTAAATCCCCAATCTGATGAACAGGGACGAAACCCTAGAAAACCCAGCGGACGAAACCGTAGGGGATGATTGGGAGATTGGAGAAACAAAGAGATGGGATTATAGGAACCCTAGAGGGAACTGTGCAATCCCAACAGTGGGTAAGTGTCGGCGAATCAGAAAATGAGGGAAGTACAAGCTTTGTGAGGAAGAAGAAGAGGAACCAAGGAAGAAATGTGGGCAGAAAGATAGGGAATTTGATTGAATGGAGCTTCAAGTTTTGATCAAAATTAGGTTTTTTTTCTTATTTTTCAAAGAGGAAGAGAATTTGGATTGGAGGAGGTTGTCAGGTTGGGGTGCATTTGTGAGGGGTTTTTGAAATGAACATTTATTTGAGAAGAAGAGAGAGAGAAAGCATCCAAAAAAAAATTTTGATTATTGGGGAAATTAAAAAATTATATTTTTCGAGGGGGTTTTTTTTTTTTTTTTTAATGCGGTTTTTTGAGGGGCATGACCTGGCCAGTAGTAGAGGTGTCAAACGGGGGTGCCGAGGGGCCCTGTCCCATTTAAACTCGCGCTTTTAATATTTTTAGTCGTGTGTGCCAGCCCATTTAATTTATTCGGGCCGTGCCGTGTCGGCCCATTTAATAAAATCATTGATCCGAGCGGCCCAAAGCCCATGTCCATATTTAAACGGGTCGGGCCGAGCTCGGTGCTCGTGCCATACTCGGGCCCAAGAACCAACCTATTTAATTTGAATTTTTTTTGCTTGATTTTTTTTTTCCACTAGATAATTCAAATTATAAACATTAAAAATATAATTAGAGGCAAGAAATTATAAACTATTTGAAAACACTAATCAATCAAACATCCAAATAACATGAAGGGCGGAGGGCAAAAAGTGTCAAATTCCACAAAGTCCACTTGAACTTTTCATCTTTAAACAACTTATTATTTTATATGTGAATAAATGTTTTGCTTTGATTATAAGAGAAGCGTATATGTCATATGTATTGATTAGATATCAAGTCCAATGTTGTTTAATTAATTTGTAGTTGATATGTTTAATTAACTAAGGACCCAAGTAATTTTCCTAAAATGAAAGACATCAATTATATGGTTATGATTTAAAATATATATATATAATATATATATATATATATATGACATTAGATTTCAAATTATTGCATTTTGACTTTTTGAGAAGAAAAAAAATGCTAAATGGGCCGTGCTTGAAGCGGGCTCGGGCCATGAGCCGGCCCAGGTTCATTGGACCTATTTTTTGATCCGGCCCGACCCAAGTTTTCGTGCCGTGCTGAGCACGGCCCATTAATATTCGTGCTCGTGTGTCGTGCCGTGCCTCATTTAACGGGCTGGACCGGCCCATCCCGTTTGACACCTCTAGCCAGGAGCCTGGGATTAGTACTTCAACATAGACTCAGTTTTAATTGGACCATGACCTCATCAAAGTGAAGGGGAGTTGCTATAAACACCCAAAAATATCATCACTACATTTTTCATCCAAAAGAATTTCCGAACTTTCTAATTTTAGCCTCTCACTTCTTCTTTTTTTTTTTTTTTTTTTTTTTCCTAAATGTGCTTGATTTTTGAAAAAATTAAAGAGGAAAAGAGAAAAGTCATGACCGATTTCATAAACATCAACAAACACTCACTTCCGATGAAGAGATAAAGAGCATTGCTAACTCCATATCAAATGGAGGATGCCATAGTCTATATTTCAAATAGAGACTAGTGCAGCCTACATTTCCATTGGAGGCTAATGTCCTCCATGTTATGTAGATATGGAGGACATGCCGATCTTTTTGGAGAGATGAAAACAATGACGATGCTACTTGACTAGAAGTCACAACGCCCCTCGAAAGTTTTAAATAAATATTTTATATTATATTTATGTAGAATGTTAAAATGTGATCTAGTTATACCGTACGAAAGTTTCATGATAGAAGATTTCTGGTATGTTATGGAAAAAAGCTTCACATACTTTTTCAAAGTTGTAGGAAGGTAACTTTGGCACCAACCTCTCATATGGAAAAAAATCTACGTATAGAAGACGCAAATGTTATTTCGGTTGGTGGTCATGTAATATTATTGTCAATTTTCAAAGGAAAAGAGGTTGATATTCAAAAAAATAATAACTGTCATTTTTTTTATTTGACATGAACAAGAAATTTCTGGTTCTGCCGCCATCACATAGAGGCGATGGGCTAGCCATGAGCTTCTCAGTTTTTAAATAAAAATAAAAATAAGCAAGTGTAAAATAGAAAGCCAAGAAAAATATTTAGGTGCTGGGTGTAACTAGCAATTCCCAAATTGAAAATACCATGCAAGTCCAACATCAGCAAGCCCATGGTGGCATAATAGGCCATCCCAAAAAGCCCAACCCAGTGACCGGTTCGGCAGAGCAAGTCCCTTCTTCTTACTCAATCCCCTATTTTTTGGGGGGATTGCTGCTGGCGCTCAAAAAAACTTCTGGGTATTCCAGCAAAGCTTGTAGCATTTGCATGGCTAAACAGGTTTGGGCTTAGTTATGAAATTCAAAAGCAACTTCTTTCTTAGAGTTTTATCAAGTTTTAAACCTTAATTAGCATATAATCCCTTGATCAGTGTATCTCTTCCTGATTTCTCAACACTTTCATGGCCATATGAAAATGTCAAATTTTGGGCCTGAAGGCCTATATTTCATTCTTTGTTTTTGCTCAAATTATATTATGGGTTCATTTTCTTCAACTTAAATATCTAGCCTGCAAACTCATATTTCCGTATGCGTATGGTAATTTTTGTTTCTGTCATTATTGTTATTATTGGTCTTTGCTTGATTTGCTACCACTAGCAAAGATGGTTATGATTGTTACTTTGGGAGGATACAGAGCTTGCTTCCCCACTTTTATGTGTCTCATCCCTTAGTGCAGAAGCGGCTGCTGCTCTATGTGCTTTACACCTTGCCAAAAACAAGGGTTATCTGAGAGTCATCATGGAGGCAGATTGCAAGGTGTTAATAGACTGCATTACTGGTAATCATGGTAACAACTCCTGGACTATCCTTCCTCTTATTGACGAAATCCATGATGTGGTTTCGAGCTTCGAAGAGGTGACCTGGTCCTGGGTGCCTAGGAGTGCAAATCGTGCAGCTCATGCTGCAGCGTCGATAGGTAACAGAGCTATGGAACTGCAAAGTTGGGTCGACAGACCACCATTGTCTCTCGTTGGGGTTCTAACTTCTGATGGTTTGCCTTGTCCACCTCATGAGGCATCTGCTGTTTAGTTTTATTATCTCTTAGTAGTTAGTTTACAGGGTAGGGACTGTTGTTCTAGGCTCCGATGGAATCTAGCCATGTCTAGCCCTGTTTTGTTATTTGTTTCTTGCTTTCTGTTGGCTCCTCGTGGCTTTTGCCTTCTGTTATATCTCTATTCCATGTTTTGGGGTTTCTTGAATACAACATGAATTCCAGACCAAAAAAAAGAGCTAGTGGTCGGAATGGTGTTTATTTCTTAGTTCCAGATGGAAAATTGGGAACTATGGTTGTCTAGGCAGGAAGAAGGCAAATGTTATCAGCCAGTGAGAAAGCTGGCAATGAAAAGTTGTATAAAGGGTCCCATGCATATACTGATTACAGGCCTGGGTTATGAATCAAATATAATAGTCTTTCTGTTTCCACGTTTTTCTTTCGAGTGTTTTCTAACCCTTTTCATTCACGGCACCATTCAAAGAACAAGAAGTGCTTTGTGTGCGACAAGCAAAAGGATGGCTGCAGAGGGTGAATTACAGTTACTACGGGCTCGTTTGAGACTGTTTTTCTAGGAAGTACGCGCTTCTAACAAAAGCGTTTTTATTATAAAAATTTTGAATTTTCATAAATAAAAAATTAGGGCTTGTTTGGGAGTGCTTTTGGAGAGCAGCAAAAGCGCTTCTAAATGGGTGAAAGCTCTTCTGTCTTTTAAAAATGGTGTTTGGCAAAAATTGCAAAAGCGCTTTGGATGAGATCCAAAAGCACTTAGAGTGGTTTTGGAAGAAGCACTTGAGAGATGCTTTTTGTTAAAAGCGCTGCAGGACAAAAACACGGGAAGCACTTGGCTCCCTTTAATGAAACTTTTAAAATGCCAAAAATACTCGTATTTAATTTTTTTTAATGCCAAAATACCCTTTCTTTATTTTTTTTCTCTCTTTTTCTCTCCTATTAAAACCAAAACACTACCCTTTCAAGGATTACTGTTCCATAAGAGTGAATCAAAATCTTCCCGTAGTTGTTTCTCTATCACATTAGCAAGTCTCCTCTAAATTTGCTTTCTCTTTTTCTACACCATTTTCCTTGTAAAAATTCTTCATATCCCTACTGTTATTTTGCAAATATGGATATTGAAGTAACAGCCCCAAATTAACCACATCGTCACCAAAATGGAGACTTTCTTCTTACTCACAAAATGGAGACTGTTCAAACACAATGAAATCCAACTCATCACCATCATCTTCTATAATCTTTTCACCTAGCTTTTCCTGAAACACGATTTCCCTTATGCTATCTTCCTACGATTCTTTAAATTTTTTTAAAGTACTTTTGAAAGCGCTTTTCCTGTGTTAAGCCAAACACTCAACAAAATATCAAAAGCGCTTTTATATAGTGTAAAAGCACTTTTAAATGTGACATTCAAACGACAAACTGTTTCTTTATAGAAGCGCTTTTGTCATAAGCGCTCCTGGTATAAGCGCTATTGGCATAAGCGCTTCGGGAAGAAGCACTCCAAACGAGCCCTAAAGTGCTTCGTGGAAAAGCACTTGTGAGTGCTTCATGAAGAAGCACATAGCAGGTGCTTCTCAGGAAGCGCTTCTATGACCCAGAAGCACTTCTAAACTTTTCTGTCAAACGCTTTCAGAAGCGCTTTTAGTTATTAGAAAGCGCTTTTAGCCCTTTCAGAAGCACTCCCAAACAGGCCACATTTACTTATTGCTCTATTTGCCTTGAAGTCATGTGGCAGGAATGCTTCTTCCCGTCCCCACCTTTGGCTAAGTGTTGAAGAGGAAGTTCACTTTTGACTCTGATAAAATGTGGAAATGCATAACAACGGTGGAAGTTCACTTTGGTAATGTAAGTTAACGGTCAGCTTTCGTCCATTTTGTGGTGGTGATGTTGTCTGAAATTATCTTGTGCTTAGTATACTCTTTGTTTTGAAATCTGTACCCACAAAAGAAGAGATTAAAGGAAAATACTTTACAGTAGAATTTGAATTATGTACCCACAGTTTAGTAACCTTTTTTACCAATTCTTTACAACAGGGACTGGAGGATTTACATAGATACAGAGATGGTTAGGAGGTAAGAGATGTACACGACAAAACAGAGAGAACAAATTAAATCTATACTTATTTTCATATGAACATCTCCTATGTGCATGTAGAAAATCTAAGCAGAATGGAATTAAACTCCTGTGAGTATCTCCTTGGTTGCCACCCCGCTGCTCTCTATATTATTTTCATGGTTCCATGAGTGTGGAGATGGTGAAGTAAGTAGTGGCCACAAGAGATTCCTCTGTTTTCTCACTTTCCGAACAACCATCCTCGTGTGTTGCCTTAGGACTCCATTCACAGCCTTTAGATAGTTGCTCGAGTCATGGTCTCGTAGGATTGTACCTTCTGAACCATAAGCTGTAGGATCACTTAGAGTTTCTAGTGGATGTGGGGAGTTCAAGAAAGCCCTAGGTAGACTTGAAGAGAATCCACATTGGGTCTTGTCCAAAGCATAGAGGGCACTCCCCAGAGGAAGTAGAGGGTGTGGAGGAGATGATTTTTCGTCAGGTTGGAGAATGAATAGTTTACCCATGGGAGAGTATAATATTTTCTGCACAAAAACACAGACATTAGAAGAAGTGAATGAGAAAACTTGCTTGTACTTCAAATTCAGTACATAGGTTATCTATATCAAATTCTACATTTTCCTATATCTTTTTATAAAGCCTTTTGATTACATATGTTGGTCCTTACAGATTCTGGTCTTAACTCTACTCTGTGCACGAATAGCATTCTTTGAGGTTAGAGTGGGAAATGACAGATGAGTTTAAAGCCATAACCGTATCTATTTTTGGTGGACTTCGATACTTACATTTTTTATCAGACAAGGGTGTGACCGAAATGAGCCATTTAAACGCTTCAGAAGTGTGGCCACATGGTTAGGGTAGTTGCAGGAGAAGGCTCTAGGGACAATATCTCTATGCATCATCACGGAATGGATTTGATTCTCATCCACGCCCAGCTGGTCAAGTATTTTCTGGCCTCCGCAGAACACAAATGGTGAGCCAAATGTGACAACTGGCCGAAGAGTGGAGGGTTTTACAAGCTTCCTACTCAGTAGCATCAAGTGGACTAAAAGAGAAAGGCTTCCTCCAAGAGAATGACCTGTAAATTGAAGTTTCGCTCGCTCACCGTGTTTATTCAAGTGGTCGATTATTTCCGGCATAAATTGCTCGTACATTCCCTTTGCTGCTTCATAGATTCCTCTGTGAACAAGTACATCTGTCCCCTGTACAAGGACATTGGGTTGTCAGTGGTTTCTCATTTTCTTTCCTTATGCAACATTAACAAGTGGGGAATCCAAATCTATGCGTACCTCAAATTTGGTGGGTTCGAAGAAGAGGTTTGCTTGCCAGGAAGAGAGGGAGTCGGAACCCTGCAAGCAAAAATAATTTGCATGTTAAGTATTTACCAATCTGCTGCACACTATCACTTTGTTTCAGAAATCAGAAGATTGTGCCACTTGAACTCTGCCTTTTTAATTCATTAATTGGATATCAAAGGACCTTGTAGAGCTATTGCCAAATGAAGGTAGGGTTAATGATTTATCAAACACAGATCAAGTGGGATCAAGGGCTAAGACATTACCTGAATCACAAAGCAACGAGTATATGTACTGGAGTCATCACAAACAAACCATTCACAAGGTGAGGAGTGGAGTGACTGAAGGTCCTTTGCTGTTTCTTGTTTCTCCCTTTCCCCTGCTGCAACCATTACTGTCATTGTCGATGCTGCCATGGAAACAGCCACCTCTGGTTTATAGCTTCGAGGTGAGCTCCCTCCTTCCTCCCGTGAATTCTCACAATTTCTGCCTGAATTCTCGCCATCACCCTCCTGCTGTGATTTAGACCCAAGGGGAAGGCTATCCTTATCCCTTGAGCGCACATAAGACGCAGCTGAGGCAGCAATATTGTAAGCAACAGATGGACGGATTGAACACTTCTGCTCGGATTCTGCCGCTTTCTCTGAATTGGATTCACTAGCAACTTCGGCAGCTACAGGTGCACGAGTAGAGTCCTCATCAAGTTTTGCTTTCATTTCATCTGCCTCGGCTTTCTTTTCTAATGAAGATGTTACAAACTGTAGCGCATAATACCTCTTCAAATCATTGGCCTGCACATGCATTATAGTGTGAATTTATTTCCTCATGCTTGAAATATCCAACCTCTGTTTCACTATAAATTTTTTATGTAAATGTTATGACTTCTGAACCATGCTGAACAAAAACGTACCTTGATCTGTGGGATCACATAAGCCAGGTTGCACAAGAAGGCTAGCTGAGAAAAAAGCTTGGTATCAGACCATGGTACTCTAACCAAAAATTTTGAGAAAAATTCAGGACTAATTTCTCCATCATCTTCTTCTGAAGTATAATCCACTGCACAACCACCTTCCTCTCCACCACATTCACAATCATCATTTTCACCATTGACACAAAAGTTGTCGTTTGTGTCTTCATCCACAACGTCTTTTTTCTGCCTATTCCTCCATTTACTTCTGATTTCCACAAGCCTCTCCACCCAATTGGCTCTTTTTCTCTCCTCTTCACCAGCACTCTCCTCAGAGTTCTCCACCATATTCATGTCCTTCTCCTCCACTACGCTCATATGCTTACTCGTGTCTGGATCAAACAAGAATGATCGAACCGAGTTTGGGAGAATGGAGCTCGAAAATTGAAATGGGAAAATCCCCATCGAACGACTGTTTTTTAGTTTTGGCTGTGTTGAAGCAGCATGGATACGATTAATGCAGTGACAAAGATGGTTATCCGAATAAGACCTCCGGATAGTAGCACGGTTGTAAAGGTCTTGGCTAGAGTGTGACCGCCGGAGACCACTGTGCTCTTTGCAGATTTCTGCTCTCCTGGAGGAAGCCGGAGAGGTAGGAATAACCAGTGCACTGCATGCCATGGTTGCACCAAACTACAAGCAATGAAGGTTCACTTCCTCTGTAGGGATGACTTGCCTGGAAAATATTTAAACTCTTTTAGCCAACAATTTGTAACCCATAAGAGGATAAGATGTTCCAGAACTCCTAATTGCTTTTTAGCCGAGTTCCTGAAAGCAAATCAACATATGGCAATGGAGTTTTATAGAGGTCCCCCTCTAATCAGCGATATTCTCCTTGTTAACCACGGAGGCATTATGAAACTTCCATTTTGTCCACAAGGCAAACTACCAATCTTCATATAATGCAACTTTGTTGTGGTAAGCCAAGGCTGAGGGGTTTAAAGTCATTTGGCATGCGAACTAGACAAAGTAAGACATAGTAATATTCGAGAACAGAATAAATACATTACGTGTATTTAGTTTAGCCTTTTACTATGATCATATCGTAAATCCAATGTAGCATACGTATTTAAAGTTTGACCCTCATAAGCATATAGTTGAGGAATAAACCCCCATGCTTGAGGACAATACCGTCGTGAAAAACCATGTAGCTTTTTATGCCTTAAACGAGATTGCATTTGAGCAAACAGTATCCTCTACAATGTATTTTCTTCAATCTTGTACTTGTATGTATACGTATACCGTGTTCAAATTTAATCGTATTTCAAATTCATAATATTAGATTGTATCTACTCATTTCAAATACATTACATGTAATATTTCTATACTTATTGCAATCAATGTGATCTTCTTGTAAAAACTTAAGTTCATTTTATAAAATTCCTCCATTCAAATGGGCTATCAAAAATAAATAAATAAATGACGGTTCCCTTAATTTGTTGGCTTTGTGATACAATTAAAAATAAGCACGTCTTAGATTTCAGGATTGGCATCGATTGAATCCACATATGTCCATAAAATAAATAAAAAAATAAAAAAATTCCACATCCAATCCAAATGAACCCTCATTGAACATAAAGCAAGAAGTGTGGATTTTCACACAAGTGTCACATATGGAGGTGATACCAAATTAAAACCAACCACAATTTCTGTCTTTGTCACTTGGAATTAAAAAGGGTTTGGTTATTTGTTGTCAATTTCAATGGCTTACCTTGGCTCACCCGACTGACTGACAAGAATCTCTCACCAACCTTTAAATTGTCCGCCTTGCAATCTGTTTGGGGATTACAATTAAATTGTTTTTTTATAATCACTTTTTCCTCTAAACTTTTCACCTAAACAAACTCATAATCTTTGTTTGTGTTTGAGATTCTAGGACACATCTTCTAACCACTCCCCTCTCTCGAAACCATCGTAATTAAGTTAATTAACAGAACTTAGAGCCGACAGTATTATTAAAACAAGCTCACAAGACTCAAAACTCTGATTAGCCCCAAAACCAGAAAATACTAGAACTAGAGAAGCATCATAAGTTTGATCAAATTAAGGATGTGACAGATGATATGACACTCAACCATACCCTCCCCAACTAAACTTTCATATCATTCATGACAAATTAAATGACTCAAAGATCCAAAAAAAGATAACGATTTTTTCAAAGATTTCTGTCTCTGATTTGAAGGAAACAACCCAAAAGAGACAAATCAACAAGAAATTTCAAAAGGGTTCCCAAAACTTTTTTCTAAGTAGACAAAAAAAGAACCCAAAAATGAAAATTTGGAAACAAGAAAAGAAACCCAAAAAGGAAGTATGAGTCAAGTGGAGATATATACCTCAAAGAATTAACCCTGCCCTTCACATGTCTTCCATGGCATCACATTGTGAGGAGATAAGAGGACTGAATCTGGTGGATACAGAGTGAGAATGCAGCTGTAGCCAATTTGAAAATGCCTGAAATTCCGTGAGAAAATGCAGTATATACAGAGTGAGATCTGTTTTGGACTTGGTGGTTCAGAGACTTCTTCTTCTTCTTCTTCTTCCTCCTTGTGCTTTGTTTTTCTGAGAGTAAGATCTGGCTTTTACTATAATTAGAGGTTCCGGTTTTAATATGTTAAGGGGTTATAGAAACAGCCATGAAGAATCTGTTCACATGGACTTTACTTGAGGAGCTGCCACCTTCGAACCAATTTCTTATGGTCGAAAATACCCTTGTGATTTTTTATTTTAATTTTTTTAAATGGAGTTGGTAGCTCTACTATATCATATAATTCACAAACCTTACATATTTGTGATTGAAATTTAGATGTCATAGGGTTGATTGAGAATTAAATGTTGATACAAAGATATATCAACTCTTAATATATATATATATATATATATATATATATGAGAATAAGTATGACTAGCATTGCAATGTTACTTCCATAACTATTACAAAGAATCTCGTTTTATATTATATATATTGATCACATTATACATTATAGAATTTTTCTAAATAAACACATATTTGTGAAGAATAAATCATCTGAAATTTACAAATGTTTACTCAACCTCTTGCAGGGCAAGTTCGCCAACATATCACTTGTTTAACGGACGATTGCCTATAAAAATCTACTATTTATAGTAGAGATGAGATCAATAAATATGATACAAATTTCTTAATTAAGATCATACTTATGTTAATGATAGTCTAGTCACGTTTGAGTTGTGAACTGATCATTATGAATCTCCGTTGTTCATCTTATGATATTTTATCAATAGCGTCTTTAATGATACAAATTTTTATTATAACATTGCATATCATATTTCTTCTTATTTTGGTATATTTCTAAAACAAAATAAAATGCGTCAAACCAAAAAACAAGGAAAAACAATTTATATGTGTAAATATGTATGGTGATCAGGGTTGTTTTTGTCAATTAATGCTATACATTCTTTTGCACCCGGAGGGATGGTGGTGTCATAATAAGATTGTAACTCCTCCTCATAAACACCTTTTGTCCCAACTCATATACAGGCGGTTGAAGCAGAGTGTCTCATGGGGACAGATGTGCGGTTGCATGAACCACCCAACCCCAGTAGCTTACACATTTCGTTCACCCGCTCGTATACTCTGCTGCACCTCCTGTTTCCCTCCAAATTCCTTCGGCATGACGCGGCACTCAAGCGCTGTGCGGCCACGTCTCGCTTAACTTAAGCCTAGAAAGTACCCAAGGGAACTCGTTTATATATTCTTTATCTCTCCTCTATGTTGTATTAATTTGTGCCAACTATTAATACAATAATATTATACTATAAATATTGCCTTCTAGAAATAGAAAAATACACACAAAATTCCAACAAACAATATTCTCTTATAAGTTCTCATAGCAAATAATTCCACACATCATATGCAGTCGAGATGCAGTAAAATGTCAGCTCCAATTTTTTTTTATTAAATTGGAACAACAAATTTCATAAGGATGCAAAATGACGTTCATAGATTTCGATTACAAGTTGCGGATGACTTCTCTTTAGCTCCGCGTACCCCCTGCTTGAAGCAAGCTTTTCGATGTTGTTTGTGATCAACTTCAAGGCTGCGTCGATGATCTGCTTGTCGTTATGATCGTGGCCGAAGGTGTAGGTCGCAAGTGAATTGTCCCAGTTGAGGTTGGACACCAAGAACTTCTGGCACAAGTCTTTGAGATGATGCAACTGGTACTTTTCAGCCACTCCAAGGAGTGTACGGGCCAATTTCTGGTCAAGGCATATCTCGGCCGTGTAGAGGTAGTTGACAAAGTCACAAAGGTCTCCGAGCATCAATTCGTAGAAATGGATTTCTGTTGTCCCATTGTCAAGGATGGCTCCGAACACCGGAGAACGGCTTGCCTAATCGAGTGCAGCGAAAATAGATATGGTTCAAAAGGAATTCGAAAGTGTACATTGGACAAAAACCAGATAGAATAATAATATTTTCCCAGGAACATGTGAAAAGCTGTCTGAATATGATCAACAATAATTAGGAGCAAACATTAAAGGAATTATGATCCTCATAGAGTCATAGGCCACATAGCATCACAACACCGTCCATATAATCAAAGGTTTGCCTAATGTCTAGTGAGGAACGAGAAATGATGATTAAAAGTAAAGCCACCAAAATGTTTGAACAAAAATCACTGCTGAAGTAAAGTAGCAAGTTGGAGAAATGGGCACTGACCAAAACGACCGTATGGGCAGAAACTTGTTCAGGGCCGTCGGGATGGCCGTCGTCACAGGCAAACAGTGAGAGGTCGGGGGCGAAGCTTATGGAAAACTGATGGGGCATCGTGAGAAGAGCGACCTTAGCCTTGAGGTCCTCATAGCACTGCTTGCAGGCGCCGGCATCTCCGTCGTATTTGACCTTGCAAGTCATGCACTTCATGTTGCGGTGTTCGAAGACAAACAAAAACAGAGAAGAAATTTCAAGAACATGTAATTTCATTTTCATCCATTGATCATTTATGCTGGCTTGTTAGCTTCATCTCCGCGCTTTACTTTTCCTTTCAATTACGAGTCACTGAATTATTGGACTACTTTATCTGGAAGGAGCCCGCCACTTTGCTTTCCATGTATCTTAAGGGCTACGTCTCGCTTAAGCCTAGAAAGTACCCAAGGAAACTCGTTTATATATTCTTTATCTCTCCTTTATATTCATCAAACCCGGCAGCGGAAAACTTTTTAATTTTTATATTTTTGGTGAAGAAAAGATTTTGTAGGATTGGGCCTTTCATATAATTGGGCTTGGTATCTCATACAAAAAGATTGGGTGTGTAAGTGGCAGCGTGCTGCTTTACCTTATGACCAGATATTTTTACTTTTCTTGGGTCATATTTGGGCTTTGATTACCAGACACAAAAGATCTGTAGAGTTGGACTAGATTTGGGAAAGTTCATTATCTACTTTCGGGTAATGAGAAAACTTTCTCGCCTCGTGCTCCCTCGTCAAGTCACTTGATCACTTTATCAATGTCTACTCTTTAATATAAATTGGAGCGATGTGATTCAAACTTGATATCTCTTTCAATCTTATCTAATCTCGTTGTAGTCGTCTCATGTTTGCAACAAACATTGGATTGGGACTGTCAAGAACACGTATATAAGATGTATACCACGTGGCCGTACCTACAATGCCGACCCTGACTTTTGAGTCGCCCTTGACCAAAAATTAAAATGAGGCCCTTAATTTGACTTTGTATGTAATCATAGTTTAACAAGAAAAAAAAATATTTTACACATGTATTTTCTTAGTTGTTGAATTGAAATAAACTAACAAATGCAAACTATCATATAATTCCAAAAAAAAAAAAAAAAAACCCATCAAACTGATTAATTGCATATTTGTTGTTTCAAAATAAATTAATATTTTTTAAATGTTGGCCCTTGTATTGTTCAAGATTTGAAGTGATTTTGATTTGGGCCATTAATTTTGAACTCTCCAAAAATCACTTTCAATATGAACTTCAATAATTATATTTAGCATATACGAATATAAATTTTGTTTGGCCCCTTTGGTCTACGGCCTAAGCCGTCGCCCTCGGGGTCCATGCCCACACCCGGCCAAGGGTTAGTCTATTATGCAAAACCGTAGCCTAAAACATATCCGAAGCTTAAATCTCTCAAAAGAGGTCAAAGAAAGAAAAAGAAAAAGATGCAGTGGATGGAAACGTCGATAAAAACAAAGAGTAGATTGCCAGATGCTTTTGGTTTGATGTAGATTCTAGATGCATATTCTTTTACTTTTGATGGCACACATTGAAGCTCAGAACCTTATCCACACCCCCCACCCCCATCAGCAACTAGCCAACAACAGCCAAAAGTAACAAGAACCTACCCCTCTCTGAAAGATCCAATCAAAGTAACTCCTTTGAAAGCAAGGCTTGTACCTGAAAGTGAAAACTAGTTTTTTTTAAGGAAAAAGAAAAGCAATCCAGAAATTAGGGTTTTTCTACTTGTGGTGTGTGTGGTAGGGTTTGCATATAATAATTGACTGAAACTTTGCATGAGACCCAACCCTAAGATGACACGTTTGGCCTCACATGCATGCCCCTTGATGTATACTACTTTGGAGTTTTGTATTCATAATTAAAACTCTGTTGGAGTTATGTTAACTTGAAGTGGGTGGTCTTGACTCGAGAAATTTTGCTGTATTTATCTATTAATTAATTAAGATTAGCTTCATCAATTTCCTAACACACAATAAAGAAGAAGAAGATTAGCTTCATGAATCTTATCTCTTGCTTTCCCTTTTCTACAATATTACGTCCTTGTTCATTTTTCTTCGTACCCTATAGGCCCTTTACCTCTTTTGTCTAGTAACCACCAAAAGTAAGCTTGATATTATCAATAGGTTTATCCAAACGCAATTTGGATATAACGAACTACACAAAACGTAATTGCCTTTTCAGCTATAAAGATAATTCATAACTAGTACGGTTCAGATTATTAAAATACAATGCACAGTGAACCGATAATGGGCTCTTTAAATAAAACTTTATATATATATATATATATATATATATATATATATATATACCCATAAGATTGATGTCACCTGATTTATGCATGCAATGCAAGGGTTGAGCCACTTTACGAATGATCCAATGAATTCGCTACAGATCGATTGTATAGACACTGGTAAGAAGAAAACTCAAAGCAAAATCATTTGTCCTTTGAAATTTTTTGATTTCCCAATCGTGTTTGCGCCGTTTGTATTGCCCCATACAACCTAGATTGGTTTTTTTTCCATGTCCTGGTTGCATTGCATGCCCATTATTGGAGGAAATTTGTATGCATGAGTTGAAATATATGAATGGACAAGTCTTACAAGTTACAACAGAATCTCCTTCACCAACTGCCTTCAATTTCTTATCTTGAGACTAAAGAAAGCCTCTCTTTCTTTTTTTGGGGTGGGGGGCGGAATTGACTCTGAAAATGGAAAAAAAGTGTTATATTATTAAAAAGAAAGAGGATGAATTGATAACACGAACAGAATTGTAGACTTGGAAGTTGATGGGTAGGTAACTATCTTGTTAATCATGACTTTACCGTCTCTTTTTTTTTTTTTCCAAAGACTTGAAAAATGGACTTTTCTTTCTATTCTACAGTCTATTGATCATGAAATTTCGAAAGAGCAATTACATAAATATGCTAGAACTATGTGCGTATGCAAACATTGCTGCTAGACTTAAAATGTGAATATATATAAATAGGTTACATGTATATTGAAATTGAATTTTTGTTATTAATATCAACGATAGTCTAAACTACAAAGGAATGAAGATTTTTCACACGCACTACACTATATGGGGTTGAAACTTAGACTGATCATCTACACACCTTCCTTAAATATCGCTAAAATCGCCATTATATTCTTGATAACTTTTTATTTTCATTTGTATAATCACTTTTTAATATTTGAGTGACCGAGTCCACGTGCTGTAACAAAGACCTCAGAAAGAAAGCAGTATTTTTAGCAAGAGAGATGCGCCATTGCCTTTGTGTTCAAGAAATTGGAGACCCTCGTAATTGATTCATTGTATTTGTATGTGCCACTGTGGAGAGTCACGTGTTCTTCTAGAGATATATGCACACAACACGTGATGGCATACCAAACCCTGTTTCTTTTTCTTGTATACATCAATCAAACCCAAACCCATAAACATGCAGGCTCAACACCCCAAAACATTTGGAAATGTAAAAGAGTTCAATTTATTACAATCTTATAAATATATCTAAAGTCATTCCCTTGTTTCTTTATCAAATATCTAAAGGCTAGTCCCTTGTCTAACAAATATCTTTTTAAAATTTTATACAAATGATATTCTATTTAAAACTACAGAAAAAATGGATGTCGAGTGAGGAACACATTCGATATAGCCAACTAGACTAAGTCACATTTGCCAACAAACATGTTTTATACACGAGTAATGTTTCATATATTACCACACAACAACAAAAAAAGGAGTCTGGTGAGGGGGAAATGGGGAAAAAAAGAAAAACACCAACAAAACTATATTGATGGAAAATAATATTACCAAAGAATAAGACACACCGGCAGAAAGTTGCAAGTGGAGGTGGGGTCCTGAAATATGTGGCTTGCAAAAATGACAGAATACGTTAGAAGTGAGCAGTGAGCAAGAAAAGGCATATGATTATAAATGTAGAAAATGACAAAAACATGGACCAGAGAAAAACTATTTAAAAAATGAAAAAATAGTGGGCGGAATTGTGGGTTTGCTTCATAATATACCAAACTGTGTCAGCTCTCTTGTCTCCTTTTGATTTCACGTGGCAAGTGTGAGGAATTTAAAATCAAGTGGCAAGTTGGCAACACACAGAAAGCTTAAAGGGAAGCGACACTTGCACTAGTAGCTGGGAAAAAAGAGACGAAACCCTAGTGGGCATAAAGATCCATGTTTAGGGTTTACAAAACTTTCTACTTGCATTCGTTGCCCCCTTTCCCATTTATAGGTGAACTCAGAGGATAAAAACCCAAGATGACTTGAGGAATTGGAAACCCCAAGTGCGATTATGATCTTATCCGAACTAATTGATCTTATCTCTTGGATGATTTGATTCCTAGGAGATAGCATGTTTTAATGTCTTGCAATGTGTTTTGCTACAAAAGATAAAACAAACTTAATTTGTAAAAGAGGTAAGGTTTTATGGCCAAAATGAGATACCTACCTTTGACTTGTGTGAATATAATTTGTGAAAGAGAGAATGCAATTTATTCTAAGTAGCCTTTAATTGGCAAGTTAGTAGGAGCTAATCTTAGATATAACAATTTGGATCTTTAACCCTCCAATAGGTAACCCCACAAATAAGGATTTTAAAACTTATGATCTAGTTGAATTGGTTATCATTATTATAGTATTGATATAATGGATTAAACTCATGCATTATAAACTTGAAAAATAGATAATATGTTGACTTTTTGGGAGTCGAAAACTACTTAAAACTAAAACGTTGTCGTTTGAGGTTTTTAAAAAGGGCAAAAAGTCACTTTTGTCCTTGTAGATTATCACTTTGACCAGGTAAGATCCATGTACTTTCAATTCGATCAATTTTGTCTATGTAGTTTCAATTTCAAGAAATTCAAACTCAATCCCTAATTTCAATCAAATTAATAGGGACATTTTGGTCCAATCTTGCAGCCCCTTCCCAACCACTTGATCCCATCCCATCCCTCCTCCCCCTCCCGACCCAACCTCATCCTCTTAACACACCTGTTCCCCACCCTATAGCTAGCCACAACCCAACCAACCCCACAACCACCTCCACCTCCACCCCCTCTCGAGCCAACGTTATGCTCCCCTCCCTCCCCTCATGAGCCCAAATTTCAAAAAAGAAAAGCTAGAGTTTAAGACTAAAAAGTCACACAATTGTTTATTCAAGATTGGAGGTAATGGACGTTGGGACTTGAAAGCATAAGAAAAGAGACATAGAGGCTGCTGGAGTGGTTGGGGAGGATTGGACCTAAATGCCCCTATTTATTTGTCAGAAATTAAGCATTATCCTGAATTTTTGAAATTAAAACTAAAGGGACAAAATTAATCAAATAGAAACGGAACCTTAGTAATAAGAGTAATAAACTATAAGACCACAAATAACTTTAACCCTAAAAAATTTGGCGTTATGAATTCAGAATTTGTACTGAAAAGTAACTACATAAAATAATTCAGTTTTAGGTACAAGTACAAAATTCAGATGAGGAACCTGAGATCTATAGCCACAGGATGAACCCTGATAACTTAGCAACTAATGTATGTATGAGATGATCTAATAAGTCTCCTTGAGCTGAGGCCTTTCCATGGACTGCATTCTTTGCAATCCACCAAAAGAAGGTGATGGGTTTATAGGAAATTTCCTTCTCATGATATTAAGCTAATAAAATAATGTGAAAAAAATGATAAATGATCTGTAACAGTCATGTTAGCAACTAAGCAAAGCAGCAAGCAAGTGGGCATCATCCCCATCATCCCCAACCCCACTTCTCAAATCTTGACTTTAAAAATCATCCACTTACTGAGTGGCTAATAAAACAAAAGCCAGCAGAACCCAAACCCACTAAAACCAAAAGCTATACCCATAAAAGCACCCACTTGGCCAACCAACCCAATTCAAAGGCAGAGAGTGGACTGTGACAAACAAAACCATCAACACCATGTAACGCTAGAGAAAATGTACAATTTTTTTCCTATTTTAAACTAATAAAAAAAGAAGAAGATAATCTGACAAAGGCATAAAGCACTTTTAAAATATAAACCAATAGTGGGCCCAAAGGAAAAACGCAGGCTTTGGGCTTATTATATAGATTAAAAAATTGCATTGTCGGTGGAGAGAGTGGACTCTCTCATGACTCTCTCATGGATTTTTGATAACCCGCCAAGCTAAGCTAAGGCTGTACTTATTTTTTTTTGCCTCTCTCTTTCTCTCTCTACAAGAAATAAAAGAGAGAAAAATAAATAAAGGAAAAAGCTTTTTACTCTTTCTCTCTGTCTTTCTCTGGAAGCGTCTGTCTTCTTGTATTGCCTCTCTGATATCCTCATTTGTGGAGAACGAAATAGTTTGAGAGATTGGGATTGGAAGTAACCAAATTTATCAGAAATGAGCAGTGGTGGTGATTCAATGGAGGCGCAGTACATACAAAGGCACCACAAGCATGAGCCCAGAGAGACCCAGTGCACTTCGGCTTTGGTTAGGCACATCAAGGCCCCTGCGCATCTCGTAAGTCTCTCTCTCTCTCTCTCTCTCTCTCTCTCTCTCTCTCTGTGGACCGTCTGGTCGAGCTCTGAATTCTGTTTCTTTTGATTTGGTTGGTGTTGGTTTGTTTGACTTTTGTTAAAGAAATGATTTTTGCTATGTTTGACTTTCTTGGTTTATGGAGATCTGGGAATTGGGGACGATTTGAAGATGTTTTTGGTTTCTTTTTTATGTTTATTCTTCTGGGGTTTCGTTGTTATGGTTCAATTGGGTCGGGTATGTGTTAAGAATTAGGCCTTTTGGGTCTTTTTAAGATTCGAGTTTGATTGTTATTTTCAATGAATTTGTGGTTACTGAAAGTAATTTTGGTAACAGAGGATGATAATTTGTACTATAATTGACATGCAGCTTCAGCTGGTTTGGTTTGCATGCCATTTTGGAGGCTGCAATCTGATTAGGGGAATTGAATTTTAAATAGCTGGGCTTAATATGTCTTGGAGTTTTCCCTTCCACAGTTTGTTGTATTGTTTTGTAAGTTTATAATCCATATGGTTGCTGAAAAGTCGTAAGAAAGTCTAAAAGAAAAACTAAGAATTGAATGGTTTTTTCCTTCTCCATTTATTTTTTCAAACTTTAGCTTCTACGGAGAGAAAAGCAAGTTGGTACAATTTCCTTTCTTGCGCTTTCTCAGTAACCAAACAAAATGCTAATATTTTGATGGCAGAGATCTAGTAGAAGTTTCGCAACTCTTGCTTTGACGCCTAACTCATGTTTGATCTTGTATTTTATCAGGTATGGTCATTGGTGAGAAGATTTGATCAACCGCAGAAGTACAAGCCCTTTGTTAGCCGATGCACCATGAAAGGGGACCTTGGCATTGGGAGCGTTAGAGAAGTGAATGTTAAATCTGGGCTTCCTGCAACGACCAGCACTGAGAGGCTGGAGCTTCTTGATGATGATGAGCACATTCTTGGCATCAAGATTGTTGGTGGTGATCATAGGCTAAGGGTAAGAAGTCTTCTTGTCTCTTTTGCCTACTTCTGTGGACTTCCTTTATCCATTTTATTGTATAATAGGAAGTGAACTTGTCTGGTGGTGTAGATGTGAAAGGAATTGTAAGAAATACCACTAAGATAGCTGCACTCTGCTAGCAATCTAATCTGGCTGTCTACTTGGCCCTTTTGTTATTATGCCGTGCAAATGTGGTGTATGCCACAACTCCAGCGGTATACTTATGGTGCACAGTCTGTGTAACTGGTTGGAGATGACCATACTGATAACTGGTGACATCACCATGGATGGCTATGTTAGTTTTTAGATAGATTAAAGTAAAACTTGTGGTACACATGGCAGAACTAAAGTGAAAAAACAAGATATTTCGGTGCAGAACTGTTTCTTTCTGCATGCTTAAGGTTTTCATCTATGTTAATTTGTGACTGTTCTTTACTAAGCAGAATATGTCATGAATGACCCCATTTAGCTTGGAGTTCATTGCTTTTGTCAAATTTTATTTTGAATATATCCATTTGCCAAAATTCAAGTAATAGCTCTGGTCCTGACGACTTGGACCATCTGAGTATTAGAGTATGCACTAGAAACTTTAACATTTGTCTTTCCATGTATTCATAAATGTAGAAGCAAGATGGCTAGTTACTGGTTAATGACATACTGCTTATTTGTCTGGCTGGCTGTTCTTAAGCACATGGAAAATGAGTTGCCTTAAGTCACAGTTCCAAAGTCGGTAATTGCTTTGCTCCACTTTCTCTTTATAAAAAGAGCAAAGAGAATTTGTACAGGACTGCTGGCAACAGCTGCTTGTTGGTGAGAGCCACCGGCACTTAGACGTCCTTGGGGCCATGTCTAGGTCCCAACCAATTACCTCCCATGCTACATTGTGGTGGTCCATGCATGTAACATGTGGCCCTTGAAATGGCAGGTGCCTGCAAATTTTGTTCCTTGGTGATTGCCCTTGGCAATAGTCAGAATGTGTCTGAAGATGTAATCTTAAAACGTGTAATATTGCCCTTAGCAATATTTGTCTGGTTCAGTCTGTTTGTTTTAGGCAGACAAGGCTGCCAGCATCTCTGCCTTCAACTGCAGTATGCATTTGGTTAATTTATATAAAAAGTGAATTAATTTTCTGTTTTTCCCTTAATATTTGAAAATTTCTCTCTACTCCTGTATTATTATGTGGCAAGAGAACACCTTTCCAACCTCATTTCTATATGTCCGTTAAATTTGCAGAATTACTCGTCAATTATTACTGTCCACCCTGAGGTTATTGATGGGAGACTAGGGACACTTGTTATTGAATCCTTTGTAGTGGATGTGCCTGATGGGAATACCAAGGATGAGACATGCTACTTTGTTGAGGCCCTAATCAGGTGCAACCTGAAGTCTTTGGCTGATGTCTCAGAGAGGATGGCTGTCCAGGACCGAACTGAACCTATCAATCATTAGTGGATTTGGGGGATGGCACAGGAGTACGATGACTATAGCTATACCATCCATGTTTTTTTTTGTCTCAGATGCTGTGTAGAGATAGTACGAGCATTCCTTCCATTCACAGAAGTTTTGGGAACATTGCTGGTTTTTGCATTTCTGACCGATGAAGCTCCTTCTACTCTCTTTCCAATCGCTCTTGCACAGTCTTTCTTACTCTCAAAATGATGCTGGGGTTTCTCGTATTTGTATTTGAAGGACGAGCTTTCTTGGTTTTTATAAGCTCTCCATGAATGGAAAGGGAAAGCGACTGTGAGTTTTATTGTTCCTGGGTTTCGTGCATGGTGGTATTAATGTTAGTATGACTCTGATCTGTAAATATTTATCTTGGAAAGAGATGGTATCTATGGACTGGGGTTTTTCATCTTGTAGTGCAGGGAGGATTCAGGGGGAAAGAACCACTGTTGCAGTTTGTTTTGTATATACCTATGTATTCGCATTCTTAATAAATTATTGTAATTGCTTGACTTCTGTTTTTTAACTACTTGGATTATATGTTGAAGTTTCAATAAAAAATGACATTCTTTGTTATATAAATTTTAATGTTGTAGAATTCAGTGAAACTCACTGCACATATCGGTGAAATATGGAACCCTGCGGACTTGTACGTGTCAGGGTCTTCCTGGTAACCTGAATTCCATTAACTTTGTATTAACATTTATAGGTTGAGATGCTACAGAAAGTTTCCATTATTTAATCTCAACCGTCCAGCACCCCTGCATCGCTGAGCCCTATACCTATTTAGGGACTCCATTATTAACAAACTGTCTTAAGCAGTCATCACACACGTGACAGAATAGTGTGTAAACTTCACAACCACCTGAACTCTTGCTGATAAGGTTTGTGCATTATAAATTATAATGACCATTCCCTGGAGACAGGATAATTTTGAGGTCAAAATTCTCACCCCATCCGCTTTGATCTTTAGCTCTTTCAGAGCCGATTGAAGCATCCAGTATCCTCCCCTTCAGAATGGGTGATGGCAATGTAGGATTCAAGAGGGCATCTAACTCCCTTCTTACCAGCAGTCATTGCAGGTACACTCTCCTCCTCTGAAATGGTGAAACCGGATACCATCCTTCATGAAAATCTCACATTTACGTACTAATGACATGTATTTTGCTGCTGTATGACAATCAGAACAAACTCGCGTGTTCTTAATCACCCGGATAGGTTCTCCGCTTTTCCTATTCATCAGTCCAAAGGTAATGGCCAGCTTCTCTGTGTGACTTAGCAGCAGTTTCTTCTTCTCCACCTCATCAATGTTCTGATGTACACAGCTAATGTCAGGCTCATAGCCTAATTTCTTCATTTCATGAACCAAATGATACAATTCAAAATATATTTTTCCTGCATCAGTGTGAGGCTTCCCTTCTGCAGAGAACATATGAATTGCCTGATCAATTTGTATCCAGCTCCACACAGGTCCATTTTTCACCCCTGCATTCTTCATCAAGTCTTTAAGACGCTCCACATCATCCCATCTATTTGACATAGAATATAAGTTCATCATCAAGACGTAATTGGCTGGGTTATGAGGTTCCAACTCAAAAAGATTCTTTGCTGCAATCTCTGCAAATGCCAAGTTTTTATGGATTCGACAGGAAGCAAGAAAAGCACCCCATATAGTGGCATCCGGCTTTAATGGCATCGTTTGAATAAAATCCCAAGCTTCATCAAGATAACTAGCTCTTCCAAGAAGATCTACCATGCAAGAGAAATGCTCAATTGTTGGAGCTATGTTATAGTCTGTGCTCATGCTATCAAACAATTTCCATCCTTCATCAACTAAAACTGAGTTCTTGCAGCCAGAGAGCAGAGCTGTGAAGGTTATAGCATCTGGCTGCACACCTGCTCCTCGCATTTCATCAAACAGAGAAATAGCCTCTTTCCCAAAGCCATAAGTGGCAAACGCCATAATCATGCAATTCCAAGAAGCTAACGTCTTGTTCTTAATCTTCCTAAAAACCTCATGGGCACTTTTGAACTTTCCTGACTTACTGTACATGTTGATAAGTCCTGTGGCTACAAATATATCCTCAACAAAACCTTTACGGATACAGAGACAATGTATCTCTTCACCCTTGTGCAACAAAGATAGGCCTGCACAGGCTTTAAGTAGGATGGATATGGTGGCAGAGTTTGCCCTGATACCTTCTTCTTGCATTTGGATAAAAAACTTGAGGGAGTCCGCGTAATTCTCATTTTGTGAACAGCCTGATATAAGAGCAGTCCATGAAACCACATTAGGGGTTAACCCTGAACTTTTAATCCGATGAATCGTTGATAAAGCTTCCTTATGGCGACCCCACATTGCATACCCTGAAACCAGACCATTCCATGTGACTAAGTTGGGTTTGATTCCTTCCTCACCAATGCTATCTAATAGCCGTTCAGCATCTTCAAAAAGACCCTTGAAGGAATACCCTGAAATCAATGAATTCCAAGCAAAAATATTCTTGTTCTTCATGTTAATGAAGACATTTTGAGCACTGGACAAACAATTGTTCTTCACATACATGTCCACTAACGAAGTTCCTACATAAACATCATAGTCATCAAGCCCCTTTCTTAAAACAAAACTATGAATTTCCTTCCCATGTTTCAGGAAACATAATTCAGTAACTGCTTGAAGAACACTTGTAATGGAGCTTGAATTTGGCTTGAAGCCTGCGTCTTGCATTTTCTGCAAGATGGCCTGGACTGCTTCATATGAGCCATGAAGAGAATGTCCTGACAATAGACAATTCCAAGTCACAATGTCTGGCTTCACATCAGACAATTCCATTTTATTGAAAAGAATCCAAGCATCATTCAAACAACCAAGTGCAGCATAAGAAGAGATAATTGAATTCCATGATGATACATTATGATCTTCCATTGAATTAAAAACTGTCCTAGCTAAATCTAGTCTGTCATTTCTGGAGTACATGCTAATAAGTGAATTGCATATTGACAAATTTGACTCCAATGCCCATCTTAAAACATACCCATGAATTTGCTTTCCTTCTTTGAGAGCTCTAAGTTTGCCACATGCTTGGAGTGCTTTGACAATTGTAGTACTGTTGGCCTTAGCAGATGAAAACTGCATACTTCTGAACAGTTCCTGAGCCTCAACACTTCTCCCATTCTTCAAGTTGAGCTTGATTATCTCATTCCACAAAATGTCTTCTTGATCAGACATTTCATGAAATAACTGATCGGAACTTTCTATTCCCCAACAAGTCCCATAAAAATTAATCAATGCACACTTCAAATACACATCCAAATCAAATCCACTTTTGATTAAACAAGCATGAATTTCCAACCCAAGCCACAAATGCTTCAAACTTGTGCAAAGTTTCAAAACTGTGCAAAGAACTTTGCTATCAAGCATCAATCCCCCACTATGAAACTCACAAAAAAACTCAAGCATTTGTAGGTCACCCCCAAATCTTCTAAGTTCCTCTAGCGAAGAACTCCATGAACGGTAATCTTGTGCAGAACTCACAAAGAAAGCCATTGCAGCTGATCTACAATCACCAAATTCCAAGTAATATGTGACCAAATTTTTTCCCTTGGTATCAATACAATTCTTGTTAGACATTTTTATCATCTGGGCATGCATTGCTTTCACTGAATTCAAAGTTTTGAGCTCACCCAAGTCATCCAAGAAGGTAAAGCTTGAAGAAAGTGTTGGCAAAGAAGATGGAAGAGAAGCAAAGAGTTGGGAATCACAAGGAGCAAGAGAAGGGGGTGAGTGGCTTGTGGGAGGCTTGGAGCTTAGTGGGTTTTGAAGGAAAGGAGTGGTAAGGTTGTGAAATGGAACTACTTTGTCCATGGAGGTTTGATAGTTAACCAAGAAGGCCAAGGTAGTTTGGCAGTGAAAAAATGGCAGTTGAGAGAATACTGGGGAGCTTTCATTTGTGCTGCGATTGGAAACTGGAAAGTACATGGAAATTTGGATTCTTTTGGATAAGGTTCATCCTCCTACGTAATTCTGTTGAACCGGCCGGTTTAGTCAGGGTGGTTGTTGTCCGGCCCGACCGGAGTACTAAGCCTTTATGCCTCCGAATATGTATAAGTGATCAAAAGGGCAAGCAATTTAATTGGTTGAGTTTGATACTTTATACTTGCCATTTGTTAGTCAGATTTTGGTGTTGTCTTTATATTTGTTGGTTACTTATAGTTTTTATTTCTCTCCTTTTCCGGGGATGGGGTGTACGCATTTTTTTGAAAGCAAACGTATTGTACGCATATTATATACTTGTGTAGTTATTTTTCACCAATAATACATATTTTTTGCACATTTTGAATCACCTATTTAATCTATATTTTTTCACATTTAAAATTTTATATAATGGCTGAAATTTTCACCGTAATCTTTAAAATTTTGCCCATTAGTACACGTACATATTATACTCATCACATATTTTACTAACAATAATGGTATATCTAACAAGCCTATCTATACATACGATTTGCATAAAGTCTCACAATGTACTATTGGTAACATATATTCGTACATATTTAAACTATTTCTTTAATTGTACATACAATACTATATCAATAAGAAGTTTGGAATCTTCTTCAATTACAAGTATTCCTTCATGATGAAGAAGAGCCACACTTTCTTTCACTTGTTTCATTCACGTTTTTAAGATCGGAGATGTCAATCGCTTTGCCATTTCTCAGAAACATCAATCTTGTGAGTGCTCAGCCTTGAATTCAATCTTGTGACTGCCGGTGGCTTATATACGGCACCAATTCATGGAGCTGGAGATTAGGATATATACAATTTTTTCTCTGCTTCTTGGGCTGAGAAATCATGTCGTCTAAGAGTAGTTGATCACTTGCAGAGATGTTTTAGTGAACAGTTGATGCAGCGAAGAACATCATGGGTATGTTTGGTACGCTTCTACTGGACTGAACTGGACTAGGCTAAATAGCACTCGAAATCCATGTTTGGTGACGGGCGGGACTAACTTAAATGAGACTATATAGTCCAATAATGAAAAAAAGGCCTCACACGCCCGTCTAATATAGTGAGCCCGAAAAGTGTTTCACTAAATAGCACGTTCCTAAATAGAACACGCTAGTCCGACTCCTCTCTTTAAAAAATATTAGGACTTTATTTGTTTTCTTTTTATTATTGTTTTAAATTTTTAATTGGAATTTTTAACATTTATTTATTTATTAGGTCAAAATCCGTAATTAAATTTAAATATTACAAGAATTATTTTGATATTGCATTTGACCACATTTGTATTTTCGAAAATCAAACTATAATAATTGACAAATGCTTGATATTCTTTTTATATTGAAACAAGTTTAATAATTCATGATGTGCTGGAAAATCAAACTATAATAATTGACAATTGCTTGATATTCTTTTTATATTGAAACAAGTTTAATAATTCATGATGTGCTGCTTTCTTTATCGCAAGCAATTATTACCTTGTTAAATTATATTTTTCAGTTTAAAGTCAAAAGTCAAATATACAAAAATTATACATATATATATATATATTCTTTTTTTAAATTATTTTTTACTTGGTCTTCCATGAAAGACGTAGAATTATATAGAGTGAGTTTAGCTCCTTAGTAATGTTTCGACCAACAAAAAATAGAAGATTTGTAGTAGTCTTGGGGCAAGGCTAAGCAACTAAGACAAATCTTGAGAAGCCAAAAAAAATATATCAGAATTTTATTCTTCATAAACAATCATAATTTTATTTGTTTTATTGTTTTAAATCTTTGAATTGTGTTTCTTTGTAGCATTTATTTATTTTTGGGTCAAAATTTCAAATTAAATTTAAATATTACAAGAATTATTTTTTAGTCAAAACAGAGCACCAAACATGGGTCTTCATTATTTTTACAATCCAGCTTCTTAGTTCAACAAGCACCAAACGTAGGTCAGTACTTAATCCAGCTTAGTCCAATCCGAGCTAATCCAAGACAGTCCCAGGATTTAGTCCAGTCCATGACAGGTAAGCCGCGTACCAAACGACCCCCATGGGGTTATAACTTGTACGTTTTTCATCATTTTTTTTTCTTGCATATGAGATAATCATAAGGTCCTTTATATATCAAGTCAGCTGGCGGATCCAGGAATTTTGTTTGCAGGGGTCAACGTCTAAAAGGTAAAAAAATTATATACAAAAGAAAAATAAATAAAAAAAGAAACGATAATATTATAATTCTTAATTAATAGAAAAAAAATCACATTACAATTGTCCACGACGAGTTTTCATATTCTGAAAACGTTGCATTATAGAGTCATTATCAATAGAAATAAACACATCTTTCTCAATGTAAACAAGTAAGCTATCACTCAACCATTGATCTCTCATTCGATTGCGAAGTGGACCTTTCACAATATTCATAGCAGAAAATGCTCTCTCTCCAGAAGCGCTTGCAACCGGTAAAGTTAATCTTCAAGTGTCAAGAGGTCTCGAGGAGTAAAAACTTGAGGATAAAATTCAGCAAAACGAAGTAGCTTTTGTTTGTCAAAAGCTATGAAAGAATCATCTGGACTCAAACATATTAAACAAAGAAGTAACTCAGTATTTACCTCACTGAAACGATGATTTAATTCTGCAAGTTGCCACTCAATGATCTGAATAAAGATATCCACACGATAATGATGGAGATGTGTTATTCTAGGAGCTTTCCGATGTGATCTCCATTGAGCTACATATGCATCATCCATGTTTGGAACCTCAATATCATGTTTGCCACAAAAGGAAGATACTTGATCAAGCAAGGCTTCAAATGCATTCTCTCTCATGTGTTGAAAGTTGGTCTTTGCAAACTTTGACTAAACTCATTGCATTCCCAATATCTTGGTCTTTCCTTTGTAATGCTTGTGACAAATCATTTGTGGCTCCCAATATAGATCTCATGAAAAATAGGTGAAATACAAACTCAAAGGATTGTATATCTCTCAATGACCTATTTGCTTCACCTATATTATCAGTAGAGCCATCCTCAATAATCAATTTAAGCACTTTCACCACAGATTTGAACATGGAAATGATACTAAGTAATGTACCATAATGTGAGTTCCAACGTGTATCACCGGACGCTTGAGACAAGTTTCTTGATTTAAGCCTCGCCCTGTTGGAAGAGTATCTTTTTCAAGAGCTTCCACAATATCCTGTTGTAGTTGATCTCTAAGCATGTCACGACGCTTACATGATGCTCCAACAATATTAACCAAGCTATTGCAAGATGTGAAGAAAGTGGCAATATCAGCATTTCCCTTTGTCACGGCCACAAGAGCTAGTTGAAGTTGATGTGCAAAACAATGAATATAATAGGCACAAGGATTTTCTCTCAAAATCTGTGTTTTAAGACCATTGAACTCACCCTTCATATTACTAGCTCCATCATATCCTTGTCCTCTTAGCATAGAAATGCTCAATTCCTCTCTTGAAAACAATGTGTCAATAGCCTCCTTTAGTGAGTTTGATGTAGTGTCACTAACATGTTGAATGCCCACAAACCTTTCAATTACATCCCCACTTTTGTCCACATAACGAAACACCACTGCCATCTGTTCTTTTATTGACACATCACGCGATTCATCAACCAATAAAGAAAAGAATGCACCATCCATATCTTTAATGATTTTCTTTATTGTTTCAGTGGCACAAGCATTCACCAAATCTTTTTGAATTGTTGGAGCTATTAGCTTGAGATTCCCTGGAGCATTTTCTAACACAACGACCTTAACTTTCTCATCATGATCAGCAAGAAATTGTAAGAGCTCCAAATAATTCCCCCTGTTGTTTGAAGTGTCACTCTCATCATGCCCACGAAAAGGAAGACCTTGCTTCAACAAAAATCTCACACAATCAAGAGAAGCTGTCAAGCAAATACGATAATCAATACGAGCTTGGTCTGATTGCTTTTCCAAAACTGTTTGGATGTGTTGCTTTTGATTCATAAGATCTATACAATATTGTCTAGATTGATTATGAACACTTCCAACACCTCCAATATGATTCCTAATTCTTTCTTTCTTATTCCAATTTCTGAAACCCATCTCTGTGAAAGCATCGCTACACCCTTGACCAATTTTGAAATTGGATTTGAAGAGATAACAATAAAAGCAAAATGCAGCATCTTTACTTATACTGTACTCCAACTAGTCAAACTCATCAAACCACTTGACATTAAAACGTCGATCATACCCTGAAATATCAATTTGTGGAAATGTGTGATTCTTAGGTTGACAGGGAAATTTCAAAGCACAAAAAGATTAGGGAAAAGGAGGATAACATACTTTCAATTTTGAGAGGAAATTTCAAACCAAATTGAATTTGGGGTTTGCTGCCGCCACTAGATGAGGAGGTGGCCGGCGTCGGAGGGTGATTCACGTGGGGAGGCTATCGGATTGAGTGAAGGATGAGTAGAATTAAGGGTTGGGGTTGGAGATTTAGGGTTTGAATGAGAGGAATGAGTGAAAAACTCAATTCCCAATCTTTTTTATCGAGCTGCATTTGTCTCTACGTTTTTTTTTAAAGCCTGAGCCAAAACGACGTCGTTTTGGCCAGGTCATTCAAAAAAAAAAACCACTTAAGTGGAACGACGTCGTTTTGACGTCAGGAATTTAAAAAAAAAAACTGAAGTGCTGGGCTCCTCTCGTGCGCGCACTGGACAGCAAGTGAGCTTGCTTGCTTGGCCATGGCTGCCCCTCTTTGGGGCATTTTATCAAACACCTTCTGGGCATTTGCAGGGGTCAAGTTCCTGGGTTCCAATGGAGGATTCCGAGCTTGCGGGGGTCAATTGACCCCGCTTGCCCCAACGTGGATCCGCCACTGTATCAAGTTCTCTATTATAGTTTTGTTGTTTCTCATAATAATATTACTGGTTTTTTTTTTCTTGGTTCATTTATATATCTTAATAGGAAACATGCTTACATGATAATGTTTGATTATATTAAGATGAAAGACTCGAAAAGACTGACTGGAAAAAAAATAGAACTTGAAGTGGGAGCACTTACATGAAAGCGCATATCCGTTCACTCTCCCAGAAGACTTGGAGCCTTTGAGTAATTAGTTAAGTGCATGAGCAACAAGTCATGAGCTTAGGATGACCAGATAGGTATACATGGAAGCAAGGCAAGCCCTTGTCCATACCCCGACAATGGCCTCTGACTATGTCTCACTTGGTGCAGTAGATATGACAAAGTCGGAAGCCCTTGAGGGGGAGGGAACAAACCAGTGCCTTGAAGAAGCCTTATGCATAATGAGAGACATGCAAGCTCTTGTTATGTTTCTTAATTGTGAGTTGGGAATGTGTACATATTTAAGTGCGCACTTATTGTATGCTATGGTTGTATATAACTTTCCTTTTATAGTGTGCGTGTAGGACCTCTCATATAATACTAGGATTTGCATTCATGTTTGCAAGAGAAGTGTTAGATATAATCGGCACATATAATAATTTTGGGGTGATAGAAAATAGGAAGAGCATTGGGTGATGGAAAATAGGAAGATACAACAATGGTTGGTAGTAGGTGACATGAGTGGCATAATAAGATCCTCAGGGTCACTCAAAACCCAAATGGACAAAACCAAGTTGGCTTGCCACTCTAGCTGAGTGCCTTTGATTATCATTGGCCGATAGGGATAGACATGAGTGGCATAATAAGATCCTCAGGGTCACTCAAAACCCAAATGGACAAAACCAAGTGGCCCTTGGAGCCCTATGCAAATCAACCAAAATCCACAACAGCTGGAGAATAAAGCAAATATGGTTCCTCCCCATCTGATATGTATTCAACATTGCAAGTTGGAACTTGTAGGGTTTGCAAGTTTCTTAATCCAATCACAATGAACCACAATTTGTTAACCCCCACCCCCCAAGATTCTTAGATTCCCTCTCATCACATATCATCATGACCAGCTTCCAAATCTTCTTGAATATCTTTTGCTTTAAATACAAAATATTCCTTCAACCCTAACACCAGACACCTCTTCACCAATCCCAAATGGTATGCTTAGAAAGACTGCACGCTGTGCCGCATCTCACACCCCTAAGCTTCACTTGAAAGTTGAAACCAACTTAACTAATACTAATTAATTTGTTAATTAGTTGATTAATTAGCATGATGAATAACGAATTGACGATTAGTGGAGAGGTTGACATAAAATAATTAAGAACCAATTGCATGTGGCCACATCATTTTTCTCTTTGTTTCATTCGGATTGTACTACATATGCTTAGGTTATTGTTAATTTTTTTGGTTTCTTCCTACCTGCTTAGATTAGTTCACCTAAATGCAGCTGTTCACATCAAAACAAGTGATGAGCATAAAAGTACAATCTAAGTTAAGATTATCTTTTTGTTTTCACTGGGATTGTACTTTACCATAACCCTAATCTACTTAGGTTACTCCTTGTGTGCATTCTAGTTTCATTTGTATGTACTTGCACAACAATTAACGTTGTTCCCAATAAAAAAAAAGTACAAGATGTTCTTTTTTTGTTGGGGTCATCTTCAAATGTGAGATGATAAAAACTTAATACTAATCTTACCACATTTCTATATCATAATTTTATACCATATGATGTGGCAGCTGATGTGTACATTCCACATTAGCTAATTAATGTAATTAACACTTTTTTTATTATTAAAATATACTTCATTGATTTAATTGATGTGACATATGATATGGACATGCCACATCATGTGATATAGAAATATAAAGATAAAAATATAGTAAGTGTAGTATTACTCAACTTTAAAACATGTGATTTATGATTATAGTTCTTATTAAATACGTCACCTTCACTTTTTTTTTTCTCATTTTTCTTCACTGTTGTAATTTGTATATTAAATAAGAAAATCGAGATCACTACAAAGTTGATGGGTTGATAATTAACACAAGGACTTTTGAGTTTAGGATAATTCATCTTAATCACTTGAACTACAAGCTCCTTCCTTGCCCCTTAAGTCTACAAAGGATGAAGAGTAGATTCTGAGCGACATGCCGTTTATTTTCATCTAAATACATTGACGCAAAGTGTGATATATGACATGTCGTTTCAGTAACAAACCAACTGAGAAATACTTGTCAGTTTCCTCTCCAGCCAGCAACGACACAAATGGCCAAGAAAAGAGACCGCCGAGTCGCGCCGAGTTCGAACCGCGGCAAAGGCCGAGTTGAATCGTCGGATAAATCCTCAGACCCAAAGCTCACAATCACCTTGGTCCTCTCCTTCTGCGTAGCTGCAGCAGCCGCTGTGCTCGCATACCGCATCAAATATGCTCATCCGATCACGAACCGTGCGCAGTCTTACGTGCACCAGCGAGGCCTCGTTAAGATTGATGTGAATTACCATGAGATCCTCACTGCAAGTACCCCACTGGTTACTAGCTTGTTCTGTTCTGCGTTTGGTCTGTTTGGTTGCCGAGAAAATGTGGGAAAATGAGAGAAACTGAAGTTATAGTATACTATCTTTTAGCTTTTATTACTCGGGAAATGTACGAAAGATAAGAAATTTTTAGTGTTTGGATTTGTCTCAAGCTTTTCCCAGATTTCTCAGCAGCCAAACAGAAAATTTTATGCTTCACTACTCTGTTTTGTATCATCGTGAAATTGAGAAATAAAGTTCATGTTATTATTGTTAATTTGTTGTGGGAATTTCAGGAAAATGCGAAGGTCTCGGAAAATACGACCGGCAGGCACTATAAGTACCCTGTATTGGCCTACATCACTCCATGGTATGTCTTACAGTCTGTTTGGCCATGCTTTTTGGGACTGCATTCTATTCTCTGTAAAATTTAGGTGTTCGAATTCCATTCTCTAGCACATCCTGTGGAACCAAATACAACAAGAATTTTAGTTAACATTTCAAACAGGAGAAGAAAAGAATTTGGAATTTAAATATTTAAAAGTTGAGGAAGTCATTTGGTCCCTAACACACTCTGAATCAAGGTTTGTTAGCCTTTCTTCCATACGAAGTGCCGGTCTTTTGGTTTAAGATAGCTTGGTGTATTTGATATGATTCTGCACAGTTTTTGGTTATAAAAGTTTGACGTTGTATGACAACGTAGGTATCTGGTTAGTAGTTTGTATAGCTGGGTTTCTCATATAATCATATCAGACATATTTGCATTAGTGAGCTTGAAATGTTTGTGAACTCCTTTTCACACATCAAATTGTGCAGGAATTCTAAGGGCTATGATATGGCAAAAAGGTTCAACTCGAAGTTTACACATTTATCTCCCGTCTGGTATGATCTAAAGAGGTACGCTTCCAGTTTTCTTAGTTTGACATAGTGATGTAGTTAGTGTGTTTTGCACCAGGTGAGTAACTATTTCATTGCTGGATGAGTTTTTAGTAATTTATTATTTTTCTCATCAGTCAAGGGACGGGCTTAATTCTGGAAGGTAGGCATAATGCTGATATGGGATGGATCTCAGAGCTTAGAATGGCAGGAGATGCTTGGGTATGGAGAAGATTTTTATAACTCCCTTCCTCTTTTTGGTAAATGGCAAACTATTGGCTTTGGTATATTCTGCAAGAACACATTAAAAGCCAGAATAAGACTTAGCAGGAGTAGATCTTGCTCGTTTGCTCTTGATTTGGTTTCTATTCAGGACCAGTGATTGGAAAATAAAATTTGGGCACGCATGTAATAAAATTGGAGAGGTCTCATCAATACATTCTCGACTTAGAAAGAATTTAAATTTTTGTTGATAAGTCCTACATATATTGCCTGTGCTTTTATTTGAGACACATTTTAATCTAGATGGACCGATAGTCTCATATGTACAATACCTTTCTAATGTACAGGTATTGCCTAGAGTTGTTCTGGAAGCATTTCCAGCCGAGCTGCTGACAAAGAAGAAGCAGAGGAGTAAAGCTATTACTCTTCTAGTAAGCGAGTGCAAGTAGGCCTCCAATCTAGACTGTTTTGTATGTTTATTTCTTAAGATATGCCCAGAATCTACACAATAGGGTTCTGACTGTGTTGGACTTTGGTTACTATTTAATGTTTGTGTAGTCTACCAATATTAAGGTCGATTTTCTTTATGTCTAACCACTTTTTTATTTTTAAAAAGTGTAATTTTGGGTTTTTGGGGGATTTATTTCTATTCAGGGAAATGGGATATGATGGTATCGTGCTGGAATCTTGGTCAAGGTGGGCAGCTTACAGGATTTTGCATGATCCAAGCATGAGGAATTTGGTAAAGTACTAATTTTGTGCTCTCTCTCTCTCTGTTAGTAGCTTGTAAAATGTCCTCTTTCAAATATGTAAGATCTGAGGAATCTATATTGTTCTGCAAGTGTAGGCATTGCAGTTTATAAAAGAGCTTGGAGATGCATTGCATGCTGTGAGCTTAGAGAGGAATGATAAGCAACGGTTGCAGTTGGTTTATGTTATAGGTCCACCACATTCAGAGAAGCTCCAAGAGCACGATTTTGGACCTAAAGATCTTCGGAGCTTGGGTGATGCTGTGGATGGATTTTCACTGATGATGTATGACTTCTCGGGGCCTCAAAATCCAGGTCCCAATGCACCTCTGAAGTGGATTCATTTAACCCTGCAGCTGCTCCTTGGTACCGATATAAACAGTGTTCTGGCCCACAAGATATTTCTTGGCATCAATTTCTATGGGAATGATTTTGCCCTCTCAGGAGGTAATTTTTCTTTTTCTTTTCTATCTATACTTTTTTTGTTGTTGATTGGCATTGGAGAATCTATATTTGCTTTATCATTTCTTGGTTGCTCTTTCTCCTAGGGAGTGAAATATGATGGGTGTCTTATGAGTTCCAATGAGGGGTGGCCATGTGCGGGTTGGGTGGGTTAGAGGTTCTAATAGTGCCTGTCCAAGTTACAATCCAATTTGTCCTAGGAACATATTAGGAGAACAAAGAAACATTGCAATTTTGCATGACGAATTTATTGGATCTGGATTGATCATCTGTAACATCGTAGATTTGATTACTTATCTGAAGCATCTACCATTGTCTCTGGCTTAAAAAAAATTCATTTCATTGTCTAGTATATCTCTCGAAGTTTACTTGAAGTTGCATGCAAATGAATTCTTCCTTGGTTTTTCATTTTATGAAGAGAGTACTCAATGTTATATAAAAAAAATGCAGGTCCAGGTGGTGGTGCTGTCACTGGAATGGATTACCTGTCCCTGTTGGAGAAGCACAGGCCTGCGTTGCGATGGGAAAAGAAGAGTGCAGAACATTTGTTCTTTTACTCTGATGATGAATATAACAACCACGCTGTGTTCTATCCATCCCTGATGTCAATTTCCATGCGGCTAGAGGAAGCTCAAAAATGGGGATGTGGAATCTCGATATGGGAAATTGGGCAAGGTCTGGATTACTTTTTTGATCTTTTGTGAAGCAGTCCTCATTTGATCTTCTACACGTAACAAAATTTTGTTCATTTTGGGTTGAACTTTTCTGTCCACAGAATAACAAAGTTTTAGTTAGAGGTGACAATAGTTTGAAGAATTCTCAGGTCACTACATTTGAAGAAAAATAATAATACTCGGATTACATCTTCTTGTAAAGAATTTTATGATCATATGGATGAATGTAACAGATTTGGTTTTTCCTTCTTGCTTCGAAGTTCATACTGTAATTAAATGGCCAGGCTACTTATCCACCTGATAAAATTAGCAGGCAGGCTTAGCCCTTTCAGTGCATCTTAACTATTTCTGACGACAGATGGGAAGTTTGGGATGAAACTCATTTTTGGTTATTTCAAATAGAGTTATCCAATCACAAATTTTAGTTTAAACCCAAATTTTAAATCCTTGGCTTAAGGTTTGGGGAAGGCTCTAGGAGCCACTTCCAGTTTACTGTAGTCTGTACTGCTGCACAGTTTCTCAGTACTTCTGGGAACTTTTTTTCTTAGCCACACAAACATGTACAACGCAAAGTCATCATGCCTTTGCCGTCAACAACATAAAATGATCAACAACCTCGCAATCCTTACTTACCACGTGTCATGCGTTGAATGGCCAAGTTCTCATCCTGCATGACACGTCATCACCACCCTCTACCCAAGGCACCAGTCAATTTGGACCCGCTGAAGCTAAGGCTTGTAAAGCCTTGCATCGTCCTAGAAAGAAACAAAAATTCTGCATAAACCATCCATCCATCTCTAAGGTCATATGATGTTTCAGGCTTTTCCATCAGTTTTCTGAGACCCCCAAAGAGTGTTTCTCTGCTTCTTACATATAATTATGCCATGGAGGCCCTCAATGCAGCAAGCTTGACCCCCTTATCTGTTCTTGGTGACAGAAAAAAAAGAACCCAGAAAATTTCCATCACTGCCCACCATTTCCCTACCCAAATTCTCAAATCCCACAAGTCTTAGCACCCCACAAGCTTCACAGGAGTGTTCATCTAGGAGCTTTCATGGTGGCCTGTTGCTTTTATCTTCTGTTTTCAATACTGGGTTTGCCAAAGCTTTGACATATGAAGAAGCATTGGGGCAATTTGTGAGTACCAGTACAGGTGGAGACTTGGAAGCAAGTCGGATTCTTGATAATGTTACTGCTTTTGTGACTGAGAACCCTGCAGTTATAGCTGGTGGTTTTGCCATTTTGGCTGTTCCCTTGGTTTTGTCTCAGGTTCTGAAGCCTCCCAAGCCATGGGGCGTTGATACTGCAAGAAATGCTTATGAAAAATTGGGTGATGATGCCAATGCTCAGTTGCTTGATATCAGATCACCAGCTGAGTTTAGGCAAGTTGGTACACCGGATGTCCGGGGTCTGGGGGAAGAAGGCGGTGCCAATTGTTTACAAAGGTGAAGATAAGCCAGGTTTCTTGAAGAAGCTCTCTTTGAAGTTCAAGGAACCAGAAAATACCACATTGTTCGTCCTAGATAAGTAAGATTTAACACCCGATTCTATAGTTTTTTCTTTCCTCATTCCTTATGAATTACTCATCAATTGCTGAGGTTATTCCAAAAGATACTATCAAATGCCTGCTAGTGTACATTATGCAATTGGTTTATGTAGGCATCACTATTTTTACAGCAAAAGGAAATCTTACATGATAATGTACATTATGCAATTAATTCACACAAACAATTAATTTTGAGAAGGAACAATTTACATGAAGAAGATATTTCACACAATGCAACTCATTTTTCACTTAAAAGACCTTGGTTTTCCTACAGTTTCCTAGAAATTTTCATATGCTAGTGCAACAATATCAACTTTGGTTGTGAACATTCCAAACCCCTTTCTGACAAGCAATGCTTCCAATGGGTGGGGAAAAGGGATGGAATCAAGCTGAACTGAATAACTTCATATAGTAAATAAATGAGATGGGAAAAGAACTGCTTGTTGACATTATCATGAACTGGATCCTGATTGTATTGTTGTTTCTTTGACTTCCATTTTCACATGCTTGTGATGTTGTGACTGGATTTTTGTTATTCCAAAAGCCAATATATGAAGCTAATGCTGCTTAATTTCTGATGGAAGCCAGATTTGATGGGAACTCCGAACTGGTTGCAGAGTTAGTCTCTGTAAATGGGTTCAAAGCTGCGTATGCCATAAAAGATGGCGCAGAAGGACCCCGGGGATGGGTGGTCTGTCCCATTTACCTTCCACAGCTACTCCTTCTTTCTATACAAGTCTTATCAAGTTTTAGTACCTTGACACGGATGATCATTTTGCAGAATAGCGGTCTTCCTTGGACACCACCAACAAAAGCCCTGTCTCTTGATTTTGGCAATTTAGCGGATGCTATTGGTGATGCAGTTGGAGTAATTATCTTGACTTTCATTTGTTGGTTGCTATATTTTCAATTATAATGCATATGTGAAAATCTATTGCCTTGTTGAACTATACGGTGCCATTTGACCTCTATCTTGTACTTTTCAACAGGGATGTTATTAGTTGAAGACAGATGATAAAAGTTTGATAGCCTTCAAAGTTTAGTAGAAATGCTTAGATAGATAGAAAATGTGGATAAAAATAAAAAACGAAAAGGCAAAATGAAGTCATAATAGAACATCTGCATGTATTTGAAACATCCACACCACCCCTAGTTCATATTTTCTTAAAAAAGGATCTGTTGATGTCTGCCATTGTTCACTGATTCCCTAGTTTATGATTCTCGTCAAAAAAAAATTGATTCTTTGAGCAGGATTCTTACATAGCTATGTGGTAAATTATGTACAGGAAGGATCAGGTGCCTTGTCTGTTTCCCTTGGGATTGCTGCAGCAACTGGATTGGGTTTATTGGCTTATGTTGAGGTTGGGCTGCTAAGTCTATTGTATACTGAATTTATCTTTTGATTTGCCCTTTGGTGTGATATGTATCCTTGTGGAAGAGCTTCCAAACTGATTGTTTCACTCTACCTTTCTAGTTAGAAACAATCCTCCAAGTCTTAGGCTCAGCTGCACTAGTTCAGTTTGCGAGCAAGAAACTCCTTTTTGCTGAGGTGAGTCTCCTTTTTTATTTATTTATTATTATTTTAACTTTCAAGAAGTTATTTGATGGAAGTTCAACTGTGGTTGATAAGAATGTAAATCTTTGAAATAACACATATTACCCAACGTTCATCTTCCTGGCTAATACGGCATGTTTCCCCTTAGTTATTTTCAGTCTTACAGTCTGCATCCTTTCAATTTAAATTATCCTTTTGACAAAGGTCAAACTCATCTTAAGTTTGAAGCTGCAAAGCTCATGCATGCATGTTTGTGTTGTATGTATCTCCTTAATCATAGGGAGAAGTTACTGTCTTAAATAAGAATTGAAAACTTGAGGATTAACATTCAACTTCACATCACCTAAGTTGCTTTTTTTTGATAGGATCGAAAAGCAACTCTACAAGAAGTTGATAAGTTCTTAACCACCAAGGTTGCCCCTAAGGACCTTGTTGATGACATAAAGGTATGATATTATAAATGTGTTTTCAGCATTTTCAACAGATTCTTCAATTAAATGCATCATAGACTAGAGATATTTTTGTTTTTCCCTTTTCTTTTGACAATTGGAATATACTAAATTCCATTGTCTTTATCCTCAATTTCCTTGAATTTCAGCAAATCGGCACAGCTCTTCTGCCAGTGACTGTGACTAGCAAAGCTCTTCCTGCACCTGCAGAAGCAACCCCAGAGCCTACTGCTGCTAATGATACTGTACAGAAAGCAGAAGCTGCTCCTG
Source organism: Prunus fruticosa (assembly GCA_018703695.1). Taxonomy (NCBI): domain Eukaryota; kingdom Viridiplantae; phylum Streptophyta; class Magnoliopsida; order Rosales; family Rosaceae; genus Prunus; species Prunus fruticosa. The sequence continues at coordinate 48,235,210 of CM031918.1, read as the reverse complement.
AAATAAATTCAGTGCCCAAACCAGAAGTTAAAGCAGAATCACTTCCTGGGATTTCAAAACCACTTTCTCCATTCCCTTATGTAATTCTTCACTTCAGTTGCTATTTGATTTTTTTCTAATTTTATCAAGCCTCATGATGATTGATTATTTTGTGGAAGACTTGACCAAATCTTGATTCTTTTGTGTATTTATGGTTGCAGTATCCCGATTTCAAGCCTCCAGCGTCTCCCCGTCCATCCCAGCCCTAGAGACATATCTCAAAGCAGCAAGCTGTTTATCTAGGAATCTTCAGAGCTACACTATTAGTTGTGCAACTTATGCTCCTGTTGCTGTGTTACATGAAGTTTTGGAGGCTACATTTCTCAGAAGATATATAACGCTCATGAGTTGGATAAAATAGTTTTCCATAAGTAGCCCTCTTCTTGCCTTTATTTTTCTGCTTAAACACACTATTTGTAAAATCAGGTGGATATTTGTAGTTTTCCATAAGTAGCCCTCTTCATGTATTAGCTATGTTTGGATTCTCCATAAATAGCATATCTGAAGGGTTTTTGGAACAGGCATAATATATGACTCTGATTGCTTGCCTAAGAGCAACTACTAGAAATAAAAAAGTAAAAATAATAATTAAAACAATGTTTTTTCAGTACAAGCGATTGGGGGAGGGGGTTTCGAATTTTTGCCTACATAGGTGGAGACAGAACGAAACTTTACCTCATTGGTTTTTTTTTTGGGTGGACTGAAGCAAACCAGTTTTATTCTTGAGAGATTAGCAAAACTTGTCGAAAATTTCTTCTTCTTTCTTTAAATTTTAAAATTAGGTGCAAAGGCGGATTCTCTGCAACTTATTGAAATTTAAGTGTAGGGAGAGTTAACAATTTGGTTTAAGAAATGAGGGGAAAATTACAAGTTTTTCTTTTCCTTTATTTCCGAGGGAAAATAATTGGACTATTGTATTGGTTTGGTGCCTCGAAAAAACTGGCCGTTGTCAACTTGTCACATTTAAGAAAAATAATTACCGTTGGTCTCCTGATGTTTTCAGTTATCTTTTTATTTATTTATTTAATATATTTTATTTTGCAGTTTACCGTCCCCGTTGTAAACTTATCACATACTTGATACCGTTGGAGACCATTTTGCTGAGGTGGCAATCCAATTTTGTTTTTTTTTTTTGACCTATGCCTCATCGACAACAAAACGTCACCCTTTCTAGTGATGCACTGCATTCTCAAACGGACGCGAAATCAAAATGCAATCGAGCGGGAAGTATTTTTATTTTCACTTAATTACTAAAATCAGAAATGATTTAATTTCTATTTCACAGTTGATAAGTCGCTAAGTTGCTAAGTTGGTAGGTGCAGAGCAGATGATGCCTCGGAGGCTCTTACTCTGAGTCTGAGAGAGCTTCAACAAATAGAAATCTGACTTTTGCTCTGAAAAAAAAGGATGTCTTCTCTTTAGTCTGGCTTTCCCTCTCCTTCCTTCTGTGCTTCAAACTCCGCGCTCCAGAAATCAATGGCGAGAGTCAAACATACAGCTAACCGGAAAGACAATAAATCTTCTCGCAACCAACCTGGTCTCTCTCTCTCTCTCTCTCTCGTTTATATGCATTTGTAATTTGTTTGTATGCCTTGAGGATTATGATTTATGCGTTTCACAAACCCTAATTTTCTCAGTCTTGATCTACAGGCGGACGCTCACCGGCGCCATCACCTGCAACACAACCGGTACTCTCTCTCTCTATCTTGTAATTCATTTCTCGTTAATTTCGGCTGTTGTTTTTCATGTGTTTGGTTACTTGGAAAAGTTGGGAAAGAGGAGTGCGAGGAGGGGAATCGGGGAAATTGGTTTGGGAATTATTAAATTTCTTAACCTGCATTTACTTATTTGCCGAACGGAGCTTAGTGTTGGGTGCTAATTCTCCGGTTTGTTTGTTTGTGTGTTTGGTTTTTTTTTTTTTTTTTGCACTTAAATGATATTTGGTGGAACAAATTACTAGTCTATTCATTTTTTCTGTTTCGTTGCTATGAAAACATTGGTAAGTCGAAAATATATAAATAAGAAAGGAAAAGCATTCAAGCAAGGTGCATATGGTTTATGTCTATTATATCATTGATTTTGATTTTTTTTTATTTATAACAAATTCTATAGCATTTAAGCCATTGACAAAACTTAGTATTCTATTTTTGGTTTATGTCTCTATAGTTGACCTACTCGAGTTAAAATCATATTTGAGGGGAGTTTTTGAATATGAATCTATAGTTAGTCTATATCATAGTTTTAGCTCTTGAATGTAGTGGTAAACCAACAAAACTTATGACTTATCTGTAATCTGGTGACGAAAATTTTATATTTATAATTTTGACATTCCTTATTGGCTTATTTTACTTTTATATTTTTAATAAATTGAAGGAACCTTCTGGAAGAACGCAGAGATCAGAGAGGAACAGCCCGATAAGTAAATATGCTTTCCTTATTTGATCTGTTTTTAGATTTGTTTGTTGCGGACAATGGAGGTGGTGAGGGTAATGGAAATAAGTTGATTTTGAATGATTCTTGTTACATCTATAGCTCCAGGAACACAGAAGAAGAAGCGACCTCAGAGGAATGCTCCCACAAGTAAATATTTATTTATCTGTTTCTCTATTTGTTTGATGCTGATAATTGTGGTGGCAATGATAGTAGTGGAAATAAGTTGATTGTGAATGATTATTTGTTGTTGCATCTATAGCTCCAGAAACGCAGAGGAAGAAGCGGCGTTTCAGGCCAGGAACAGTGTCTCTTCGGGAGATTCGTCACTTCCAGAAGACATGTTCGTTGCTTATCCCAGCTGCTCCTTTCATCAGAGCTGTGAGTCCTTATCCCACTGATTGATGTATATACGCACTTGCACCCCCATATACAGGGGCTTGTGCAAATAGGTACATCAGGCCCACACAAAAGGACATGAACAGATAGATAAGAAATGTTAGGTAGTGTTAGTGCTAGGAGTTAAATGCTGAGTCAGCTAGTTTTGGCAATTATCTGTTTGCACAATCAGAGACCTTTTTATTTGTTGGCATGGAAACTCAGTTTTGTGTTTTCAATTTATTCAAGATGTTTGTGTACTTGCAGATTTAACAAATTCTGTTCTCCTTCTGATGTCGATTTGATTTTCTCATTTTAATTTGTATAAACAAGTTGAACTTTACAATCTCAGAGTTAAGTAAGCTTTGTTAGTCAGGCTAACATTGGATTGTGCAAAAGAATATGCTTTCTTTCTTTGTTAACTTTGTGTAGGTTGATATTATCTATTAAATTTGATGGACTAATTATGCTAGTGAGGTTTGATCACACAATGCTGACAATTTTGTCACTAATTTTAGGTAAGAGAGGTCTCCAACAATCTGTCTCATGGTACTATACGTTGGACACCTGATGCCTTATTAGCAATTCAAGAGGTGAATAAATATTTTAATTTTATTTGAATGGCAAGTGAATGTGGTTGCATGTAACAGAATAACCATGCAAAGGCTACTTGTCTTACCCCCTTCCTCTTTTCAATCTGTTTAATAAAATAGTAAATGTCTGCATTCCAATTTCAGTAACTCCTAGCATCATTTTGTTTATCCAATTTCAGACTCGATGAGTGATGCTATGCCATAGGTACCATAAGCATCATGGAAGTGCATTGGATATTTCCTTCCAATTTTCTGTTTATTGTATGCTTTGATTACACAATGGCATTGCTGCCAACCCAAGATTCTTAAGGCCTTACTCATTCTGTTGAAACTAGAACACTGTTCTTGATAACAATCTATAGTTTCTTGTTACTACCACTATTGTTCTACTCAACAAATCAAGCCTATCCAACAAACTGCTTGGATTTGGTTGCAGGAATTTCTTTTCATTATCCCAAGCATACCATGTAACCATAGGCCACTTTAGCAATCCTTTGTGCAAGCCATTCAAGTACTTACTATAAATTATTAGAAGACAGATTAATCATGTTCATGCTTATTGGTATTTTCTTCTTTTGTAGGCAGCAGAGGATTATTTAGTTCATCTGTTTGAAGATTCCATGCTCTGTGCAATTCATGCAAAGCGTGTCACTCTTAGTAAGTAAATTTGAAATTTGCGTAATTAATTGATGTTTTCCTAATGCTAATGTAAAACTTACTAGTTGTGACTGATGCTTGTAGTGAGATATTGCCTAAACTATGATAGCTTGCACTCTTTTCTGTTTTTTTTCCCTTCGAAGAACAGATTATATTCAATTTAATGAATCTTTGGTATTAGAGGAGCTTCCTTAAATGAGATGATTTAGCATTTCATATGGCTATTTCAGCAGCACTAATCTCTTTTGGAACCATGATTTTAAAAACTATGCTTATGCAAAATGAGTTTTGATGCACCCAAAAGAGATGTGCTACTACTTTCTGTATCATTTGATTAATCATCCGATAAGCCGTTGTAATTGCCCTAAATGTGTCAAACCTTTATCAGTTGGCACTGGTACATCTTCTACTTTGAGTTTCAGCCAGTCGTTGACGGTTGTACCATTACATTGCACACAATATTGTAACAAACCTGTTTCATTTGCTTTTGTTTCCTCAGTGAAGAAGGATTTCGAGCTGGCTCGTAAAATTGGAGGTATAGGGAGGCAGTGGTGAGAGCACCACGACCGCAACCGACACCATAATCACTGATCATAACAATTTTAGAAACAATGGGCATTTGTTCTCTGGTAGTAGCCAATTTTATTTTTGTTGTTGTACTTGTAATTTCTTAGAACTAGGAAGTAGGCAGCAAACTCGACTCATAGTACTGTAGTGATGTATACAGTTACCGAAAGAAAAAACAAAAGTTGAAATAATCTGTTTCCCAACTGCTTGTGATTCGGAATCATCCTGTATGTCAGATTTCGATAAATAGGACGTATTATTGCAATTGTTGCTGGATGATTAAACCCTAAACCATTTGTTTGTTTGGCTCTTTGACTTTAAGTTTTATTGAAATTCAACTTCCCGTTGCGTAGTTTATTTTTGGGTTGGCTATTGTAAACTACACAATTTTAAAAGCACTTTTGGTGGGTTAATAGTCAAATCAAATGGAATTTTACAGTTATGCCATCCATGTAATTACATAAAAACCAAACCTTTTCAGAAACAGTGTTCTTGGCAGAAAATACTTGGTAGACGCAAAAGAATCAAAAGGTGGAGAGAGAGAGAGTCCAGAAAGTTACAGAAGTCTTTTTTTGTTCAATAAGTTACAGAAGTCTTGGGCACGAAGAAATAAACTGACTTCCCGCTAGCGCGTTCCTAGAAATACCACCTACCTCTCCCCCCCCCAATTCCCAAAAATCACAGAGCCAAAAAAGCTTACAGAGCAACCAAACAACAACAAAAAATCTCAATTTTCTCTCTAGGATTTCTAGGGTTTGTTCATCGTTGGTTTTCAGATTCTCAAGGTACGTCTTCTACTGCATGCTCGTTGATTATGCTTGTGATCTGCATAAGAATTGTAGATAATTTGAGTATGTAAACCTTTGTTACCCTGTTAGTATAAAAATTGTATTGTCATTTCTTAGACTCTAGCATATATTGAAAATTAGTGTGTGAAGAATTGTTATTAGACGTTTTGGCACAACTCATTCAATCGCATACTTCCGAGGCATGACTTAACTATATGAGAAACTTGACAACAGGTAAATCATGACATAATCATGCATTCATTATAGAATTCCTAGTTGGAATCATTTTCACTCAAGTATTTTTATGTTAATCCTATTTTTAATATGATTAGATTTTATCTCTTGATATTATTTCCTTGATTGGTCTAATTCATTTGTTTTAATAGATATTATTTTTCTATTAAAGATTACTTGGTTGGCGTCTTTACTAAGAATCCATTTTGAATCAAAACTCATGGTCATAATTAAATAATTGAATAAGAGATGTGGTCCTGCTTTTGACGTCCTGACTTAGAGATTATATTGGATCAGTCTTGTAGAGTCATAGTTGAATATGATTAATGGTCTGTTGGGTTTTCCTCTTTGAAGAGAAAAACTCCCTTTAATAAAACGTAGGCTTTTCCTTTCAATGTACAGCTTTTGACATATTTGTGTGGAGCATATAGAATTCTTAGGAAAAAGCTGTTGTGCATTATTTGAGATAAATCATCAAGTGTTCCATATTTACTTGGTGATTTATCAAATACTTTCTTTATTCATATTGCTTTCATATGCATGTTGGTGACTCATACGGTTGAGGGCACCAAGACCGTGGTGGCGGTTTTCCTCCTTCGAGCTTGAAGCAATCGTGACCAGTATTGCGTTCAACATAAGGAGTGTCGAAGATCATCCCGTGACAGAAGTTGAGTTACGAAGAAGCCAGTAAACATTATCTAGAATGTGTCTAGGATAAGTGTGTGAGTACTTCTTGTAATCATTGTTTTATAGTGGATTTATGTTGGACTAAGGAGTCTTGTAGATTTTCCCTAGAGGTGGGGTTTTACCACGTTAAATAATTCTCTGCGTGTTCTTTTATTTTATGCCCAGCACATTTCAGGATTGATATGTCATATCAATCATGCTACCGAAGTTTATTGATTATAATATTAGTCATCCTACAGGTATTATCAATTGGCATCAAAGCCGGTCGCTAGACACACTTAGCGAGATCCGGAATATTTTAGGATGAATCGTGCCACGGGCTCAATTGTACATCCACCATATTTCGATGGCAACAACTATGGCGCTTGGAATGCCAAAATGAAGTCGTTTCTTTGGTCCTTAGATGAACGTGTATGGAATACAGTGGTTCATGGATTTTCTAAACCCACAAAGAAGATCGGAAAAGGAAATGAAGCAACAACAGTTGTCAAAACTAGAGATGAGTGGACCACTGAAGAAGTCACACATAGCACTAATAATCAAAAGGGGTTAAATGCTTTATTTACTGCTGTTTCTTCCGATCAATTTGAATATATATCTGGTTGTGATACTTCTAAGGAAGCTTAGGATATTTTGCAAGTTACTCTTGAAGTAACAGATACTGTTAAGGAGCCAAGCTTCAAATGCACACTTTATAGTTTGAGACACTCATGATGGATGAGAATGAAACTTTTTCTGAATTTTATGCTAAACTTTGTGTAATTGTGAATGCTTGTTCAAGTTTAGGTGAAAAAATTCCAGAAGATAGAGTTGTGAAAAAGATTTTGAGATCCTTGCCTCAATGGTTTGAACCAAAGATCACGGCTATTGAAACGATTCGTGACTTGAACACCTTGAAAGTTCAAGAACTTATAGGGTCCATACAAACCTATGAGATGAAACATCTAGCTCCTAAAAAGAGCAAAAGTGTTGTTTTCAAGGTTGTGAATGAAGTAGATGATGGGCATTCAGATGAAGATTGCAATGATGAGGAATTAACAATTCTCACAAGACGGTTCATGAACTTTCTCAAGAATCAGGATCCAATGAGTCAAGATTCAAAAGGTATAAATTCTAAAAATAAATTTGTTGACTATGATGGTGGGTCTAAATTTCGCAGGTCAAATGAACGAAAGAATCCAAGAGAAAAGGTCAAATGTTTCGAATGTGAAGGTTATTGACACATATCTTCGGAATATGCCAACACCTTAAAGAAACAAAAGAATGACAAGAATAAGGCAATGCATACTACTTGGAGTGACAGTGATTCTGACTCTGAAAATAATGAGAAGGTCATTGCGCTTATCACAACTGTAAGCTTAGATGAACCAACGAAGAAGGATGATGATTGTGAAGATATGGATGTTGAGTTTATCATGAACTAATATGATGATTTGTTGGCTGCCTCTCAGAAACTTAGCAAACAAAATGAAGAGCTCGTAAAATCCATTGCCGTGCTGAAGCTGGAAAATTGCAGGATTGCAAAGGAGTTTCAATCCCCTAACGCAGATTCCCAATAGGTAAGTGCAAGTATGAACGAAAAATTGATGTTTTTGCAGAAAAAATTGATTGATCAAAACAAATTAATTGCAGCTCTAACCTCTAACAACAAAGCCCTTGAACTTGAAATTAAAAATTCAAAGGAAATGATTGTTTCTTTAACCATTGGTGCAGAAAAAATTAACAAGATGATTAGCATGGGAAGAAGAGATGGTGACAAACGAGGCTTGGGATTTGAACTAAGTAATAAGTCTTTCTCTGTGTCTTAAACAAAGTTTGTCAAATCCTCTTCACCTATTGAACTATTTGCAGTTCATGAAGTCAAGAAATTCATTCCAATCTGTCACTTTTGTGGAACTCGTGGGCACATAAGACCAAGATGCAATAAGCTTCGAAACAAATTTGTTCATTCAAATTCTAATGTCATGGGTGGAAACGTAAGTACCCAACATAAGATTTCAAATCTTATGAAAGAGGAAAACCACTTATCCAAACTATCTTCTATTCATTGTTTGCCGTCAACTAAGACAAAGTTAGTTTGGAGGAATAAGGAAAATTATGATTGTATGTTTGCCTCTACTAATGTTGTGCATGAACCCATTACTTTAGAAAATTTGGATCTTAAATGTCTTGCTGCAAAACCTTTAGATAATCTTCGATTTGACACTTAGAAAATCTTTAGGTATTTGTTCTTTTGAATAATTATTTGTATGCATGCCAAAAGACTCCAGCTCTTCTCTTCTCTGTTTTTGAAATTGGGTAAAATTCTAAGTACTTTGTTTAGCACGTGCAAGGATTGATAAACGATATCAATCCTACTGACATATGGAAGTTTTTGCTGATCTTAGATTGGATTTTTGGCGTTGGTTCACTTAGGCAGATTAATATTGGGCTTATGTGAATGGTTCTCAATTGTCTTTGTTTTTAATAATGTCAATTAAATGCTCTTTATATTAAATCTCATGTCTCACTATAGCACATACACTCTAATCTTACTTAATAATTTTGAATGAATCCTCACCTTGCCCTTGTCTTGATACTAGATTTACATAATAATTTTTGTCTACTGAGCCCACATATTTATAACATCTCTTCAATTAAAAGTAAAGTAAAATAAGTGCTTGATTTTTTCCAAGTAACCGGGCCTCTTGTTTAACCAGCGTTGAGGTTCGGGTCAAAAAGCTTTGATCTTGTACACATTGTTCTTCTTTGTAGCCTACATGACTCGAGTTAGTACATCCTAGGGGTGCTTTAACACCCATTGTCTTAAAGTCAACTGACTTGAGCACATTGATTTAACACCCGTTACATGGGTCTTGTAGAAAACTTGATAAAGTTAGAAATTATAAAAAAATTTATAAAAAAAGGTGAAAGTGGTGACCTCTATGCATTTTGTATGTGTTTATTCTATGTTCTTGGCTCGCACTTGGTTGAAATTTTTCTTTGTTATTAAGCAAGTTTAGTTGCATAACACGAGATTGGGTTTTGATATTTGCTCATTTGATGGACTTTATTTCTTACAAATACTTTTGATTCTCCATTTTATAATCCTTGTGTTTGATTAAACCTTTGTGATTTGATGTGTCTTAGATCCTGAAAGGCTTTGCTTCATTAATGCTTCTAGACAGATATTGGTATTGACTTTGCTTGTCTATCCTTATGCATAGTATTGGCTTGTACTCTTGATTTTTTTTGGCATGAATGAAGGAGTCTTGGGTTCTTATTAAGCATAGTAATTGGTGATTCTTGTCAAATTTTCCAGGTCAACGGGGCGAGGGCCCACTCCAACAACACCGATACCTGTCCCACTTAACCACCTGCACAATCCTCAGGTGTGAGGTTTTATCACAAAAGGCCTCGGTATTAGTTAGAGTGGGGTATTTCTATTTAAACCACTATTTTTCCTTCCCTCTATCCGATGTGGGACAATTGGTTTCCAACACTCCCCCGCACGTGAGACCCTATTTTGTGGGTCACACGTGGAGATCCACACATCGGCAACCACGTGGAGCCATGTAGGGACTCACCCATCGCACGGGGCCAAACGAGGACCCACCCATCACGTGGCACCTTTGGCCTACGTGGAGCCAAACGGGGACCCACCCATCACGTGGCAAATACGGGCCCGCAACCCTCTGATACCATGTCAAATTTTCCAGGTCAACGGGCAGAGGGCCCACTCCAACAACACCGATACTGTCCCCACTTAACCACCTGCACAATCCTCAGGTGTGAGGTTTTATCACAAAAGGCCTCGGTATTAGTTAGAGTGGGGTATTTCTATTTAAACCACTATTTTTCCTTCCCTCTATCCGATTTTGACTGATGTCTTTGCAGTTTTGCCTCTTTTCTAAGTGTTCCTTATGATTTTTGGTGATAACCATTCTCTCAAGTTTTTGCCACTAATGCATGGTACTGTTATCTCTCTCTTTTTGGCTTCTAACATCTTGGGCATTAAACTGGTGATTTATTTATGTTCTTTCCTTGCCCTTTGGATTTCCTAACAAAAAGGGGGAGAGATGATTGTGTGGAATTATGATAAAAAGAGGGAGAGATTGTGTTTTGGAATTAAGGGGGAGTTGGGTTGTAATTTTGCTTTGAATTACATTTCTTCTCCCGTTACATGGGTCTTGTAGACTTTGGCAGATTATAATATCCAGAAGGAATCTACTTTGCATCTTGTCCTTCGCCTTCGTGGTGGAATGAAGATTTTTGTTAAAACTCTGACTGGGAAGACAATCACTCTTGATGTTGAGGGTTACGATACAATTGACAATGTGAAAGCTAAACTCCAAGACAAAGAGGGTATCCCTCCGGATTAGCAGAGGCTCATTTTTGCTGGGAAGCAACTTGAGGACGGACGTACCCTGGCTGATTATAACATCCAGAAAGAGTCTACCCTGCACCTAGTGCTTCGTCTTCGTGGGGGTGATGTTTAAGATCAGATGTATCTGTTACTATTTCTAATGTGGTTTAGAACTTTTTTCTTTCTTTTTTTTCCTTTTAGTGGAATGGGGTGTAGAACTTTACTTACACCTTTTTGGTAGTCATTTAGGGTTGGAATTTGGTAGACTATTATGTTTGAATGAAAGCTTAGTATGACTTTGATTTGGTATTATATGTTACTTCGATTGTTGCGTTATTTGGTTACCTTGTTATGCTGGGGTAAAGAGTTTCAACTATTATATCTTGGCAGTTTCATGAGGCCTAAGTTTAGGTTCAGTTTGTCTAAATATCCTAGACAGGTTGTAATAGCTTGACATCATATTGAAGTTGGAACAGAACTTTTAAAATGGGTGAAATAGGTTTCGTGTATGCAAAGTACGCCAGCTATATGTTATGAAGGCAAAAAATCTTAGAGCTATATAAGATTTTGGTTCATTTGGTATAGAATTTTGAGATGGGAAAAGCATCAAGGTAACTGTAATAAAACAAGGTCATAACACCCTATGTGGGTGAGTGGGAGATGTAATAATACAATGATTATGCACTAATCCTTGTTTTATGGCACTACACAAATTAAGGCACTTAGCCTTGTTTTATGGCACTACACAAATTAAGGCACTTAGCCTTGTCTTATGGCACTACACTAATCCTTGTTTTAAGGCACTAAACATTGTTTTAATGCACTACCAACCTAAGCACTAGTGCATGTTTTATGCTCTCTTGAGATGAGCTAAAACAACTCCTATAAATAGATGGAGTGTGTACAAGTGAAGTGATGATGAGAAGCATTAGTGCATGCTCTCTAAGTTGGTGTGTGTGAGACAAGAAGTGTGAGTGCATATCAAAGAGTTGTAGTGAGTTTTACACCCACAAAGAGAGAAACCTCATATCTCCCTAAACACTCTCCTTTAGGCAATTCACCAAGAGCCTTGGTCTTGGGTACGTGGAATCAGTGGAGTAACTTTCATAGCCAATCCAACGACCTTGGAGACGAAGAACGTGTAGAATCTTGTTGGCGTGTTCGTGACGTGGAAGCATCACGGTGGGCTAGTAATTGCAAGCGGTTTTTCACTTGGAATCTTCCGCAAGGTATGTAGTACCTTATTCCGAATATATATTAACCATAATTAACAGTGGTATCAGAGCTTATATGCTTGCTTTTCGCCATGTTGATTGATGCATGAGAATGTGTTTTTTCTTCCGCAAGAACTACCGTGAAAGCATGAACCAAGAAACTTCTTTTTTGTTTGATTGTTTTTTGATGTTTTCTTTCCATGAAGTATGTTCCTCTATGTGATGAGAACTTACCTTTAAATTTTCGTACAAATTAAAGGAGTGGTTTAGGAGAAAAATTGAAACCAAAGAGCATGAAAAACAATTTGTTTTCGAGTTTTTGAGAGCACGTTTATATGCTGTTAAATTGTTTTTCTGTGCTGTTTATTGCCTTAGCATATTCTCTGTTGCATGAGCTTTCCAATGATATATCGTATGCGTCATTTGGATGCATAACGAAGGAGATAGAGGTCTCCAAAGATGGCCAAATGATCATGAAAATCTGGAAATTTGTTCTGGAAATTTCAGCAAGATGAATAGTGTTCTTTGTGAACACATCCTCTTTGAAGGCGCGTGAGAGCACGTATGTCCTTTGTAGAGCTTCATCTTAGACAAATGGAATTCAATTGTGGACTACTCCCGTCTATTTTCTAAAAATCATTTCGCTAAGTATCACTTGGAATAAATGAATAATTGTTTGTTTATGAAGTTGCAACATAATAACATGTCATTTAGAAACTAAATATGTTATTAAAGTTGTTCATATTTAGCATGCCAAATATGGACTTATGATTGGTTGCGTTAATTTATGGGTCATACTGGTGGAATTGACTACCCAAAAATGTGTGATGTCTAGGCAAGTTTTTAAGGAAACACATTTGGTGTTTAAGAGGAAATGGTATTTAAGCGAGTTCATCTCCACCACTACTCCCGAAACTTACCTAGTCACATTTTTTCGGTGGACTTTCATTGGTTAACTTATTAAATGGATTCCCAATTTTAGATCTATGAGAGGCCCATGCGCTTTTATGAAACTGCGCAAACATTTGTTTGGTTGGAAACTTTGTGTTTTCTAAGTAGAAATTTGTTTAAAAGTAATTGAAAATGTTTATTTAGACTTGCTTTTTTGGGTGATGATTATAAGCATAGCAAATTTTCGAGTCCAAATTTGTAAGGAATGATAATTCTTTTCAATTTATTTTTGAAACAAATAGAAATGTGCAAAACGCTAATACTAAAGTCAATCCTTGTGTTTTATAGATAATGGCCACCAAAAATGTTGTTGCTGACCTAAATAAGGGAGACAAACTTGAGGGTACCAACTATGATATTTGGCATAGGAAAATTCAATATCTCTTGAATGAGCAGGAGTTATTGGAAACATTAACCAATTCAATGATCGAACTTGAGGTTGGGCAAACGGCCCAACATCGCCGTGATCTTGAAGCTTATCAGACTTGATTCAAAAAGGATCGTTGTGCGCGCTTTACTATGCTAAGCAGCATGCACAATGATCTTATTGGGGGATATGAAAGCTACCCTACTGCCAAGGCTTTATGGGATCAACTAAAGTTTGATTTTGGTGGTACGTCCACCACTCGACTTAGAAGTTTGGTCTTGAAGTTTGAGGTATACCGCAAAAATCCTAAGCACACGATTCATGAGCACTTAAGGGTGCTTTCTAGCATGATACGTGACTTAAAGGCTGCTGGAAATACCCTCATTGATGAGCAGCAAGTGCAGGCGGTCATCAGATCCCTCCCAGATTCATGGGGCTCCATGAAACAAATCATGACACATAATGAGAATATCAAGAACTTTTCTGATATTTCTCGTCATGTTAAGCTAGAATCGGAGCGCCAAGAGGCGACCAATGCCATTGTCCTTTTCGCCCAGGGTGGCACGTCTAAGACTAAAGGGTCTAAGTGTAAAGGAAAAGGAAAGGGCAATAAGCAGGATGGGGCAAACAAGCTTGCACCAAAGGATGACAACAAAACCAAGCGCCGTCGGGGCAAGCGTGGTGGGAAGAAAGACTTGTCCAAAGTCAAATGCTATAACCGTGATAAGAAGGGTCACTTCGCTCGTGATTGTACTGAGCCGAAGAAGGTATCATTCTTAACTAAACCTTCCCACATATATGTATGTGACCATGTTTTAGATGCTAATACATCCTCCAGGTGGATTGTAGATACGGGAGCAACCAAACATGTGACTCGAGATCGAGAAGGTTTTTTGGATTATCGACGAATTCCAAAGGGCACCTCTGGTGTGTTCATGGGTGATGGAAGCCATATAGAAGCTTTGGGAGTTGGTTCATATCAACTTCAGATGCGCAATGGGCGCACATTGCTCCTCAATAATGTGCTCTACGTTCCTGGAATTCAGCATAATCTATTTTCATTTTAGAGTGTTTGCGTGATGGATATTGTTTTAAGTTTTCTTCTTCTGGTTTGGATGTGTTATTGGATGGTACAATTGTTGGTCATGATTTTTTAAGGAATAACTTCTTTTATTTGGATTTGAATGATTCCGATTACTCATCTTCTTATATAGCTTATGCTGATGTACATGTTGATTCTGCAACTTGGCATGCTAGACTAGGACATATAGGACGTGACAGGATGACAAGGTTAGCTAGAGAAGGTCTTTTAGGCTCACTCGCTAAAGTTGACCTACCTATATGCGAATGTTGTCTAGCTGGTAAAGCTATAAGAAAGCCTTTTGGTAAGGCTAAGAGAGCTACTCAACTGCTAGAGTTAGTTCACTCGGATATTTGTGGACCTATGAGTGTGAAGGCACGTTATGACGCCTCTTATTTTCTCACATTTATTGATTATTACACGCGATATGGTTATGTCTATCTCGTCGCTCACCGCTATGAAGCCTTGGATTGTTTCAAGCGTTTTATAGCTGAGGTTGAGAATCGGGAGACAGAGAAGAGTTTAAAGCCTCTTCGTACAGACCGCGGACGTGAGTACTTATCTCGACAAGTTTAAAGAACTATGTGAAAATAAGGGGATACGCAGACAACTCCTGTTCCTTATACACCGCAACAAAATGGTGTTGCGGAGAGAAGGAATAGAACTTTATTAGACATGGTTAGGTCTATGATGGCGCAAGCTAATCTCCCAATTTCGTTTTGGGGAGATGCAATATTAACTGCTGCCTACATTCTTAACCGAGTGTCTTCCCAATCAGTCACTTCAACCCCTTATGAATTATGGAAAGGCGAAAAGCCCAATTTGGGACATTTGCGCCCTTGGGGATCAGCTGGTTTTGTTCATAATACTTTCCACAAGCATGGAAAGCTTGGCCCTCGAGGTAAAAAACATATCTTCATAAGGTATTGCGAGCACTCGAAAGGCTATGTGATGTATGGTGAACATGCTGTTGGAGGAATGACTGAGATAGATTCCCGAAATGTGAATTTCATAGAGAATGATTTTCCTAGCATTGGTGACGCCCAAAAGAATTTTGACCTCCATGAGTTGGAAGGAAGAGAAGATATTTCACAATCTTTAAGCGAGGATGGGGAATTGACTCCTGATCCAGTAATCGCTAAAGAAAGTGACAATGATCTGCAACCTAGTGGGAGTATACCAAATGATGGTACACCGCTAGAAACTCAAGATTTAATGGTGCGCAAGAGCAAACGAGGAAATATTCCCCGTCGATTTTTTGAAATTGAAGGGGAAACTTTCTTGTGTACTCCAATAGATGAAGAAGAGCTTGCTTCTTATGAAGAAGAGCTTGCTTCTTATAAGGAAGCGCTATCATCTTTAGCTAGTAAAGAGTGGATGACTGCTATGCAAGATGAGATAAGCTCAATGGACAAAAACAAGGTCTGGGAGTTAGTTGACCTTCCGCCTGGGCGCAAAACCGTTGGAAACAAAATGGGTCTTGAAAATCAAACGCAAAGCGGACGATTCAATTGACAAGTACAAGGCACGTCTTGTGGCGAAAGGCTATACTCAAAGAGATGGTATAGACTATGATGATACTTTCTCCCCTGTGGTGAGATTTGCATCTATTCGCCTAATCCTAGCTATTGTCGCACAAAAGGATTTGAACCTTTTCCAAATGGATGTTAAGACTGCATTTCTCAATGGAGATCTAGACGAAGAGATCTATATGGATCAACCAATGGGTTTTGAGGTCAAAGGACAAGAGCGCAAAGTTTGCCGTCTCAAACGTTCTATTTATGGCCTCAAACAAGCGTCTAGACAGTGGAACATTAGATTTCATACCTCAATCATCTCCTTTGGTTTTGAGATGGTTGAAGAAGACCACTGTGTGTATCTAAAACGATCCAAGGAAAATGTTCAGATTCTTTCATTGTATGTTGATGACATTCTCATAGCAGGAAATGACATGGATTCCATTGTCGCCACTAAGAATTGGTTGTCCGCAAAGTTTGAAATGAAGGACATGGGTGAGGCAAATTATGTGCTAGGAGTGAAAATCATAAGAGATCGTTCAAAAGGACTTCTCGGTTTGTCTCAAGAGACTTACATTAAGAAGATACTTGAACGTTTTCATATGCATCACTCCAAACCCATAGACACACCAATGGAAAAAGGATGTGTCATAACCCTTGACCAATGTCCTAAAAATGATGAGGAAAGAAACCAAATGACCAAAGTTCCTTATGCATCTGCGATAGGAAGTCTAATGTACGCTATGTTGTGTACACGGCCGGACATCTGTCATGCAGTTGGTATGGTGAGCTGTTATCAAAGTAATCCTGGACCTGCTCATTGGAAAGCAGGAAGAGAATTTTTCGATATCTGCAAGGTATCGCTGATCTTGTCTTATGCTACCATGGTGGCGATTTGAGACTTAGAGGTTACAGCGATGCGGGTGGGCCAATGACAGGAGATGAACGCAAATCCACCTCTGGTTATGCTTTTATACTTGGAGGTGGAGCTATCTCTCGGTGTAGCAAGAAACAGTCTTGCATAGCCCTATCCATAATGGAGTCGGAATATGTTGCTTGCTTGCTCAGACGTTAGGGAAGCTGTTTGGTTAAGAAGATTCTTGCAACGACTAAACTATACAGCCAAAACCTCTGAGGCTGTACTTGTTTACTCAAATAGTACATCTGCTTTGGCATATGTAAAGGATCTGAAATACCATGGAAAATCCAAACACATAGATGTCAGATATCACCATATTCAGACAAAGGGTAGCACAAGGAGAGGTTATATTAAAGCATATCTCAAGTGGCAATATGGTTGCTGATCCTCTCACTAAACCCATTGCTAGAGATGTGTTCCTTTCTCATATTAGGAGTATGGGACTACGAAGGTTTTAATATACCTATTTTGTAATTGACTTTATTATTAATGCAATGTTAATCGTTTTTTCCATGGTACTTGTTTTAGAATGATTGATATGGTTTTTTGCACAAAGATTTGTCACCAGGCTTGAGTCAGCCCACTCACATGGGAGATTCACCTTGGTGCTGAGATAGCGAGCAAGATGAGACATTTGTGTTATGTTCTAAAAATGCTTAGACAACATATTATGACATATATGTATATCTGCGCCTAAGTAGGCAGCAAGATAAAACACTTCTCTAAATGTTGCCTTAGTTAGAGCTAAGATGAGACCTTGAAAAAGGAAAAAGGTCGATCATAGAAAATTGCCATAAAATCTATGAAGCCTGTATTGAGCCGAATGTGAGATTCCGGGCGGGCGCGAGAGGGTGACTGAGACTAGAACTCAAGTTAGACATTTGTGTAATGTCTAGACTAAGATTCGTATGACGTATGTCCAATTCTTGGACAAGTGACATGCTCGTTTTATGAGAATATGTCATAGCATACATTTCATACTGTATGTGCTAGATGCGATCGACAGTGGGAGTGATGAATGAATCCCTGCTTCATCACTATGTGAGCCACTTGGATCATTAATTCAGATCCTAAAAAATGTACCCTTAGTTGACTTTAGCCTATGTCATGAAGAGGATGCTTGATGTTGCTAGTTTAGCTTGTTTTCCTAGGATCAATTATAAGGTCTCAAGGGGCATGTCTAGAAAGCAGTTAAGTCTAGTTGGATTGATATAAGCGCTTAAGGAAGACTGTTCGACAATACACCATGTTTTTTGTGACTCATAGCTGGCCAGCGTCTATGTTATATTTGTTGTTGACATGTCATGAGTACAAAACATATTTGGGGTGTAGCACTGCTTTTATGAGGGGTAAGAGTGCTGATACCGGTGTAGTCTGAATAAGTCTGGGGTATGTACGAGATGATTTCAAATGATGCACTTTTATTAGTTTTGTGATGACTTAATAAAATGTGCTCTTGTAGCTGTACGTTTTTTCTCGCAAGGTCGCACGACCCATTTCCCGTATGAGAAGAAGAGTGTATACAAGAGGTTTAAGATGATTATGAGGTTATCACACCCTATGTGGGTAAGTGGGAGATGTAATAAAACAAGGTCATAACCAAGGTCTTAAATATCGGAGGTATCGGAAGTATGGAAGTCAAAAAACACGGAAATATCAAGGAAATATCGGGATATTATCGGTATCGAAAAAAATTGAATAAAAACTACGGAAATTGTAAGAAAAACTTGGAAATTTTTATTGAAACTTTGCAGGATGTTTATTTAGTCAATTATCTATTAGTTTATCACAAAAAATTGGAAAGAAATGCATTGCATGATGGATTTAATTGATTTAAGTTGATTATATAGCGAGCTGGCAAACACCGTAAGTGTAGAAAATATGTAGTAATTAAAAAAAGAAGATTAAACACGCCATAATCATTTATATATAATGAATTACTACAATATTTTACACTTTATACATTGCATGGTAAGATACATGAGTGACTTAGTATCACATAGAGTTCCTATGAGGTTCAAAATTTTCACTATCTTCATCATCTCTATGTGTAGAGTAAGTATATTTTGAAGAGTAGTCATCAAATGATAAATCCCCAAAATAGTTTTGCATGTAATTGTTAACATGCCACCCATATGGATCCGAGATTGGTTGACGCGTTCCATAAGCAAAATCATTTGAAGATTGAGTCTCGGATTCTTTCCATGAGTCACTTGATTCCATCCCAACAGGAATGGGATATGAAGGGTAGGGAAATGGTTGGTTATGAGTATAACCATAGTTACTACTTCCTACTCCAACAGAGTCCGAAGTTATAGATAACGAGTTATCTTCTTGACTTGACAAAGTCCCCTTGCCTCTTTCTCTACGAGTATAGTTCTTCCCTATGGCACCAATTCCTGACTTGTAAAAGCATGTGAGCATGTTGTCGGCTAGACATGCTTTGTTTATTAGCTCAATGAGCTACTTTTGTATTACTCTAGGAGACATGCTTTCCGTAGAGTGCCCAAATGAGTTCAATGAGCTACTTCTCTACATTTTTTGAGTTTCGTATCGGGATATTATCGGGATATTATTGGGATATTGTCGGGATATTATCAATAATATCTCGATATATTGACCAAATCATTCATAAAAATGTTGAAAATATCTTTCCGATATTATCGGGATAATGAGGATAATATCGGGACATTATCGATAAATTGACGATAACACTATGGTTCGTTGTTAAAATATCGAACCCCCAAAAATCAGATATTATTGGGATAATATGGGGATATTATGGATATTTAGTACCTTGGTCATAACACCCTATGTGGGTGAGTGGGAGATGTAATAATACAATGATTATGCACTAATCCTTGTTTTATGGCACTACACAAATTAAGGCACTTAGCCTTGTTTTATGGCACTACACTAATCCTTGTTTTAAGGCACTAAACATTGTTTTAGTGCACTACCAACCTAAGCACTAGTGCATGTTTTATGCTCTCTTGAGATGAGCTAAAACAACTCCTATAAATAGATGGAGTGTGTGCAAGTGAAGTGATGATGAGAAGCATTAGTGCATGCTCTCTAAGTTGGTGTGTGTGAGACAAGAAGTGTGAGTGCATATCAAAGAGTTGTAGTGAGTTTTACACCCACAAAGAGAGAAACCTCATATCTCCCTAAACACTCTCCTTTAGGCAATTCACCAAGAGCCTTGGTCTTGGGTATGTGGAATCAATGGAGTAACTTTCATAGCCAATCCAACGACCTTGGAGACGAAGAACGTGTAGAATCTTGTTGGCGTGTTCGTGACGTGGAAGCATCACGGTGGGCTAGTAATTGCAAGCAGTTTTTCACTTAGAATCTTCCGCAAGGTATGTAGTACCTTATTCCGAATATATATTAACGATAATTAACAGTAACCATAGATTCAGAGCTGAATCAGTATTTAAGATTCTGTTCAATTCAAACCTAGCTCCCACCGTACTTCTTCCACATGTTACAGATAGGCAGGGATTTCCATGCATGTGATGTATGATTAAAGCGTCATTTTCATCCAGGTTGTCTTCGATGGATCGAAAGACCCTTAGAAAGCCTTTTGGTCCACCGGATCCTTTCACAACTAACTTCTCTACAATAGTGACTGGTTTTTTTATTTCCTTGATGAACATAGGCAAGAACATGAGGTGTTATGCATGAATTCTAGTGTCTGCATAGTTCTTGCAAACCAGCCCTTAACAATTACTGCTTGTAATTGTATTGCAGCAATGACATAATAAATCCATGTGCCAAGTTTCAACTAACTAGCTTGTCTTTAACTTTGCTGCTTGTATGCTTTGTAATTAGTTATGTCTCAACCATTTTGGTTGCCATATATGGACAAGGTCCACAAGAATGGGTAAACCCAGCTCATTTTTATGTTCCAATTTATAGCAAAACAACAAGCATTCAATTTATTTTTTTTGGTAAAGAAACCACACCCCAGAAGTCAGAACACTACTGTGTTTTATATTTCAACCTGAACCAACCCTATTATCAGACCAAAAAAAAAAACAACCCTATTAACATCCTGCTAGGTTGTGGTCCTTACACAGTAGGGTGCAGATAGGGTCAACTCTGGTGACTGGCTTTTTGTTTGCTTACCTTATAGAATTAAGAGCTATTATGATTATTTACTGAACATAATCTGCTTCTTAGACCATCCATTCGTTGCTCGAAAAGAAGTACGTCAAACATCGATGGATTGTAACATGCTCACTTCAATGTTGCATATTTGGCATCCCTTCTGGCAATGTTGAATCATACTTAAAAGACATATATGATATATTCATTGAGTTGCTTATATGTAACACTCTGACAACATCCGAATCGAAAGATTAATCATATGTAGCTGATTATTTAGAAAGGATTCATTAGCCTATTTCCTACCTACATTGATTTGCTGATGATCTTGTGTCAGGTTCATATTAATCCAGCCCATGGTTTATTGTTTCTGCAATATTGATGTTGAATCTTGTTAATGGCTCAAAACATCATTGTGAGCCGAGCCTATTATAGAACACACGTGGCCATGGATGGTTGGGTTACCCTTATACCGACCCGATCAGACATGATGCTCCGGGTGTCGATCAAAGGCCTCCTAGCCAAAACCTAACAGAACAAAAGGTGAATCAGTGCTCAGGCATTCAGATACCGACCCAACCACTGTGGTACTGTGTATGACCAGAGGTGCATTGATGATCAACATGTGTGATCAGACCCCTGTCAAGTCAGTCACTCCATCCTTCTGATAAACAGCCTAGCGATTGAAAGAGATCAGTTAATGTACTTCCCATCCAAAGCCAGGTGTCGCCTTACCCTTTGATCCCTGATGAGCAGCCTGGTGATGGAGATGGATCATTTAATGTGCCTCCCATCCAAAGCCACGTGTTGCTTTGCCACCTGATCCATGTCAAATAGTATGGTGATCAGAACAGATCATTTAATATAAATCCAGTCCCACTAGGGGGAGGGGAGATAAATATCTCCTCCTTAAAGATATCTTTGTCTCTCCTTCTCCCCTCTATAAATACCTTTCACTAACATCATGACAGAGGTAATAAATATTCTCACCTTACAAACCCTACATCCATTTCTCTATCTCCAAACCACTTCTGACTTAACCATCGAGGGGGTTCAACTGGGAAAACCCTCGTTTGCTTCTATTTTGATAATTGTTCGAAGTGCACAGATCTCCTCTAGAAGGCATTGCTACCGGGAGATCAGGTATCGACCTTGACCTTGATTCAGGTTCATGCCATATACTATACGAGAAGGATACACGGTTTACAAATCTGTTCAAATTCCAGGTTGCTAACAATCATTTCATTGCACTTGGATTTTGGTAAGTTCATATGACTTTCTTAGAGCATTAAATTTAAACCAATGAAGATTGTGCAAACTTTTTAGGGGAGTGAGAACAGTTGGCTTGCAGATTGTGTACCTGTGTTTGATTTTTACTGAGCCTTCAAATTACCTCTCTTCAATAAAACCAGAGCTCCCACCATAAATTGTGACTGGTTTTTCATGATTGATTGAATGTAGGCAAGGCAGCAACATGAGCAGTGAATTGGTAATGATTGAATTACATATAGCATATCATATGCCCCCATACTTGTTAGCCATGCCTTTGTTATTGCAGCTATGAGCCAATAAATGCATGGGCCAATTGGGTTCCCCTTATTTTTCGTTAGCTTTGATTGTTGTCTATAAGTTGTTAGGTCCAACCAATTGGCAGATGTGGGCAAAAATACGGGTAAAGCAATTCATTTGTGTTTTTTTTTTGGTGGTCAACATTTGTGTTCCCCTTTATGGAAAAATTACAACATTCCTCTTGAAGTCCATTAAGTCCTTTTCTGTAAAGGAGCCATATAACTTAAGCCTTGAACAGAGTTACGTTTCCTTTACCTATTGAATCCTAGCCTCCTCCTGCTAGGTTATGGTCCTATTAACACCCGTTGGGCCCAGATTGGTCTTTTTGTTGCAAGAAACTAATGTTATGAAGATATATAATTCATCGCAATATTCATTAAGCAGAGAACTTATCTCTGCTTTTATGTTTAGAGTTCAACTTTCGCTATATTAGAGAGACATGTCAACGGTTCACTATTAGCAATATCGGCATTGTTTCAAATTTAATCACTTACAAAGTCCAATATGTGTGAAATTTTATCACAAAAGACATCAATGTTATTAAAAATAGTGTCATATTTCATTTTGTCAAGTTTTCAATGTAAGACTTTATATTCTTCAACAACTCTCCACTTTCGAAGCCTTATACCTCCTTGAACATAAGAATATGCGGATGTTGTAAATTGAAAATTCCAATTTACCATTCATGGCATGCAGCAACCAAATGTATATCTAGTGCAATCCATACACACACGTGTTCTTATTGTTCGAAAAAGCATCTTGTGAAGTATGGATATTGGGAAAAAAGAAAAAGAAAAAGGCAGACAAAATTAGGACTGTCCTTGAGAATCCAAGCCGGGATTTCATCCGTTTCTTTCTTCCAAGTTAATATAAAGCTATGTCACCAAGAACTACGAATGGCAGGCCAGGCCTTACAGCCGATATGGCTTCTGTTCATTTCCTTTTTCCATCCACCATTCTGCTTTGCCCCCCAAACCCAAAGTCAAAACTAATTTTGTAGTTGCTTCTAATTTGTTCCTCTTGCTCTCTGAGTCTCTCTCTTGTGCATAGAACATATTCATTTTTATATATTATTTCAGTGTAGTGATATTGACGATCATATATCAATTTTCTAATTCAACTCGACATATTTGAGTTCCGTGAAACGACATTCTCTTATTCCCCATAAAATAATCAAACTTAAAATGAGGGTGTCAGGTTTCGCACAAGTTATTACTTCAAAGAAAAAAGCACACACGCACACAACCAAGTATTTAAAAATTACCCAAAATTTTATAATATTCTCGCGGAAGAGAAGCCTGGGTTCATATTTCATATATAGAGATCAAAGAGATTTGTGCTTCTCTAAATTGTGGGCAAAATCTATCCTAATTAACCTTGAAGCCTATGGTTGTAATTTTGGTTCTAGTTGCAGTTAGGTTCCATTTGAGTACAGAAATTTGAAATAAAGGATTTGAATTTAACAAAAAGACTATAAAAACTAGCAAATATTACATTGAATATATTTGAAATAACTTTTTTTTTTGTCAAGATATTTGAAATAACTAGACGTAGTACACTTGATATGGATTTTATCAATATATGCAATGGATTTAACTACTTGAAGGGGAGGTAGAGCGACGCGCGGTCGAGGGCAAATAAGATAAACTGCATATTTGGACCTATGACCCCGTCCTTTGGAAGAAACGGCGTCACAAACTCACTGCTTTACTATGACTTATGGGGATTTTTTTGGGCGTTTGATGTCGTTTAATAGCCCAAAGAAGCATTTTAGTTTTTGAGCTAGTTTTTGGAATTTTTGTTATTTTAGTTTTAAATTTCTATTTGGATTCCTAAGGTTTTTAGGACTTGAGTTAGTATTTAAACCGACTTTAGCTAAGGATGTCGGGTTGTTATCCTCATTATTATTCAATAAAGTTTGAAGTTTTCTCAACTTCGATGGATTCCAGGCTTTGATTCTCTTAGGCTAATCGTTTAATTGACTTTCGTTTGTCATGTCGCGTCATTAACTTTATATACATACCATCTAAATGCACTCTAAAAAGCTTGAACTAGCATATATTGACCAAATCTTGACAAAGTCATCGTAATATCATCCCATCATATTAATGTTTGATTATTGCGCTATACTCCACTAGCAAAAATATTTTGAACTTTTGAGCAAGATGTCTCGTCTGGCAAATATTTTTTAACCAAAGATTTTATGTCCATTTGTGTCCTCACTTGTGTTTGGGATGCTGGTGTTTATCTTTTACTTAGCACTCTTATTTTCAATGATTTGCTTCTGGAGTTTACGATTAATCTACTTTTGGAGCTGTGATTTAAAAAAAAAACCGTGGTGTCGGTTAGCCAGCTATAGATATTAAAAAAACCAAGATCTGAGCTCATGAAAATGTGTCAAGTAGCCTACTTCGGGAATTTTGAAGTTACATAACTTGGAAAGGCTCAGAAAAGTTATTAAATTAAATCCTGCAAAAGCTGTCAAATGTGATTTATGGGGAGCTCTGTTTTAGGGCAACCCACAAAGGTCCAGCATGAAATCGAAAGAATAAGACATAACCTTGAAAGTTAATTGGCTTTTCTCTCTCCTTTTTTGACCTTTCTAATTGTCCTACCAAACATTCATCCATGCAAGAATCTTCTCAAGGCTAACCTTTAAGAAGGTTTTATAAGTAACAATTAGTGTAAAGTCATGCACAAACCTTAGAATTTATATTTTTATCAACTTCCCCCTAACAAATTTCAACTTTTGGGGTAAAATCCCATCCTATTTGGATCAAAGTCAAAATTTGAGGAGTGAAAACAACATTAGCTTGCACT
The DNA here is from genome assembly GCA_018703695.1 of Prunus fruticosa. Classification (NCBI taxonomy): domain Eukaryota; kingdom Viridiplantae; phylum Streptophyta; class Magnoliopsida; order Rosales; family Rosaceae; genus Prunus; species Prunus fruticosa. The sequence goes on along the minus strand of CM031918.1, from coordinate 48,209,944 downwards.
TTGGATCGCCTTTTAATTTTTTTAATTTTTTCCTTTTGTACTGATGTGATATTATGACCAGCATTCAGAATAAAATCTTGTAAACTCATCCATTTTCTACCATTAATTCTTGAAAGTGATGGTCACCACCAAATAAAACAAACAAGAAAGACATAATTTTTTTTTTGTCTGACTTCCACCCTCACTCAAGCACCAATGTGTGATGTGAAGAAGCTAAAAAGGGGAGTGACTAAATAGCAAGTTAAAACAGATAGAGTATGATTGGCCCCAAGGAAAAAAAAAACTAGTAGAGTATGAGCAAACATTATCTTTTATTAGTATATATAGATTTAGGTGACAAATTCTTTTCACTGCAGAATTTTCTGGAAACCAATTATCCATAACAGCATTACAACTAAAAGTAGATTTTAAGTTTTAACTGTAAAACTAGCCAACAACCCCCTTGCTTTTTGACATTGCTTAACAAATTGATTACAATTTAGAACTAATTTACTACAGTCTAGACATTGGATATGACAGATCAACATCAGTTAATAATTGGAGATGTGTTTAACTTATCGATTTGTTTTTGAGAACTCTGTTACGAGGCAAGTCAGAGAAAGCCTTTTAAGCTCGTACTAGCGAATCTAAATTTTTCATGTTGTGTAGAACTTACATGCATGCACGGCTGAAAATCATCCACTACTAAGCGATGAGTGGACAAATATTCCTACTAGTAGTAAAACCCTACCTATATTTAAGACTATTCTTACTGTCCAATCTTAATAATTTAGGCCCTCTAAATGAATGGACGAGGAAAACTTAATAGAGATCCAAATTGCTGAGTATAAACAGTCTATCCAAATTGCACGGCTGTTGTTGTTGTTGGCTTTGTAGCACTCCTCCTGTGCCTCATGTGTTATTTTCTTGGTGTGTCAGTCAATGTCAGCAGCTAGTTGTCATGACAGCCCTCAAATAAAATTTGAAAGAACCCACTTTGATACGGAGCTAGTCGGAAGTCACATCGAATGATGTGCTACTTGATTATATCCACAGTTTCAACTTCCAACCTGAAGGGGATTAACATCTAATTAATTAATTATTTAGTTAATTGTGATTATATTCCAATTATCTACTCCACTCCACTCTCCATGTTTCATTTTCATACTAGGGAATGCACTAAGTTAGCTTGGGAGTGTGCCACATCACCATCTTCTAGTGGACACATCACAAATCCCCTTGGCAAAATACCAATGAAGCCCCAAGGCCACCTCAGAAGACAAATTAAATAACACATACGAAAACAAAGGGTATTTATGTCATTTCACTAAGAGTGGATTCAACAACCCTTTGACCTTGTAAACGTACGTCTACAAAGACAACTACAAGTCAACATAATTTTAATTTGTTTGTTCGGTAGGACCTGCCATTCCATATTTCCATTTGCTTTCTTCCCCAATGCGTTCAAGCTCTTCTCTCAATGAACATTTTTTTTTTATAAAAAAAAACACACACACGCAAGAATTCCTTGAAAACCCAGCAATCTATATATTTCCTGAAATCCCTCTTGGGTTTCTCTCCCTTTGTTCTCTCTCTAGATTCTTCTCTGTCTTCTCTCAAATTTCACTTGCTGCAAATATACCAACTGCTGCAAAAGAGAAGCAAGCTATGGACAGACGCCGCAGAAAACAAGCCAAGACCAGCACCTGTTGCTCTGAAGGCAAAGCATCCATTTCATTCTCTCTCTTTCTCTCTAAAATCTCCTTATGGGTTCTCCCTCTTTTCCTTTGTTCTTTAATGGGTTTTATTCATTTTTTGCTGTCTTCTTTTGTTTCTTTCTGGACAAATGCCATCCTCTGTAAACTTACTTTTCTGGGTTTTTATCTTTTTAGAAAACAACCCAAAAGATGCAAACTTTGGGTTAACTTCTTGGTTTCTTTTTTGTTTCAGTTGGGAGTTCATAACTAAAGTCTTTGTGTTTTCTGTTTCTCGCTGTTGCATGTGTTTTGCAGAGGTGAGCAGTATTGAGTGGGAGTTCATAAACATGTCTGAACAAGAAGAAGATCTCATTTGCAGAATGTACAAGCTCGTCGGAGACAGGTAACAAATAAAAACGTCAAATTCAAAAACACTGGTTTTTCTTTTTCATTTTAGGCAAACTATAAATGTTGCCTTTAAACTTGGGAAGCAGAGCAATAGAAATAAATAATTATTGTAATGTGGGCACGCAATTGCCAAGTACAAAATTTCTCATACGATATTATCTGACTCGGTGAGTGAGTCACGGGTGACTCCTCCTCATGCATTTATGTAGTTCATGATCATGTGATCATATCTGATTTTTTTATTTTTATTTTTTGGACAAATGTGATCATATCTGATTGTGATGCCTGCCAGCCTTCACATAAAAAAAAGACCTAAAGAACTTTTGTTGTGGTTCCAAAATAGTCATCTTGCACACTTTCATAATAACAAATATATTTATGTTTTAAGACAGGAGAATGGCAGTACAAATTTATTTATGTTTTTAAACCGGAGAATGGCGGTACGACTATTTTAGAGTGTCAATAACATGTCAAGCTCAAATAATGTTGAATCTCTTCACATAGTTTTCTTTGTTATTTGAGAGAGGGGGATACAAACATGGTCCAACAAAGTGGAGAGAGAGAAGTAGCTAGCTAGACCAATTATTATACACATGAACATGATTTGTCCAGAAATGTTTGTGGTGTGCAAGAATCCTATGCAACCAAATAATGGCATTTCTAATCTTAATCAGTGCAAAACATTGAAGTGGTTTTGGAAAATGGTTTTCTAACTAGACTTGTATGTAGCTCAGGTGGGGTCTTATAGCTGGGAGGATTCCAGGCAGGAAAGCAGAAGAAATAGAGAGGTTCTGGTTAATGAGACATGGAGAAGTATTTGCAAGTAGAAGAAGAACAGAGCTTAAGAGTAATAATAAGAGATACAACTCCTGATGATGATTTCCCTGGTCAGCCGGAAATCCAGTAGGTTAGGCTAAACAAATTTATTTTCCCCTTAACTCCTACCCATGTGTTTATTTTTCCCTTTTAACTCCTACCTATGTGTGTCACAAGGTGAGGTAGTTGTAACTTACCTGTTTGGATGAAGTTATTGAGACTTGCCTGCCTTCTGCCTTCTCTCTCTCTCTCTCTCTCTCTCTCTCTCTCCTGACACATTTTCACGCTCTCACCCAACAACACAACACACAGCACAAGCAAAGACAACATTGGAGAATGATTGAATTAATAAAAGATCTTTAAACTTAGATTCCCCCATGTACTTCACATTTATGGTTGGCCTATGCAGCTTGTCTCTTTCTGCTTTTTGAGCAGATGATTGGTCACTATCTTCCCCCAGCAACTTTAAATTTGGGTTCATCAAATGTATCCTGGACCAAAGAACTTATCCACGTCTATTTTGGTCTCATGTTATATCAAAATTGGCTTAAATTCCTCATTTATAATATGGCGCCAACAGTTCATCACGAAAGAAAGGACTCGTTGAGCCGAGATCACTAACTAATAATAATCAAATACTAATGGTAACGATAATATAATAGAAAATAATTGTCTTTTCTATATAATTTCCCAATTCCGTTGCTACCGCGGGCTTTACACAATCAATCGGATCATATATATATCCCTTCAACACAACATAAGTTATTAAAATGATCTCGAAGACCCACCTAAGCACAAAGGTCAGAATCTTTCAGAAAATGGATTCCAATTCGAAGATTAAATATACAAATCAAAGTCCTTGACAGTGAACTCACTTAAATGTGTAAATACCACTTGGCTCTTATCATCAGCATTCTTCCATATAGTACCACAAATACACGGAAGGATGGTTGTGAAAACAATACTGTATACACTCGTTACATGCAAGAATTTCAATTCAATTCAATTCTTATCTTGATGCGAAGTTAATTCAGTGTGAACATCAAGAAAACAAGCGTTCAGTGAAATCTGTTCCCAAAAAAATTCTGCTGATTCAAATTTAGGAGGTAAAAGTTGACAAATTTTCTATCATCGTACGGTTTGTAATTAAAGCCACAAAGATGCAAGTTGCTGAAGCAGCTCTTGTTGTGATGCTGTGGTCCTGCTGATCTTCAATGAAATTAGCTTTTGTGGTGTCCATATGTGCCAAGGTTTGCATATAATAAAAAGTAAAGCTATAGCTTTCAGGTTGACCTGTCAAGAAACTATGAGCCACAGTCCACCGCCTGTGACCACAACCCCCGCCCCAAAATGAAAAGACCCTTCATGCTGCCATGATCTTACACTTTTGTACCAAAATCTGGTTATGGTTGTTGGTTAGGGTAAATTTAAACTAAATGGGTTTTGTTACTGTCAGATCATATCTCACGGTAACATTTCAGAAAGTGATCGTATGACATATGTGGTTCGGATAAAAATTGTTAATCATATACTTTAATTTGGAAAAAATTCTTCCTCTCAACAAATAATTTTTCTGATTGAGTGTCATTAAATTGAATTGTTATTGTTAGTATTTCCTTGAGATATTTTTACACCACTAAATTTACCACATGGGGATTGGAGACCAAGGGCTCAAGACAATGTCCAAAAATAGGCGCACAGAACCCATTATGTGAAGCTAAAGATGGAGCATTGAGTAGTTGGCAGGTAAGGACCCGGATGAGTGCTATAAGAAAGGTCTGGGCCACAACCCGGGCCTGTCAAGTGACAGAGATAGCAATAAGTGTTGTGGGCTTACAAAGAAAATAAAATTTGAACCCAGAATAGGTATTCCTCTAATCCATGAACACAAATTGGTCAGTAGCCAGTAGGTTTTCCTCTCTTTTTCTGGTCTGGGAATTTGGGGGATTCATGCTCTTAAGATAGATGGGGTTAAAATTCAGGAAAATTATTGTGACGTATGAGTGATCATCCATTTATATTATAACACGTGTATGCTGCACATTTCAACTTTGCTTTTCAAATATGTTTATTCGACCAATGGCATTACCATTAGGGGAGGAGTGAAAGCCACTCCCGAAGTGACCTTGGCACCCCACCCCTTTTACCAACCCTTTTATCATTTGGGAAGAAGAAAAAAAATGATATTACACAAAAAGAAAATCACAATTAAGCTTGTGTTGGCTCTCCATTTAAGGTGATAAAGTCATTTCCGTTTTCCCAAGGTTGTGAAAGGAAAGGAGAAAGAAAGGTGTTTTTATTGACTAGGGAAGAAAGGAGGGCCGCAACTATTGAAAAGAGTCTATTTTACTGTATTTTTCCATAGCAATGATGCTTTCTCTTTCTACCGAATTTTGGAAATTACTAATACCGCGTTACTAGTCATATCATTTTATTGTAATTTTTAGTTTTGTTTTTTGCCAAATTTATTTTACTTAACTCTTCTTTATTTCTTTGTATTTTCAATTCAAAACTAAGTTTTATATTTGGCGCACTCCCAATCTAAAAAGTATAGATCCTCATTGATTATCATCTTAGGCTTTACGACACATTTATGTTTCCAATGTGATGATTTTTTTATTATTTATTTTTTATATAAGTGATATTTTACTTTAGAAGGGTGTATTCAATTTAAATTTTAGCTAAAATTTAGCTACAAATATAAGAAAGTTATTTTAAGAGCTCTCTAAAAAATTTCAACTCCAACCATACTCCCTAATTTGGAGAGTCATAAATGCTATAACTCTTTTTTTATTGGTCCATCTCTATTAAAAAATAAAATAAAAAATTGTTAGCATTAAATAAAGGTTTCAAATACTCATTAAATAAAGCGGCATTAAATTATTGCAAGTCACTAGAAGTCCTTTCTTTCTCCCTCAGATTTAGGAGCTTCTAAGGACTCCTATTTAGGAGGTGGATATGGAGCATGGTTGGAGTTGCATTTTATAATTTCTCTCCAAAATTTGTTGAGGAGGTGGTTTGAGGATCCCATTATGAATGCTCTCATAAAGTTGATGGAGTTTAATTAAATTTAATTGAGTTTGATTGAATTCTACAAACTCCTCATAGATTTTAATTGAGTTTGTTAGAATTTTATTATTGATTTTAATGAAGTTTATAGCGATGGCGGTGGTAGTGATGGCAATGATGGTTTGTGGGGGAGGTAATGGTGGAGGAGGTATGGGTGGTAGTGGTGGTGGCGGCGGCAATGAGGTGGTGGAGGAGGTGGGGGTGATAGTGATGGTGATGGTGGGAATGAGGTGGTGGTGGTGGCGGTGGCGGTGGCAATGGCAGTGATGGTGATGATGCTAGCAGTGGTTGTGGTGGTGGTGACGGTGGGGCTGATAGTGAGGGTGGTAGTGGTGGTGAAGGTAGGGGTGAGGGTGGTGAAGGTGGTGGCAATGATGGTGATGGTGATGGTGCTAGCGGTAGTAATGGTGATGGTGGGGCTGGTAGTGAGGGGCGGCGATGGGTGGGGGTGGGGGTGGGGTTGCTGGGGTGGCGACGACGACAGTGGTGGCTCCGACGACGACGATGATAACTATGGTGGTGATGGCGGGCAGCGGCTATGATGATAGTCATGATAAAATGATGGTAGTAGAAGTGGTGAAATCATATCTTGAGAATAAAAATAATATATCTATCAAAATCTCTGGGGGGGTGTTGGGGAAGCAAAGATTTGGCATGGCCTAAAATTAGTCTATTATCAAACAAAATCCAAAACTTTTAAACTTCTTTAAAATCTTTTAAAATCTAAATTTAATACCCCCCAAAAAAAAAAATTATAAAGAGGAGATTCATGTTGAAGAATACAAATCTCACATATCACTAAGGCCTTTTGTGATAAAATCTCACTACTAATAAAATACAATATATAATGAATGGTTCTACTACTAATATAATTGAGGCCTTTTGTAATAAAATCTCACATGTCCTGAGCTTTTGTAGGTGGTTAAGTTGGGGGCAAATATCAGTGTTTGTTAGTGGCCGTGAACGATCTCTAAAATTTAACAATTCAAACTTAATATGCAGAATATGGAGCACATTTAACTAAACCCATATATTAATGATAAAATTGCACATGTGTTATAATATGGTTGTTGAATATACACACTCGTTTTCCTATTCAATGAATTAATGAAATTAAGCATTCAAATCTCCTACATATGAAAGAACCAACAGGAACCCCTTGAATACTCTGACCGAGTCTTTGAAACCGAGTAGCATAACTTGTTCACCGGGGCTGTGTCTCTTTCTCATCTGACATATTTATAACCCTTTTAGCTTTTCACCTGGTTAATTCCCAACCCCAAAAACCAAAGAAAATTTAAAACAATAATAATAATAATAATAATAATAACACGAGCTGAGAAGAAAAAGGTTAAAAAAGCCCCACACGGTTTGCATCAAGACCCAAAATAAAGAAGTGTAGAGTAGTAGGGACCCAACAAAGTTCATGCTTCATTTCGCTCTTCCTCTCTTTCTGCACAATCACCTGGCAGGTTCTTGGAAATTTATACTAACTTGGTTTTTATAGTCTCTTTTGATGTTGACAGGAACGGAAAGTTTTGAAAAAGTTGCTCGGTAAATTTGTATGTGGTCCAATAATTTAGAAAACGCAATGTGGACAGCCAACATTCAATCTGCTAGCAGTAGATTCAAAGATTATCTTTTCCAAATCTTGAATCATGTCAAGATATTGCGACTTAGTCCTGACAATTACACAAGTGATGTAATGTTCACGACACGCATCAACAACGCGATCAAATTGATTCAAAATCACCAACTAACTCTTAACTTTGCGGTAAGTGTTGAAATAAATTTCAAGTTTTGAAGTGATTATTTTCTTCGCAATGAGCGAACGGCAATTCGGAATTTAACAGTACCAAGAGGAGAGAAGGAGTTAACAGTTGAACTATTGCAACTAAGGGCCCTGTATTTCTCGTATCAGAAACACGGTCATTAAGTTGGCATCTTATCTTAAGCTTTGCGATTTCCCTAATTGCAAGCCAGATCAGAAATTAAGTTGAAGTAATCACCACATGCTTTTCCATCAAAAGAATAAAATTCTTTCTTTGAACCATTTTGTTAGACAAATGCAGTGCTTCCAACTCACGTCATTAATGTTGGAAAATAAATATATTTTAATTTTATTCGAAGATGTCTATCTACCCTTTTAATGAAAACATTTGCTTCTATGTCTCCTAATCTAAATTAGGTTGCAGCTCGCTATTAATACTAAGTCTTCTTCGGTGCATACTTGAGGCATACGGAATCTGTTGATGACATCAAATATAAAATATTTCAAAGTTCCATATAAACTAAGATCACTTAACTTTTATCATTATTTATTCTTTAATAAGAGAAATACATTAGATATAATGTACCTAGCTGCTTCCGTTTTCTTCTGTGGTGGTTTGGAAACCAACATGAGTCATCACTTGACTAAGTTGTGAGCTAACTTCATCCAACTTGGATTGAAGATCATCTATTTTTTACTAATATTGTTTCTCTAGCTCCTCTCTTATCCTATTCTCATTATTGTCAGAATTTGAATTTTGACCAAACATTTGAGTGGAGTTACACCAGCCCCATAAGAATTCTAAAACATTAACTCAGTTTTTACCCATGTTATAACACGTGAGTTAGTAACACCAGTTTTTGATGGGATGGTAAACTAAAAAGTTTCTTGGGCCATGAAAAACTTAAATGTGATTCTATTTCCCTAGATAAAATGTTTAGTGTCAAGAGCACAATAATTTTCCACTTAAATGTGATTCTATTTCACTTTACACTTCTATTTACATCAAGTATGTATGTATTGAGAAATATTTGTTAGATATTCTTTTTATGTGTTTTAGGTTAACCTAGGTTTTTTTGTGTGGATGATCTAGCGAAGTTCTCTTCTTCCACTTATATGTGTTTATGCTTTTAGTCCTTTTTTCGTAGATATATATAATATTCTATTTTATAAAATATAGTTTGTATTGTTAGTTTTGCCATAAATTATGAATAGAAGTATTATCTTTCTTTTTTTTAATATTATTTTCTTCTTAAAAAAATTTCAAAACTCTTACACTATGACCTTATGAGGTCATAATCTTTCGTCCGCCACTAGTTTCATGGAATTTTTGATGTAAAAGGACAGGGGAAACCAAAATATGATCAAATAGGGACTAAATAAAATAACAATTAGTCATATGAACACCAAAATACTCAAATAACTATTTTATTTTATTTTTTGTAAAGAAGAGGTTTAATTAAAACCAAACAACAGAGGGCTAGAGGGGCACTACAGAAACTAAAGGTAAGGACTAAGGAGTGATTCAATCCCAAAGAAAATAGAAAATCCATAAACCAAAAAGGAAAAGTGAGCAAAACCAAGCAAATTCCGTAAACCATGATTGGGAAAAGCATAAATCTAATGAAAAAAACCCACATCAAATACATACCTTGATTAGAGGAGGAAGGGTTCCCAAAATCTAGAAATCGTTGATAAGGTTAGAATCGTCTCTTTGAATTGGCTGAAAACCTGATATTTTACAGCAAGAAGTTCTAAAATTCAAAACACAAATAAATTAGAGAAGCCCAATAAAGAGACTGATAGAGGGAGAGGGAGAGATAGAGAATGACAAAGAGAGAAACCAAACGATTGTTGTAGTGATCTCTGGCCTTTTTAGGTATCGATTTGGGGCTAAGAGTAATCAGAAGCATAAGAGTATTGATTTGGGGCTAAGAGTAATCAAAAGATCTCGGGTTTTGATTTAGTGGAGGAAACTTAATCTCCTCCTCAAAATTTTAAGTTTCCACGCACTTTGTCTTCCATCATAAATCTAACTTCGATTAGGAGATATACGACGACAATGAAGTAACGTCGGCAAAGTTAACACTTTCAAACCTATTTGCGACGTGAGATGCAACGTTACCTAATTAAGGTGTCATAATTATGTTAGTGCAAATCACCAGCACGCAAAATCACATGTATTACTGTGGGCCACGTTGACCGTCGCAAATACTTGTCGTAAATATGCATTTTTCTTGTAATGTCTACATCTACCAAAGGCTGCTTATATGTTTTTAAACCTATACTTAAAATACTTTTTGATTCCCAATGTGAGTTGGTTCAGTTGATAAGGTCTTTGCATTGTGTGTAGTCTCACCAGGGTTTCGATTCCCACTCCATCAGTCCTCGTTGAACGTGATATGTAATTATCTACATAAATCCATATTGGTAGCAAATGGTAGTTGTGTGCTACGAGTATGTCCTCTGGCTCGAGGTTGTAGGGTCTACTTTGGCACTAGTGGTGAAAGTAATCAATCTCTTCTAAACTTTTTTTTTACCCAAATTTTTTTTTGATTAAAAATATACTTAAAAGCTTTTTTTTTCTTTTTACTAGTGGATATATATGAGTATTAATATGCAAATAATTGAGAATAAAAAAAAGGAGAAAAAGGCACATGTTGGGCTAGAGGGAGACATTTACAATTTACCAACTTTCACAAGCCTATCAAATTAAAATATGAATTTCCCTAAAAAGGAAAAGGCATATCTGATTTGAGCACTGCAACAGGCCTACAAACACAAAAACCAAAAAACTTTTTATCCCCTGGCAAAAGAGGTTTTAGCATGTGAAGATATCTAAAAGGAATAAAAGTGTCCAAAACTTTGGAAGAATGCTAGCAATCTAGGAGATAGATAAATAAATCAATCAATCAAAATAGTGAAAAAGCCGAAACTCATAATTTATAGGAAATTGTTATAAATAGTGGAAGTGGAGCCCACAATCAATTATGAAGTTTGAAAATGAGGCAAGAATTTCACTCTACACTCACGGATGAAAGTGATGGTTTGAAATTGAGGCGGAAGCTTGCATCTACACTCACGAGAAAACCAGAAGCGCCTATAAATAGCCTGTTATTTCATTTGTAATATACACCATTCAAAAGAAAAGAAAAGGAAAGGAGGAGTGAGATTTGAATACTATTGAGTGAGTTTCTATTGAGAGAAAATTCAAGATGTGCAAAGGCCACGAGAAAGGTGTAATTCCGCTATCATTTTTCAGTGGTAATTCCATACTCCAATTATTTTATTTTATAACACGTTCTAGCACGATAGTCTCTCCCACTGTTAAATTTTCTCAGCTCAACACTATGTGGTTCTTTCTCTTTCTCCTCTCCGTCATATGTCTCCTCTCACTCTACTACTACGATGACATGCAAACTTTCTTTTTTGTGTTCTCACAATTTTTGTGTTGTTTCATCCATGTTTGCTTAATTTATTTTCTTTGTAATATAATTTGGAATGGCACGGTCTTATACCTCATTCTGTTGTTTTATGGTGGTGTAATTTTCATTACCCATCGTTGTAACACAAATCCTCATAATAAAATGATGGTGTGATCTTAAAACTCATCTATTATCCAGTGGTCCAGTTATCTGCTCACAAAATATAATATGTACTTCCTATATTTTTAGTTGTGGTTTTATCTCCACACTTATTTTATTTACTGTATGGTGTAGATTTATTACACATACGGCAGTATTTATTTAAAGTGTGTAAGGGGTTTCTGGTCCACACAACTGCCTTTTATTTCTTTTATTAAAAAGTATAGAGCAGGATTAGTGCTCATACCAGTACGTTTACTTTACCGCACATTTACTTTTATTTAAAGTATGGTGCGGGGGATTAACGTTCATACAACAAGCAATTACTTACCGCACATTTACTTTATTTAAAGTATAGTGCGGGATTAACGTCCATACAACAAGCAATTTACTTTCCTGCACATTTACTTTTATTTTAAGTATGGTGCGTGATTAACGTCCATACAATAAGCAATTTACTTTACCGCACATTTACTTTTATTTAAAGTATGGTGCGGGATTAACGTCCATACAGCAAGAAATTTACTTTACCGCACATTTACTTTTATTAAAGTATGGTGCGGGATTAACGTCCATACAGCAAGCAATTTACTTTATGAATTTACTTTACCGCACATTTACTTTCATTCAAAGTATGGTGCGGGTTTATCGTCCATACAGCAAATTTATAGCACTTTATTTTTATAACCAATTGAAATGAGGGCCTGGAGTCCCTCAAACAATTATAGGGCCTGAAGTTCCTATTAATAAATGGCTTAATGTCCCAGATCCGAATCTGAAATTTTGTGTAAAATATTTTTGGCATGAAGTTCAAAAATATATTAAGCTGAAGATTATGTGAATTCTAATGCATCTCATTCTTCTTTTTGAAGATGGCAAATCTGGCTAAATTGGGAATTTCGCTGCCCTGAGCTTTCTGGGGACAATTACCTATCATGGGTCCTGGATGCCAAGATCCATCTGCGTGCTAATGGCCTTGGCAAAGCCATTGAAGATGGCAGGTGATGCATCACCTGAGGGAAATGCGAAGGCCATGATTTTCCTTCGCCGCCACATTTCATGAAGCGCTGAAGACGAATATGTGGTGATTGATGAGCCATTTGTCCTGGAAAGCCTTCTGTGAGATACAATCATCAGAAGACGGTGACTTAAAGACGTGTCCGATACAACTTCAACTATGCAGAGGATCACCTCCCTTATGAAATTATGTGGTGAAAATATATCTGAGGAAGATATGCTTCCAAAAAACTTTCTAGACATTTCATGCCTCAAATGTGCTTCTGAAGAGGCATATAGGCATAGTTGTTTCACAAAGTACTTCAGAACTTGTATCTTGCCTCTTGCCTAGCTGAGCAGAACAACGAGCTTTTGTTGAAAAATCATCAATCTCGCCCAGACGCTCAGCACCACTTCCTAAAATAAATGTTGCATCTCGGGAAGTGAATGCACCTCATCTCTGTGGCAGTATCCACAAACGTTGGCGATGAGGCAAACGTGGCCGATGGCAAGGCAGTAGAAAAGATCATGGTGCTCACTCATAAAGCCTGGGGCCAAGTAACAATTCACCCATGAATGGCAAAAATGCACCCAGAAATAAGGGGAAAACACAACAAGCTATGTGCCTAGAAATAATGAAAGAGCTTGTTACGAGATGTGGTGCAAAGGGACATTGGATGCGTACATGTCGTACGCCGAGGCACTTGGCAGATCTTTATCAAACTTCACTTAAAAACGAGAAAACTGGAGACAAATTATGTTGCACCAGATCCGGGGCCATTACGGTCATCGGAAAATATCGCGTCGTTTAGACAAGACGCATCTAGATGTTTCGGATTTTTTTATTAAGAAGGGGGAATGAAATTTATGGGTCGAAACTGAATTAAATTCCTTTCATGTACCATTTGTATTATCTGAAGCACTGTTTATTTTCCTTATGCCTTCAATAAAAGTTGCAATGTTTTGAATGATTGTGATTCAACTTATTTATTTGAAGGCATGGATGTAAATTATGGATGCCCCCAAAACAAGAGCTTTAGCAAAGATATTTGTCTTGCGACGTGCAACTACTCATACAATCCTTCGAGATCGAAAGTATTTCTCAAAATTGATGCTTACAAAAGTAAAGGTAACAACCATACCAGGACCTACATACCTGATTGAAGGCTGAGGCATAGCCCAAGTTATGTTACCAAATGGGACAATACGTCCATTCAAAATGCCTTGTATTCATCTAACTCCAAGGGAAATCCTGTTGAGTTTCAAAGATATTCGTTGAATAGTTACCATGTTGAAACAAAGAATGAGAAAAACATGGAATATCTTTTGTATTATTTTCCAATGATACCCAGAAGCGTATATTGGAAAAAGCTTGGTGCGCTCTCATGAGGGTTGTACTATACAACCATACGGACAATTGAGGCACATAGTATCATGGACCAAAAGTCCATTGACTCAAATACTTTCAAGCTTTGGCATGACCGGTTGGGTCATCCTGGATCCAGCCATGATGCGTATGATCATTACCAACTCTAAAGGACATCCCTTATTGACAAAACATATTATGGTATCAAATGAGCTTTTGTAAGCGTGTTCACAAGGGAAGTTGGTAGGTCAGACCATCACAACCAAAGTTTGATGTTCGAATCCCCATCATTTTTTCAGGAGAATCCAAGGGGACATTTGTGGGCCTATTCATCCTCCCTGTGGACCATTTCGTTATTTTATGGTCTTGGTGGATGCATCTACCCGATGGTCACATGTTTGCTTTTTCCCGTCCATTCGGAATATGGCATTTGCTAGGCTCCTGGCTTAGATAATTAAACACGAGCCCTATTCCCAGATTCTCTCATTAAGTCAATCAGACTCGATAATCCTGTGTAATTTTACATCTTAGACTTTTGATGATTACTGCATGTCGTTAGGCATTGAAACTGAACATCTGTTCCAGTGTTCATACTCAAAATGGCTTGCAGAAGCTTTGATTAAGCGTCTTCAATTGATAGCACGCACATTGCTAATGTAGAACAAAGTTGTTAGTTTCTTCTAGGGGATATGCCATTTTATATGCAGCTCTCTTGTAGGTTTAAGCCCGTCGCCAACAATCAATATTCTCCAATTCGAGCCCTGTGTTGGGCACTCAACCGAATGTTTCACATTTAAGAGTTTTTGGTTGTGCGTTTATGTGCCTATTGCACAACAGAGCATCACTAAGATGGGCCCTGGGCAATTCAGAAATTTGTGTAGTTTTTAATCCACATCTATCATCAAATATCTTAAAAACCCTAGAGTAAGTAAATTGTGTTAGGGCACGATTCGTGGATTGTCATTTTAATGAGACAATTTTCCCACTATTAGGGGGAGAAAAATCTGTTCCTAAAGAACAGGCAAACTCATTCCTTGAAGAACGGCGTGAATTATCATGGGATGTACCCACTTTGTTTCATCTGAATCCTCGTCCCGCTCAATGCGAAAACGAAGTGAGAAGGATCGTTTCACCTTGAATCATTGCACCATCAGATGCCAGATGCTTTAATAATAGCCCTGGAAGGTAATGAAATCACATATCCTAGCTGCAAATGCACCTACGGATTGATGTTCATAATGAAAAAGGCAATGCTCCCCGACAACGGCTATGTATACACGCCTGGAAGCGTCCGCGAGACCAAGTAGGCTCAAAGGACTGAGTTCCTCGAAGAGGAAGTTAATAGCAAAAATGAATGCAAATGAAATAAATGGAGAGCCCATAATTCATGATTTAAATCCCCTAGAGAGGACGGGTACTTCATCCAGAAGGAAATGTTCCTTGATGAGACATGTGTGCTCTCATGAAGTGGTAGGTGTACCAAAAGCCAAGAAATCTCCATAAATTATACATCCACTAATGAAGTGTGAAACGGAATGAGAGATAATCATCGATAATATATTTGCATTTCTTACAGTGGCTCCTAAGATCAAAGTTGATGATGTTGAGCCTTGCTTCCATTGATGAATGCACACGGGAGGGCGGGTGGCCTAAGTGGAAAGATGCAATTAAGGGCGAAATTAGACTTACTTGGAAAAAAGGAGTGTTTTTGGACCTATTCCTCCAGACCTTCACTCAATGTGAACCCTGTAGGTTCCCATTCGGTATTTACAAGAAAGCGCAATGAGAACAATGAGATTGCATGGTATAAAGCACGACTTGTTGCGCAAGGTTTTTCACAAAGGCCTGGAATTGATTATGTGGAAACATACTACTTCCAATCATGGACGCTTGTCGGTTGGGCTATTAGATAAGCCTAGCGTTACAGAAAAACTTGACATGAGACTTATGGATGTCGAGTTCCCGCATCTACTCTCTGGAGATTGGAATACAAATCCTAGTGAAAATTCCAGAAAGGACTAACCCCGACTGAGCGTCCATGAAAAACCCAGAGCCATGTCTAAGTCCTTCTGATTATCTCAAAAGTGAGTTCAAGTTGAAAAGTTGTTGGTAAAAAAAGACAAGATATCTCTTAGCCTCCAGGGATTAAACACGGTGCTGATGAGAAACCTGGTGAGTCAATTGGAATTATCCCTGAAAAAGTATTAAAGCGGTTTGGCATGGATTAAGCACATACCACTTAGCACACCTGTGAGTCGTTGGGTCGCTTGACACTAAGAAAGATCCATATTCATTCAGAAAGGGGATGATGAAATGGTCCTTGGTCCAAAGTACCATATCTTAGTGCAATAGGTGCTTTAATGTATTTAGCACAATGTACAGGACCTGACATCGCATTTCAGTAAATTTGTTAGCAAGATGCAGGTTACTATCCAACAAGCCGACATTGGACCGGTGTTAAACATATTCTACGATATCTTCATGGAACGATAGACATGGGCTTATTCTCTCCAAGTGAGTCGACCAATGCCCAGGAGTATTGTTGGATATGCCTAGATCAGGATATCTCTGATCCACATAGAGGACGCTAAAACTGGGTATGTGTTTACATGTGGAACTACGTCATGGTGATCAACAAAGCAAACGTTGGTAGCCACATCTTCCAATCACTTAGAAATACTTGCCCTAAGTGAAGCTTTGTGGTGAGATGAGTTTGGTTAAGGTCAATGATTCATTACATTCGGATCACCTGTGCTTTGCCCTCAACAACATACACTCCAACCATCCTACATGAGGACAATGCGCTTGTATTGCTCAAATAAGAGGGAGGGTACATCAAGGGTGACCCGGACCAAGCACATGAACTTTGACCCGCATGAGCTTACAAAATAGAGAAAATAAACAAATCAAATTTTATATATTCTAAAGCGATAACTCAAGGATATTTTCTTACCAAGTCTTACCCAAGTGCACATTCAGGAAGCTAGTGCATGACCTGGCAGTTCCGACAGTGTTCAAGCGGCCCAATTCCAACATGCAAAATAAGGGATATTCCAAGAGTTTTATAACACAAAGGACATAACCGCGTTGTACTCTTTTTCCTTACGACTAGGGTTTTTCCCATTAGGTTTATCCTCACAAGGTTTTAACGAGGCAACATGAGCGCACTTCACATTCCTCTAATGTGCAGATGCAGTTGTATTTTTTCCTTCACTCATGTTTTTTTGCAACTTGGGTTTTTAGGCAAGGTTTTAATGAGGCAACTAATCTAGGGATATGTGGTCTCCAAGGGGGGATGTTATAAATAGTGAAAGTGGAGCCCACAATCAATTATGAAGTTTGAAAATGAGGCAAGAATTTCACTGTTAGCTAGCTGATGAAAGTCGTGGTTTGGAAATCGGCAGAAGCTTAAGTCTTCCCCACTGGCGGAAATCTAGAAAGCGCCTCTGAATGGGCATCTTATTTCCATTTGTAATATACACCATTTAAGAAAGAAGAAAAGAAAAGGAGAGTGAGATTTGAATACTATTGAGTGAGTTTCTATTCTAGAAAATTCAATTCTATTACGGCCACGAGAAGATATAATTCCACTATCATTTTCAGTGGTAATTCCATACTCCAATTATTTTATTTTATAACGGAAATGGTATTCTTTCATTTTTCCTATTTAAATCAAAGGAAGAAGAAGAAGAAGAAGAAGTGATATGTGGGCCATTCACTTTTCGATGTCTTTGGACGGATAGCCATTTTCAAAGTATTACAAAGTTATAAACTCATGCTCTGACCCATATATAGAAGATGTTCTCATTCAATCTTCTAATGACCTAAGAAAAGTTCTTTGACACGGTGATTGGTAACAAAAAGGTGAGATGATAATTTTGAAAAGAAATTCAGAAAAATCATGCATATATGACCAAAATACAACGTTTTTACAACTTCTTGTGAAGAGTTGTGCTAATTGTCTCTAAATTGTCTAGAGATTTATTCATATGAGTCTATGGGCCTTGTCAACTTTTCAGGCAAAAGTTAGAATTGTAAAGTTGGGGGGCCGAAGTAGGCAATACAAGTTTATGGAGCACCTAATTATTGGATTGGTACATGTTTAGAGCTAAATATTTTTAATTTAGTCATGTCTAATTTGTTTTAGAGGGAATGTTAACTAAGCTTATAACTTGTTTATTTCAAATTTTGTATGTTATTGTAATAGAGGGCCCCACTTTCAGGCTATTGACCTGGCAATATTGCACACGAGCCAAATTTAACACAACACGAATTCGCACGAAAATTCTGAGTATTTGGGTTGAGCTTAATTGGTAAGCTTGACTTAAAAATCGTCGTAGCCACCCGTGACCTGACGGGTTGTGTTGGGGTCGAAAACTGGTGAACCCGTTACACAGGATTCAGAGCAAGGGCATTTTTGTAATTTTCGTTATATAATTAACCTAGGTTGAAGTTGAAAGGAAGCTTCAAATTTGTATTCCCTCATCCTCACGGCGCTCTCTCTATTATTTCTTTCTCTAAGAGAAAAAAAAAAAGTTCTCTTTTTTTCTAATTAAGATCCAAACCAACGATTCAAGGATCAACATCAACTACCTTTCCTCTTCTCCCACGCAAAAATGTTTATAAAAGTGAGTTTAGTTAAGGTCTTCTTTTATGCCGTCTATTTGTTTTATTAATTCTCTCTCTTTCTTTCTTAGCAAAGTAGGCTCATGTTAAGATTCATTGATTCATAGAAATTGGGGAATATAATAAAACACCAACCAATTTCAATCCAATCCTTTACTAGTTTAGTGGCTTCTACCTATTTTGTCAACTTGCTGCACTATTAATTTCTACTTTCCTATTTTCTTTGTTTGATTTATTTATTGGTTTAGATGAAGACTTGCTACTTAAAAAAACCAAACAATTGCAACTTGAAAAGAGGTAAAACAATATCCATACCAAAAGGCAGAAGAGGTAGTTCCTGAAAGATAGTTTATTGGATATTAAATCAGTATGATAATGATTGATTTGCTGCACACTAGGCTATTATTTTGATTCTTGAAACACTCCATCAGTGAGTTTTACATTCCTGTAATTGATATTGAATCTTTTTTTTTCTTTTGAAGCTATGCAATGTCCAGTGAGTCACGAAGCTATGAACTCACGATATGAGGAGTTTATTGATGTTTTAATGTTATTTCTCATTTTTGTTTACTCTTATATTTTTTTTCTTTCAGAATTGCATAATTGGTGAAAATTGCAATTTTGTAGATTATGTTCATGGAGGATTGAAGTTTTAGAATTTAGGTTCATGTGGAGACCCTATGCTTATTACTTTTCTCTGACATTTTGTTTGAAACTTATTTAAATTGAGATTAATTTGAAACTCATGTTGTCTAAGAGTTTTTGTTTGCCAATGTGTAATGGAAGACTTATTTAAGGATTTCAGCTTTATTTGTATTATATCTCTAGTTAGAGTGTTTCTAATAATTCCAAGCAAAAATATTGTTGATTTTTTAAATAGGGTGAAACGGTGAAAGCGGGTGAAACGGGTGAAAAAGCGCATTGGTGGTGACAGGTCATATCGTGTTATTCGCGAGAATATGTGCGGGTCGTGTTTGGGTTTAGTATTTCTG